>JAYXIM010053753.1:0-346707 GCA_037575425.1 Anastrepha fraterculus
TAGAATTACCTTGAACACAATCGGACAATTGTTGGACGTAGCTAAAGCGCTTGACAAAGTGTGGCACAAAGGCTTACTCCACAAAATAAAAGAGAGCTACCTTTTGACTACTATCTCATTATAAAAAGCTGCCTAACCGACCGAAGTTTCTATATTAAATATGGCAATCGCTGTTCAGATATCCATCAAATAACTGCTGGAGTTCCGCAAGGAAGGGTAATAGAGCCACTACTATGTGTTTAATTCACCGCAGACATATCACCTCCTGACAAAACTAATTCTTTCATTGCTACGTACACAGACGATACAATGCCATTGGCATCAGACAAAAGCTAAGCAGTTAAGAAATGATTTGATAACTGGTGCCTAAAAATAAATGTAGAGAAAACCGTACAGGTTATATTTACTATACTACTTACAAAACAAAATTTACTGCACTTCCAATTAAAATAAATGACAAAGCAATTTCAATAGAACCAACTACCAAAAACCTGGAAATTCACTTGGACTCCAAACTAAATCGGAATCACCACATAAAGTAAAAAGTCAAACAAATAGAAGAAAAAGCTCGACAACTTCATTGGTTAGTCTGCTCAAAACAATAATGAAATCAATTTGGTTATATGGACTACAGGTGTGAGGAACGGCTAAAAAAACTCATATAGAGAAAATCCAAAGACAAGATTCTTCGAATTTCGACCATGTCCGACAGGTACACGGAAAATGATGAGATCCACAGGACTTTTAAAATAGCAACAGTAGACGAAGAAATCAAAAAGATGACAACAAGGCACTTGGACAAAATACACAATCACAATAATGCAGAAATCAGCAAACTTCTAGAAAGTGAAAGAATAACTAAAAGACGTCTAAAGAGAACTCGCCCAAGTTGCCTAATAAATGCTAAAAAACAATAAATACGTAAAAATAGTTGAAAGTTATACAATTATAATCATGTAAAGTGAAACTCGTATTGTATATTATGTAATTGTATATTATTACGTTTATTTTGATTTTATCACTTTTGGCACTGGCCATTAAGCGATGTATATAAATCCTGACCAAATTGTTACACAACATACTTAATGTCAATGGGCAGATGCATAAGATAAATAAGGACTATAAAAAAAAAACATCAAAAAAACATGCCGAGGATGAGGAATTAACGCCTTTGCGTTATAAATTAGGAGAAATCTCGTGAAGTTTTGTTCAAACGTTAATCCCGGAGTTAGCTTTAATTAATCACAGGATCCCGACAGCTGTTAAATATTGAACTGAAAGAAGTGAAAACTTATGTATTACAAACTTTTACATGAATTTCTAGGAAACTTGTTTTAATTTGAGACCGCAGAAAGTTTTTCATCGGCAGGTATTGTATGCAATAGGGTCAGGTCAGGATTAGAAGACTCCACTTTAAATGCTTTGCTGTTCTTACGTACACATTTTAAATTAAATCGTGCAAACGATTTTCAACAAAAGAGAGCGAGAAAGCCGCTTACTTACCTCACCTTCTTTAATTGAATCATGCCACAGTGATAAGAACCCTGCAAATGTATTACAATTTCTTAATAGTACTTCTAAAGCAGTTGAGATATTTAACTTTTTAGCTTCTCAGCTGTTGGGAACCGCTTTCGTGCGTCGATTAGCAAAATGCATATGATCCCCACCTTTAAAGCGAATTTTGAACGCAGAGTTCATTCAGAGTGAAATGTATTCTATTGAAAAACTATTCAATCTACTTCATAATTTGTTTAAATTATTTTTAATCACGAAATTTTATAAACTCAACTAATTTCAGAACTTCTAAGTGTGGAATTTTTCTGAGTCCGCTCTTGAATACGTGAACGTGCATACACAAATACCAACGCACATAATAATCCCAATATTTCTTGCATAATATCTGCATAACTAACCAACAGTTTCAAACCGAAAGCCGCACAATAAATAAGTATCCACACCCCGCCCGTGACATGCATGCCCAGCCCAGCTATGCCTCCAGCCTCAACTGCTAATAATGGTGGACATTTTCATGGCAACAAGTTCATCCGTTGCCTGAAAACGTTTCCGGCCTCAACTACATTTATGGCAGTGACCCATAAAACGTGACGCACACACACACAGCGCTGGTGTGCGCTGCCGCGGTCGTAGCTTGTAACTTATCAAATGTACAAATATGCCACTGCGACTGGCGACTGGCGCACATCGCATATCCTGTCTGTTGCAGTGACCGTCGCTATCTCTGGCGCTTTTCAAGCTATTCAAGCTGCATTTTCCGCTGCCACTGCCACTGCTCCTGCTGCTAATGCCTGTGCTGGCGTTAGGCAAGCGGTTTCCGTATCCTTTTGCATGAAAATTTTAAATCATGCATTTCCGGCATAAAGCGATAGCAAAAATGCAACTCCAACAACAACAAAGCCATAAATTCCGTGTTCGCTTAGTGCTTTCCGCTTGGAATTTGGTCGTAAATTAAAAAAATAATTCAAATAGTTCTCATGGCTAGCGGCAAATCAGTTCGACAGACAGCATTTCATGTTTTATGAATGTTACAGTTAGAAATTTCACAAAAGAGTCATAAATAGCCAATCGCTTATTAGTTGCATGATTGCTTTCATATCTCTACAAACTATCACGGATATCTCCACCATCAAGGCTGCCACATTTTGCAGTTTAAACTGTTTTGGCTACTTAGTTTTTTCTCCTTGACCTCATTTCTTCACATTTCTAAGCGTATTCGATGATAGCCGAATAGAACTACCGATGGTGATCGGTCAAAGCAGCTGTTGCAGTAACTCATCTTTGGGCCACCTAAATCCAATTCGCTATAGCGAATGAAGC
Source organism: Anastrepha fraterculus (assembly GCA_037575425.1). Taxonomy (NCBI): domain Eukaryota; kingdom Metazoa; phylum Arthropoda; class Insecta; order Diptera; family Tephritidae; genus Anastrepha; species Anastrepha fraterculus. The sequence continues at coordinate 2,836 of JAYXIM010053753.1, forward strand.
TATGATGCAAAGACCTTCAGCTAGTGCTACCACAAGAATGCTAAAAGCTAGACTGGGAGCATCAGAGTGCGTGACGTCACATTGGTGCATTTGTGCTAAAAATGTCACGAACAAAGAATTGAAACTCCGAATGAGGGAACAAAAAAATGCTAAATTAAGCTACGAAAATGGTAGTCCGGTCACACTAAGCACCCATTGCATGAGTGTGGCGTTACGAAAATCAGCGTATAGTGTCAAAGTCACTGAGAATATTATCCTCTCCATCGTGAGCGCTACCGTATATGGTGTGTGGGACTGTGGGATTTTTAGTTTCCCATCAATACCAATTTTCGATTACATAGCTACTGGATGGCATTTTATAACTTTGTGACAAAAGGTGTCTGTCTATGCCATATTCTTGATATGCAAAAAAAACAAAACATCATCTCTCTCACCAAAAGCGTTTCTATGTAAGAGAATCAAATTTTAACCAGCATTGTTTAGCGATTTCAGTACAATTAAAAATGGATACTTGTGAGTGTTTGTGTGTGCATATACTTCATTATGGGCTACATGCGTTTAATTTGCTTTCAAACTAATAGACCTTCTCTAGCTTTATTTCGTTAATTATTCGTGATCTCAACTCTCCCACTGTGGGTCTGAAGCGGCCCACCCATCAACAAGCGGCCACAAAAACCAATTCAATTAATTTAGCTGACAGTTTGTCAAAGATATTTGCCTACGTAGCAAAAATTTACTACTGTTTACTTAGGGTATTTTTTATTATTTTATGGCAAAACCAAGAGCCCAACGGTTCAAACAGCCGCAGGAATGTTGATTTTAACCCAACAAATTACACACATTGCAGCGCAATTAATTATGATTTAGGCTGCGGCGTAAAATTACTTTTACCCTATTATAGCTGTTGAAATGAAAGCCAGCTTAATAAACAAGGGTGAGCCCAAAGCGAATGTATAAATACCGATTGGTAAAGAATATTCGAAGGCCTGAGAGAATTTCCTTAAGCAAAGTTTTCGTCACTTAGTTCGTTATACGCCCTGGCATACAAAGAGCTTATCAATTTCATTGAGATTAATATCATTTCAGCGAGAGTGACCACCTTTTACTGCTAACAAAATTCATTTAATAAAAAGCCTTTCTCAATTACACCGCTAAAACAAAGCGATTTTATGTATTGAAATGCGATGCGCCGAGCACTGAAGTATGCACAGACCAAAACTTCTGGGTTAAAACCAAAGCATTGTCCATTTTTTGTAATGAAAACTAAAACGTTAAGAGGTGGCAGAGCGCAGGAGGCGTAGAGAAAAATGGTATTTGAAAATAGCAGCTACAAAATCAATTGGGTAAAAAAGTTTGGAAATTTATGGCGCAGAGAACTTTTCAAAGTTCAGAAGTTTAGAGACAGCAAAGCCGGACTACGTCCAGTGGCAGCGGGGCAAACAGAAAAATACACCAAAGCGGCAAAAGCATTTGATTTTAAAGGTGACTTTTATTGGCTGCTGAAGAACAGTTACATAAACTTAATCTGGTGCTGAATGGACTGCTTGCATAAGCGAGCAAAAGGGCATTTCAGGTTGCAATACTCAATGAGGAATAGGGACAGAAAATGGAAGTGTATGTGTACTCACAGAGAAATGTTCGAAATGATTAGACAAAACTGCAAACAAGTTCACGAACAGAAAATGCTAGTTATGTGAAAACTCTACCAAAAGTGGAACTATAAATGCGAGAAGGAGTAAATTCAATGGGGCACGGAAAAACACAGATGAATTTTTGGAAAAGAAGAAAAATGCTTGCTTAGTTAAAGAAAAGTCGTCCGCCATTGCGAACACCACGAGTGCGCCACAAATCGGGTTAAGTGACAAATATTTCAATTTAGGCCAGTTTCCGTAATGGTGGGCAAAGTAAAAGTTTATCTGCATCAAAGGAGCTGGCATGTGCGCTTGAAAACTACCTGTATTTTTCTTATAAATTTGTATGATTTAAAAAAAATGTCCACCATTTGCAGAAATTGGAGTGTTCATTGTCCCGATGGCACAACTTGTATGAGATTGGTTGGCAATTTCCAATCCCAAAACAGTCAAAAACTTTATCAAATAATTACTTAGAACTTTTGGAGTTAGAAGCCATATACTTCAACTATATAAAGTCAAGCCCAAAAGTGAAGTTAAATTTTTTTCTGGCCAGATTTTAATTTATATATTAAAGAAAATTACGGGGGAAGGTCCTGAGTGAGGAAACATAATACCGCTGCTTCGGATCCATGTAGTCGACATTACTTTCATATCCTATTATTTTTAAATATATGCAAACGAAGTTTTTCAGCACTTTCCTACACCAATCGGCACAAGCCTCTATTTGAAAATTTTATAAATCGTGTGGGACTCAACGCGAACTTGCCTTTTCTTCCACAATCTGGGCATGCAAAATCATTGATACTCGTCACACTAAAGCCCAAGAATGCCATAATCTCAGAGCAGATGAATGAATTATACCTTTTAATACAGTCCCATATTGTCTAAAAAACTACGCAATATATGAAACATGTAATTATGAGCATACGGTTAAAATTTCGAGCCAATTGATCAAAATTTGTTCGAATCCGACGGGCTTGAAAAAATTAGCTCGAAGAGCCTCGACTTTACCGTTTCTAGTATGTTCCGCATCAGGCCGGTATAGGCTGCGGAATTCAAATTAGACACATAAATTTTCTACCTCAATCCTTCCAGTGTGCAATTTTTAAGCTAAATTAGGTATTCACGAATCGACTATTGAAACCAGTGTTTCGTTTACTCAATTTCGATATGGTCGTTAGCCGAATTGAGGTCTCCACATCAATTGGTATTAGCCGATCACCGCGTGAAAGTGCGTGAACTTGAAAACGCTGCATATTTATCTCATGGATGATATTACGGATTTCTATATCACGGACAGAAATTGTGACGTATCCCACACTACGTTAAAGATAAAGAAACAGTGGACTCCTCGTTATAAAGAATGAAATGAATGCGCACACACACGCCGATATAAGTAAAAATTCCTGCATGGTTCCATGGTACCAATTGAAAAGTTCTAGGCGCTGATTCTTTACTGACCTGTGATTCTTTACTGAAAGAGCAGGCAAAAAATATTGATGTCAACCTTGGTGACTGATCGTCAAGCATGCATTAATGGACAACAAAGTCCTCCTAGTGAGATTAGAAGGGAATATTCTCCTATGAGGAATAATCTACATAACATTAGCAATCGACTGATGTGGCCAGAACTGACCAATGCAAAGAGTATTGCGTTCCATCAAGTCAAACCAAGGTGGAAAAACTTTTCATTATTCAATTTTTTAGAAACTTATTAGCCCCCCATCATCACCATTGTTAGCTCAACAACCCGGTCAGGATCTTGGTGTGCAGTAACATTTCTCTCCAGTTCGATTAGTCCCTCGCTTGAATTCTCAAAAGCTCAGCGCCCACATCTACGCCATATACCTTTGACTTCATGACTCGAATGACTCCGCCGAACCATAAACCGCACCAAACAGTCACACGTTCAAGATAGAGAGGCTTTTCAAGAATAACTCTTGGATTTTCTGAGCCCCAGATCAAACAATTTTGCTTGTTGACGAAGCCAACGAGGTGGAAATGGGCCTCATCACTCTAGATGATTTTTCAATGGAATTCCGGATCATTTTCATGCATTTCAACGACCCAATCAGCAAAGACACGACGTTGTTGATGATCGGCCGGCTTGAGTTCTTGTGTTAACTGGACTTTATAAGCCTTAAGACCCAAATCTTTACGCAAAATAGGGTGTAATGACGTTTGTGGAATGCCTAATTTCAAAGAACGACGAGGAATGGACAACCCTGAGTTTTCTTCAACACTTTCGGCTACAACAGCAATATTTTCGGTTTTCGGCTGTTCTTGAGCGACGTGCACGGGTTTTATTCTTCACATCACTAACTTGTCCCAACACCTCGAATTTTTTCACCAATTTTTGTATTGCGGTCCGACAAGGTACTTCACGATGACCCAAAAATGTTCAAGTTTTACGAACCGTCTCTCCAAAATTTTCACCATTTTTATAGTGAATTTTAATTTTAATTCAAATATCAAAAAATGACAGCTTCAAAAGTGACATCTACCGAAATAGCGGGTTATTCAAAATAACACCTGTTTTTGGAAAGCCCTTTACTTGTATGATAAAAGTACGACACCGAGATATTTGAAGCATTGTCTTGTATGGCCCATGTTTTGTTCTCCTTGTACTAGTAATAATGACAGCATTGCCTTCGTCTTGTCAGTATTAAGCGATAATCCCATTATTCTTTCCGCTCAATGAATTTTTATAAAGGCTTCTTTCAAATCATCTGTATATGCCAAGATTTGTGTTGATTTGAGAAATATCGTTAGTCTGTGCTTACGCCAGCTTCCGTTATTACTTTCCAAAGGCAAGATTAAAAAGCAGGCATGAAAGACCATCACCTTGTCTCAAGCTATAGGTTATTATGAATTCGGTTGACAGCGACTTTCCAATTTTAACGACGTTTCTAGCATTTGTTATTTCGTTAGAAGAACAAATTTCTGTAGGATTCCAAATACGTCTATAGGAGCCACGAAATGGGTTCGTATAGTTCTGCTATGAAATCATGTGAATCAGCCTTACACGATCTTGTTAGCAAGATTGAAGCCGGGCTGAAAGCTGACGAGTACACAATGGACATTGAGGGGACTTTTGATAATGCCACTTTTGACTCGATATGTTCCTCTAACGAACGACACGTGGTTAATCAAACCAGTGTAAAGTGGGTATTTTCCATGCTCGTAGAGAGGCTGTTAACCGCTGGTGAGAACAGTGACGAACTAATCACTGTCAGGGCCAAGCAAGGATGTCCCCAAGGGGGACTGTTTTTCAAACGGAAATTGTTTCCATTTTCAAAGTAGCCAAAGGGATAATGTGCAAACCTCGAAGATTGTTCAAGAATGTAAGAAGAAGTTTAATTCTGTAGCAAGACAGAACAGGCTTGTACTTATATGCATTCCAGGACACTCCGGTGTTCAAGGAAGCGAATTCAGTTTCGCAGAAATCATGAATTGGATAAGCGATTATGTATGCAATTCACGCAAAGTGCAATGGCCCGGTCTAGAACGTTGCAGAACTGTAAAGTGTTTTGTGACAAGTCCGAACAGAAAACTGTCAATCTTTCTACTAAAACTTGAAAGCAAAGACTTTCGGTTGATGGTCGATATTGTTACTGAACACAACCCATGGAGTCAGCATATGACCACCATTGGAATCACTAAAGACCCAATGTGGATGTATTGCTTGGAGGAGGCTGATACCACTGAGCACTTTCTCTGTGAGTGCCCTGCCTTTGCTAGAGCACGGCTACGAATTTTGGGTTCTGATGTCGTGAGAATGAGTAATATTCATACCTGATAATGAGAATGGGAATGAGTAATATTCGTTCTCTAAAGCTGGCGGATATTTACAGATTTTCAAAGCATCTGGAAAATTCTCACAGGACTAACTACCTTTGTCTCTGTATTTATTCTTTCCTATCTCTTACTCTGATACTTTTCTCCTTTCCTCCTTGACTATCTACCCTCTTTCCAGAGCTCTGAATACAATGGGCTTTTTAGTCTGAGTGTTTTATTAGCCACCAAATATCTTGGTGCTTCTTGGCTCGAAATTTCAATTTTAATAATTCTGCTATGAATTTTCCAAGCTTTTATCCAAATATAAAGTCTAACAATATTTCCTCTCAGTTCGATCAGGCAACACAATTTTTTTTGCTTGCTTTAGTGAATCACTTTATTAATTTACCTTTGCTCGCTTACGCACCTATCTTAAGTCTGAATACCCTATGCGCGCACATCTGCTTATATAAATGCGCTTAATAACTATAGTAATTTCCAAATTTGGCAACTCGTACCTTCTGGCGAATTCTGTCTCGCCAAGGCGAATTCATGCCTGGTGTTGGAGTTGGTATTTTATTTGCTCGGTATTGTTGCCAGTTCAGTCGATTCTGGAACATTCGCGCTTCGTTACAATACTATCTGCTTTGAAGTCAAATGAATTGTGGTTAAGTTGTTTTCCTGGATTTAATAGGGTAAAAGTCTGGTCTATAGTGGTCGGACTATCTTATCAGCAAATGGGCGCAGCCGCTCGAAGAATATCTTAGAGAATATTTTATAGCACATATTAATGAGTGTTGCCGGTCTATAGTTTTCTCACTTGAATTTGTTTCCATTCTTGTGGAGTTGGCAGATTATTACGACTTTTCGTTGTTCTTGGCTCATCCTGCCAAGCTCTTTTGAATACGGTGAATATTTCGGTCAGGGATATTTGGCACATACAATGTTTGAAAATATCTGGAAGTAATTCATCTACTCCTGGAACGCTCACCATCACATAATCGGTTATATATTTGCAAAGCATCTACAAAAAATAATCCCTAATAGTTTGTTTAGTATCTCATTGAGTTGTGGCCATATTTACACCCTGTATAGAAATAGGACATGATGTAAGCTCACCATACAAATCCATGCAATATCCGTGCAACAAAAACTGTCCCACTAAGCGGCGAAGAAGTAATGATATACAAATGGATTTGAATTAGTGACTCAGCGCTTTGAGTACTTAACTACTTGATATTTCTAGCATTCAGCTTTAATGACCCGTAAATTTCTTACCAACACTTGCCCACTCCCCGACCTTCAATCCGCCACTGATTTGTTACTATTTAAAAGCGCAGATCAAAGTAGAAAATACTTGTACAACCAAAAAAAGTGAGTGGAGAAATGCGTCCATTTGCATTTCAGCGTTGAAATATCAACAAACTACAAACTTCCACTGAGTTAAATTTAGTCGCACATTAATGGATCCTGCCAACGCACTACTCTTAAGTTGCACACACACACACATCCACATGTGCCAGCGTACTGAATGCTTCTGCACGAAGGTGAGGTTACAGAAATAGACAGGACATTGCTAAGAGCGCATATTCCCGCAAGCACGCTCTCAGCATGTGCACACCCCTACATACGCATGTGAGTAAATACTCGGGCCAGTGTGTCGGAGTGTCTGCAAGTGTGTGTGGCTTGGTATTATAAACACATTAATAGCGAAGTAGGTTAAACAAAATTTACAACTCAAATATGACTCAGCTGAACTTTTCCACACTTTTTTCAAAAGCCAGGAAGAGGACGACGGCACAGGGTGAGAGGTAATGCTAGACCGGAGAAAAGCTAGCGCGACGAGTATACAAATATGAATTTCTGTTGCGCTTATTTGTATCATTGCGACAATTGCAAGAGTCCCTAAGGTTGCATGACTTTTCCGACTTTCAAGTGCTCTACTGTGGCATGCAATGCTGTCGTGCCGCCAACGTCAACGCTATCACTGTCGTCGAGTTGTTGTATTGTAATGCGCCGAGTGATGTATGCAAATATGAAATACGAGCTTTAGTCGACCAACCTACAGACGCCCACATGCGATATTCACTCGCACTTAGTACACAAAATGTATGTAAATATAACTGTAAATACAACTAGGCATGCATGACAACAAAAATATTTACAAATATTAGAATCCGATGGGACGATGATTGTCAGTGACATGATTTACCACGACAATGAATGGTTGAGCAATAATTGAATGCCACTGGGGGGAAGCAATTGAATAGAAAGCAGAAGGCTCACAGAATACGGGGGAATATCGTTTTTCATTAGACTAAGAATAGAACAGGAATTCTGTCACTCAATAAAGATGGAAATTGATTTTCTCCGAATTATTGAATTTAGATGACAGAGCTAAGAATAGCACAGGACACAACTGATGGGAATACATAACAAAGCAGAAAAACCTGATTTGGGTCCACTAGAGCTTCATTTGAGCATTTGATCGAATGAATTTAGAGCAAAAATACACCCACAGAGATTAATAGGAAAATTGAAGCTTCACAATATTTGAGAAACGAAGCTGAAAATTATTTGAAAGCGAGATTACATTTCCAACTGCAATTGATGGGATTTCGCGTGACAACTGGAAGAGAGCACAGCAAAAGAACTCAAGGTTGGGCTCCATTTCTTACTCTAATGTTATGATATACGGGCGATAAAATTGATAACTTGTGCAAATTGGACTCTTCTCCTTAATATTAAGCGTTTTGCTCATTAAAGCTTGAATAGCCATTAATGCAAACCTTCAATAGCAGAAATTTACGACTTTGATAACAGCATCGCTCATAAGCGAACGAAACGAATTGAATTCATTAGTATAGACTGTTACAAACTTTTAGAAACTTGAACAAATACTGGAAATATCTCGATTTAACAAATTTGCGCTTTACATTCCAGTTAACCATGCCGCTATATCCTTCTCCTATATTAAACATCTCAAATCTCTTGAAAATCATCAGCCTTTCTTGTGCCTATAAAATCATCAGCAGTGCAATCGATTGTCCGTATTTGTTGAAACGAATCATATTTAATGGCCATCAAGGTCCTCATCTTAATTTACATAACGTGAGAACTTTATTAGAACTTATTCATCTAATGCTCCTACCATTCTAACGCAGAGGAGGTCTTCCTCTTCTAAGATGCTTCCATGTGCTGAAGTCCACTCAAGTAGGAAAAGTCCCTGATCGCCATTCAATTTGGAGTGGCCAGGACGACTCTTCTGCATGCGGTCCAAGCATCCTCCGGGTAGCTTCCGAACACTCGTTCGAGAGCAAAGTAATGTGAGAAGGGGAAACAACCCAGGATATCTGATTGTTCGCTGGTTTTCGGGACCGCAACACAAAAATCCCCCCGCAATGAAAACGAAAACAAGTGACCCTTACCATTTATTAAAAACAAGCTGAAGCACGAGTAGCAACTTGTCCGAATTCAACAGAAACTTACTAGTTAGAGACCAGTGAATCCATTTCGTGAGTTATGTCCTTGCACTCATTACACCATTTTACAGTCAAAACACCCCAAACGTAATGCATACAACTCCCATGCAAAACCGTTCGTTGAGTTCGAAAGTGCACATACATTTTTTTTTTCAAGCTGTAGCCAAATAACTGTTTTGTATTAAGGAAAACTGATAGTGCAGAAAAATATCTAATATCGTTAAAATTTGTAACCTGATCAAAATAAAAGATACAGGAAGTTAATGACAGTGTAGGGCAGATCGCCTCCGCTTGGTGCACCCTGGGTAGCGCTAAATGAGCTGCGGCCTCAACGGCCTTCCTGAACGATGACGACCCCCTCCGCTTTTCGGATTTGGACACATTTTTTTCATATTACTTTTTCGACTTCTTCTGACCCCTGTGCTGGTAGTCGCGGCATTCTGTTGCCTGAGTATGCTGAAGGGAAACTCAGCAGAAATTGCTGATGGGCTAATGACGTGACTGCCCCCGTCCCGTTAAAACCCTGGCAGGCCTCGGACATGCGGACATGCCCCTGCTACGGCACAGACAACCATGGGACCCTTTAAGGACGACTACACAAAATGGGTTTGGATAACGGCTTCGAGTGGGGGCCCACTCAAGAACAATGATTAATAATAAAAACAGAAACACAACAACAACAAACCACAACTGATGCTTTATGACAAGGTGAAGTACCTAGGTATTATCCTTGACAGCAAGCTTGCATGGAAGCCCAATATTGAGGAAACAGTGAGGAACGCAACAATCGCCTTGTATGAGTGCAAGGGCGCAATTGGCAAAAGATGGGGCCTTTCGCCTAGAGTTGTTTTCTGGCTATATAATACTATTGTAAAGCATATCTTGTTATATGGAGTCATAGTCTGGTGGAACTCACTAGAGAAGACTACATTGGTGAAGAAGCTGGAGAGAGTTCAGAGGTCGGCACTCATTGGAATCAGTAGGGCGCTTCGAACGACTCCTACTCTGGCGCTCAACGCAATGTTAAATGTGGTACCCGTAGACATCGCAGGCAGAATTGCCGCTATACGTACCGCAATCAGACTGAGGGGCTGGAGCTATAAGCTTAACCTCACTTATGGGCACTCAAGCATCCTTAGAAACTCCGAGTTCATCCCTCTGTCAACAGATCAGTGTATATCCTCGTTTAGTCCAACCGGAACATTCTCCGCTCACATCCTGTCCAGGGAAGAGTGGACGGAGGGCTACACTTGGAGGCAGGGCCTGGTGAACTTGTTCACGGATGGATCGAAGTTGGAAGAAAAGGTTGGCGGAGGAGTCTTTTGCGAGGGGCACTGCAGTGTGTTCCAGACAGAGGTAGTCGCAATCAAGGAGGCAGCTGTTTGGCTGCTCAAATGCGTACTAACAGTCAAGAAAGTAAATATTTACTCCGACAGCCAAGCGGCAATAAGGGCCCTCGGGTCTATGACGTTGCATTCGGAATTGGTCAAGGAATGCTTGACCTCACTTTCGACTGCGTCCGAATTCTTTGACATCAGCCTCATCTGGGTTCCTGGTCACAGCGACATTGCGGGAAACTGTGAGGCGGATGAGCTGGCCAGACAAGGGACATGTGAGGTGATTTCCCCGCGAAGGGAGAGAATTGGGATCCCCCTGACTACCTGCGGTCTGCTCCTCCTTCATAATGGTATCACAAAGGACTTTCTTCGTCCAAGTGTGCTCACTCCCTGGACAACCATACCAACCTAACCTAACCTAATGGCAGTGAAATTTGCCAGCATTCGTTGTTGCTTAATTTTTGATTAAAATTTAATGCTTTCAAGGTATTCATAAAATAAAAATTAAATTATTTTTTGCAAAAATATGAAAAAATGTTGATTTATTATGTAAGAAACATAACCCGGTTTTTGACCTCTCTTTTTCACTCAATTCTTAAAATTTAAAATATCCAAAGTTATTCATTTGAGAATAGAATTACTAATTTTTTGATTGACATACTTGACTCAAGTTTAACAACTGACTGATTTTTGTGATGCCATTAATTGGTTTTCCTATTCCTGATCATGCGAATTTTCGGCACAGCAATTGGCATTTGGTCTGGCTTTTGAGTAAAAAAATAGTTCACTATTTTTAAACCTGTCTTATCAGTTCTGTGCCACCGCAATCAAAAAGGTTGATGTGTGACTACCATTCCGAAGACGAAACACCAATTGATAAAAAAAAATCTTTTCTGATAGCCGTCGCTTCTCGGCATATAATGGCAAATCTCTAAGTGTATTTTTGCCCTGATAAAAACTACTCATAAAAAAACCATCTGCCGTTCGGAATGGGCTTAAAACTGTAGGTCCGACGGGAGGGACGCACACCACAAATAGAAGAAGAAGCTTGACTAAACATCTAATGAAAGGTGTAAGCGCCAGTTATATATATGATATATGTATGTATATATATTTAAGTTTTTTGTATTCTCACATATGAAAAATTTTAATTTGAAGTACTCAGAATGCAACAAATTTTGCTAATGCGAGTGCTGGTGAATGGTGACGATACTAGAAATTTGGTGTGGCTTTTTCCTTCGATTAACTACAGACTCCTAAATGCCAGGATGGATATAGGTAACAGAAGTGTGGACGAAAGTTATATGCCGATTCAGACTAATTGGCCCAAATTAAGTTCAAAACCTGAATACCTTTCCCACCCAGTTATGAGGAGGTTGTGAGTTATTAGCAACACAAAGAAGACTAAATAAAATATGTGAAGTGCTTGGGGGATGCATGCATTCGATTGCAATGTGGGCAAATGAGTCACACAAACGAAGTACGAATCACCCAAACGTAAGACAGAAAAATGCAACAGTTAGATTACTCAAAGTCAGTGATGCGCATTTGATTTCTCACATCTAAAATCCCTTATCTGCATACTTACAATATAATAATAGCTTAATTGAATTATAGGTAATATTAGAGATTAGGAAAGATTTTGCAGTTCAGAAAGTGATAAGATAATTTTAAAAGCACTAATAATGCAAAGGCCCATAAAGATATTTTTCTTGCTTCTTGTATACTTGTTTCTCGGGAAAAGGGAGGCACAAACTACAAGGCATTCAATAGTTAAAGTGAAATCTAAATCAACTGCTGTAAATCTAAAAATAGCGAAACGATCAACTACTTTTACAGAAGTCACGTGCGCACATATTCGTAAAGGTGAGTAGGAGTGGCAATTGTTTATGAAAGGCAAAAAGTAGAAAATAAGGCATGCGGAACAATCAGTAAAGCTGCAGTAAAGTGAAACGCAAGCAAACAACAACAACTACAACACAAGCGGCTATAAACAACAGACACTGCCACAGCCACGGACAGAAAGATGTCAGTGCACTGAGTGCAAAGTGCGAGGCGGGTGCATTATGGCTTTATTGCCACACAGCAATCAGCACAATTGCCAACAGTGACGCTGCACTTGCACACACCCACACAAAACACATAAAACTTGATTTGAGTGTATGTATGTATGAGTGCACTTTCATAAATAGAATTGCCTTTAGATCCACTGAATCCACCAAAACAGCATCTTTTTTCTTTCGATTATCTCTGTGTGCATTTCGTTAAAAATCAGGTCGATTCCAGGTGAGCATTCGGTGGTTTGTACACGCATACTTGTATATGCATGTGTATGTACGTATGTGTGGATGCATTTCCGCAATATAGGCGCATCACCAAATTGCTGACGATGCGGCTGCAGTTTGCAGTTTTCGATGATAAATACCTGTATACTTCGTTATATGATTGCAGATATTTTAGATTTTGGAAGGTAATCAGCGAAAAAGTGAGAATAGATATGATTTCAAGATAAGCTCCAAACAAAGTGAATCCGTATATAAAAACGGTAATACATTTAAACACCTCAAACCACATTTCATAGATTTTGGAGATGTTTTTATGTGGTAGAGTAGTGTTTATTTATTTATTTTATTTCTTTTCAAGTACACATTTTGTAATTAAATATATGTATTCATGAATCCTATTCAGGAAGAGTTGCATGCAACAAATTTCAAACTTCTCAGAGAATAACAGAAGTTGGCAGGAAATTAGAGCTTCAAATTTACTCGGAGCTTTGATTTTCTCTTAGCAAGTCTTGTGCCTCGTAGAATGGAAAAAAGAAGCCTATGTGCTTAGTAAAGGCCCCTCGGAGAATTCGTGGTTGTTGCGATTAACCACCCCAATTTGGACAGAATTCGTCGAGAGCCACCTCGCTGTGGGTTTTTGGTGCATTCCACTGTGGGTTTTGTGATAGTAGGTTGATACCAGCGGATACCCTCGCGGACAAGATGAAACGGGTCTACGAGAGATAACTTCCCTGTGTGCACCAATGCAGCAGAAGTCGTGGAACATCAGTTTCCACTGGCCACACTTTATGACAGAAAGAAGACTTCCAAATGCAACCGACATAGTTGAGTTCATGTTGGAGTTCGAAGTAGGAGAAGGTAGCTGCATATGTTACCAGAATTCAAACGGAGCTTAGATACATTGAGCAAATGAGAGGCAATAGCTAGCCCATCCTGCGAAGTAATACGCTGAAGCAGTTCCTCCGGGAGTGGTGGGGCAGGTGACAGAGTTAAGGGCTTAGCACGTAGGTGTACTGTTTCGCAAATTCAGTTTAGTACGATATTGCTGACTGTGCGTGGTCCCAAATAAGGTGTACCTTTAGCGCGCAGTATGAATATAAGCCATCTATTTTGACGCCATCTATGTAGGGAATCTCCATATACATAAAAAAGACGAAAACAAAAAACAAAGTGCGTGTAGCGTAGTACACATAACAGAAGTGAAATTTTCAAGGCAGACAAAGAAAGAGGGAGAGACCTGAGAGAGAATGAGAGAGAGAAAGAGAGAGAAAATATATATCTAAAAAAATTCACAAAACTTGCAGAGAATACAAATAGACAAAATTTACAAAAAACGGAGAAGGGTCGACCGGTGTAGGTAAACGCCGAACACAAACCGTGGCAACAACACATACTACTCCGAGCGTTTATCACCCGCACAAACGCAGCGATTTCAGGACCGCAGCAACGGCAAAAATTACCGCAAGGCAATACCAATAAATCCGACGCCAGAATGGATAGCACTTTAGCCAGAAAACGGAAATAAGCGCCAAAAAGTAGGCACAAAAAACACGCAAAAAAAAGGGATTAAAAAACAGTAGGCACCAAGGAAATATAATGCCAAAAAGAAGGCACCAAAAATATATTTCCTACAAGGTTGCACCAACAAACAAGCGAAAAAAAGTAGGCAATGTTATTTCTCACTAGAAATTAGTAACCACAAGGAAAAATTCAGGAAAAATAGCCTAAAGTGTATCTAAGATATATAAATATAATAAAGTGGTGCACAAATGGCTTGCTTATTACAAAGCAACAAGTCACACATTGCATGTGACACTGTTTGTGATGACAAAAAGCAATGTACGCACACAACTTGAACAGCAACGAAGAAAAACTGTCTTCAACAAGCAATACTACTTCGGCTCTATCGACAGTACACGAATTGCACGACGCTGCTTATATGCTTGCATGGCAATGGTTGAAAAACATTATCATACAAGCTTTGCCGAAAGACATCAAGTACAATGTGTGAATTGGTGTCATATGCATGTACGTAGTGTGTATTAGCACTCCTTCGAGATGTATGAAAATTGCAAACATACACATTTCTTCGCTCACTGCGCACTTTTGCGTATTATGGGGAAATTACTAATAAATAACGGTGAACTTTCGATGAATAATTTTTTGTTAAAAAAAAAGAAGAAAAGAGATAAAAAAAGTGTGGATGAAAAGCCTAAGTAAGGGAATTCATTTTGAGTTTGGGATATTTTACAAAATTTAAAGGTAATCTGCTTTAACTTATTCTCTTCGTTGTTTGAGAATGTTTTTGTTACCCACTTTCTGTGTTATATTAAAAAATCGCAATAAGTCATGTTTTTAATTATAACTTATGTTTTTCGGGTTCATAACTTTATTATTATTAAATTACTTATGTATATCAGTTTTAAATAATTTCATTTACATATACATTTTTAAATTTTTTGCTTATTTATGTACATATTTCATACGGATTGTGCTTATTTTTCGTATATGTAGGGGTTTACGAGTAATATACTATTGGGCAACCGCACACTAAATACTAACCTCAATGCTAAATACAATAAGTAAATAATCCACATTTGACACAATTCACTTGTTTGAATTGAATTGTTTTTCATTGCCTTTCAGTGTCATTGCTTTTCTTGCTATCTTGCCGAAATATGTGTGTAGTGACAATGCTGAGAGAGAAACAAGTCATGCAAAAGCATGATTTGGTTTTCTCTCTAGCTGATATTGCCTGTTACTGTTAGTTGAAAACAAAACACTGCATTGTTGTGTGAATTGAGCAAATGACTTGAAAGTACATAATTGTCGACTTGTGCACCACTTTAAAATATAAGGTATAGCTCTATCTCTCTCCTTTTCCTCTACGTTATATCTTTTTTCTCTCTCGCGGAACGAAAATGCCCAAAAAGTTGCATGGCCTTGAAATTTTACTATTCATTCTCGCTCGTCCATCGACGCCTAAGAAGTTTCACTTCAAAAACACCTCAGACGCTGCAATAATGAGTAATTATGGAGCTCAACTCACTTTGAACACTTCGGTAGAAACATCAAAGTCAGCCCTTATGACCCAAATGTTTAGTTTAAAATGTTAATTTCGTGTTGTGTTTCTTTTGGAATATGTCACTTGAAAATCCGACACTTATTCTCTTTATGCATTATTCAGTTGCAGCTGTAGTTCTGTCTACATACGAGTACCACCACAACTACATTTGCATCTTCACCACTTTAATGCGCTTATTTAAGCGCCGTTGGCAAATCGAAACTATTTGATGTTCCTTCTTACCGAACTCTCCTGGTTATCAGTAGAGTTTTGATAGAGAAATAGAAGCAGTATTTAAGGTCCAATTGCAACTTGTTTATTCGACAACAACAGTAAAAAGGAAAGCTTTATTTGCTTCGCTCTACCATCCAGTCCACCCGTAGCATAACCGTACATAGATTCACGCACATATTCAAATTTATCAGTGTGCGTTTATTTTGTTTTTGTACAGAAATCTTGATTTGATTTACCGTTTGGTGTTTGCATTCAGGTACGGAAATACATAGGACTTAAAAGTGGATACAATGTGAGAAAAAAATACAGAAGCTTCGTAGATAAAATTTTAGCAGAAACTCTATTTATATTCAACCACAACTAATTCAATGCGGTATATCTCTGCAGCGAAACCAAATACTTCGATACTGGTGAATTTAGAACCATGAGTAGTTCGCAATCCTTGTATTTTCTATGCGAATTTTGCCCTTATGTATTACCCGCAATGTCCTCTTTTCGATAGCCCCTAGCTATTATATACTGCATAAATTCGAAAAGCCCAACAAAAGCACCCACAGTCAAGTCATGCGGCTAAAAAGTGTAAGTGGCGATGGCTTTTATTTTGTATTTTTAACGATTTCACAATCTGTGCGCAGTGGTGTTGCTGTTCTACAAATGCAAGCACCTACAGTTTCGTGCCAACTCCGAACGGCAGATATTTTTTATGAGGGGCTTTTTCTGGCAGAGCTTTGCCATTGCCTGCCGAGGAGCGACCGCTATTAGAAAAATATATTTATATAAAGGATAATAATCCTCCGCACAAGAAATAGGGAATCCCAAAAAAAGTTTAAAATGCGTACAACTCTCTAATACTCGTACAAGTTTTAATCTGTTTTTATTCCCTTATAGATGTCGAAAATTAATCTAAAAGATGGGTTACCTTTGCGCTAACAAGAGCATAGGTATGCCGTCTAACCAGATTCGAGCAGTCCAAAGCGCATAAAATAAAAATGAGAACAATTAGTTGATTTCTGCTCGCATAATGCATTCCGTAATAATAAAGAAAGGTTCCCGTCAAAAGTCTGCTCCAATGTGCAATATTCCTTTTCTTGTTAGTCTTGTACATATAAGCGATTTTAGCCGAGTTTCAATGTTTTTCCACTCATTTCGCACTTTGCATTCACGTTTTTTGGTCTTTGTTTCTTTTTTCTGGTAAAGCGTCTCGTTTCTTTTCTCAAAATCAAAAAACGCCATTAGCTTTTATTGCGTCCGATAGCACCGGATTGGTAATTTTTTTCTTTTCTGCCGTGACATGGCATAGCCCATCGCATCAGATATTTTTTCGATATCGGCAAAATCCGATTTCTTCTGCGGAGAGAGCAAGAAATGTGGCACATCCGGCCGTTTAACAGTACTCTCTCAGAGCATGAGTGAGAATCGGAGACGAAGGCGTTTTAGAACGCGGCCTTCGGATCGTGGAAGTGTTTTTTCCTTCTATCGCAAATGATGGATTTCGTTTCGCGTTTGCCGAACAAGAGTTAGCCATGTAGTTTCAGTCATAGTTTCGTTCATTTTGTGATGTAACCTGATGCTCTAGACCAGCATGTTTCGGATCACCGCGAAATCATTCAACCTCAATCCGTTAGCCTTTCATCGTGTGGATTAAACTTTTGTAGCGTAGGACCACGATCTTTCGAAATCTCTTTGTCACCACATGTCCAAAACCTACTTTGCATTTAGGTATATGGCAATAGTATTCTTGTCTTTCCCCATCTCTTTGGTGGTGTTATGGACAAGCCTTTGGTCTTACAAACCATTCAAAGGCGCGCTTCTCATTAAAAGACCGCACATTCCTAGGCAAGCGCAAAATTACAATCCTTAAAATGTTTGCCATGAGTGTCATCGGTTTGTTTTCTTTAGACAATTTTTAATACTGCTAGTGCCAAATACTGGTGTCCTGGTGGATGGACACTGTATACTTTAAATAACGCTTAACCGCATGCGTCGAAGTAGCCCAATATAATAATTTTCTTGGTCGCGTGTTCGAAGATTAGTTACCTCTTGCATATGGGCTGCATACTTCTTTAACACATAAATAATAAAATCAAAATAGAACATTAGCTTAGTATTAACAGGTTTAACTCTGTATGTTAAAGTGATTGGTCGCGGACTAGCCTTGGGTTACAAAATAGTCCAGTACTGGTAGAGCTGAGACACTCCATTTAACTGTGAGCTATGCCTGTTGATACTTCCATATACATCAATCGATGATGAAAAGGAGTCCACGAAGAGATGAGGCGCGGTTTGACATGGATTGGTGAAAATGCAAATCAATTCTTGTGACCAAGTTGCAAATGTGTTTTCATGCATATCATACACACATATATGCATATATAGATGTACTTACAAATTTTAAAAATGTACGTACATATGAGTTATGTGGTATGTAAATATGTATGTAATTATATATCTGCCGCCTGGATGTAGGTCAACAGAAAACATTCAAGTTCGCTTTGATTTCGCTTTTAAGCATTCCACAATTTTGCCAAAGTAGTTTTGAAATTTTCTAAATGCACACAAAATCACTGCGAAATGATGAGAGCACACACATACATATAATATACCAAAACTCATACATACAGGGTGTCCGGTGGCAGAATTAGATTTTCCATTTAAAGTTACTCCCAAACTGGCGAGTTTATGAGCGCAGAGCGAACCGCGTCAGCTTCGTTATTCGTGCGGGTTATTTAGTCACGATATTACAGTGGACAGGTAAGCAACCTGCGTCCGCAATTGAAGCGTTTTTCAAGGCCGATGATGCGTGTGCTACTGCTCGTCGTAGATTTTGTTTAAAGTTATTATATTCTACGTTTGCGTTATGCCCTAAGTGAAGATTACATTATTTCATGGCTGCAAAAGTTCTGGTCAACAATTCCGGTGCCACAAAGTCCGCGCCTGAGACCCAGCATTGGAACTTCCAAAAACTGAGGAGGGATCCTAGACTTAACCACTTTAAAATTCAAATCGTGCAAACGCTTAAGCCTAATGATTACAATTTGTGTCAAAATTTCTGCGAGACATTGTTGGACCGATTTCGTACAGTAAACACTATCTTTTGGATTGATGAAGTCAAATTTCATTTAAATGGAGGTATTGGCCACCTCAAGGACAGAGCCCCCTATTAAAACATCAACAGCAACCTCACAGTACCAAAGTATAGGTCTGGTGTGCATTCTCAAGCAATGAAATAACTGGACCATATTTTTGTGAAAATCGTACAGGCCAAGAAATTTCTGTGAACGGTGTCAGTTATCGGCGCATGTTGAACGATTAATTTCTGCCAATAATGAGAGAGGCTGAAAATTACTATTCCAATACATATCAAACAAAAAATACAACAAAAAAGGACACTCCATAAAAAGTGCCAAACTACTAAACGTCCCGCAGATAAGGCAAAATTGAACAAATCAGCAACTGAATTAAAAACATTATTAAAACAACTCATTTGAAAAATCGGAACTGTAAAAAAGCACCACGCTATGATCTAATAAGTGGTAAAATCCTAACAGAAGTATCTGGTGCAGCAATTCCAATACCATACATACATACGATATTCAACATCATTTTAAGGACACAATATTTCCCACGCCTATGGAAAGTTGCACAATACGCAAACCAGGTAAAAATGAAACAGAAACGAGATCATATCGCCCCATCAGCCTCTTGCCCATTCTTTCAAAAGTGTTTGAGAAAATATTCTTTGGCCGATTAGACAAAATACTTTAATATTAAAATACAATTAATGTCAACCATCAACTGTGCAGCAAGTCCACACAAAATATTAGGTGGGATGGATAATAAAAGATTCTGCGTAGCTGTCTACGTAAATATTGCAAAAGCTTCTGACAGGTGTGTCATTAAGGACTCATAAGCTCAGTAAAATATTACCACGAAATCACTTCACCATTCTCAATAGTTATCTGGAAGACCGACATTTTTGTATAAAGTTTGAAGACGGATGCTCAAGCATGAAGCAAATGACAGCAGGTGTACCTCAAGGTAGTGTCCTGGGACCTCTATTGTACCTGATATTAACAGCAGATATACCGACCCCAACAACAAAAAATTGCGTGATAGCCACATTCACGGATGACATTCATGGCATCAGATAAAATAGAAAAAAAAGCTACTGACATTCTTCAACAAACAATAAATGACAATGTATACCTTGGCTTGATAAATGGGGAATAGAAGTCAACAAAGATAAAACGGTACAAGTAATATATAATATACAAACAGAAAGCCTAAGAAACACAAACTAACAATAAAAAACAAAGAAATAAAAATCTTTCCTAGCGCAAAGTACCTTGGCATAACTATAGATGAAAAACTAAATTGGAAACGATATATTATATATAAAACAAACGAAATACTGGCTGTTGGCTTAAAATTCAAAACTAAGCCTTAACAACAAAGTAGTAATATATAAATCTATAATCTCACCCATTTGGAAATACTGTATGGAAGGCAGCGGCACAGCAAAAAAAAAAAACCAATATCAAAATAATTCAAAAGACGCAATCTAAAATACTTCGAACAATAATAAAAACAGGCTGGTATGTCCCAAACGACGTGATCCATACCAACCTCAATATCGACACAATAGATGACACAATTAGAAAATATACCACGGCTAAGAAATGAACAAATGCGGAAACTACCCCAATCGGAGAAAGTAGGCAAACAGAGATTAAAACAATTAACTCCTCCAACAGAACTCACAATATAAAACAAAAAATTAATAATAACACTTAGAAAATAATATAATGTAACATAAATAGAACTTAAACTGAAGCAAAATTGAATGTTTATCTAATATTGGATAGAGAACAAAGAATTCCAATAGTACTTTAAAAATACCGTCTTTTTCCGAAAAAAGACACTGTCTTACCTTCTTCTTTGATCCAAATTCGCCCTAGAGCTTATTTTCGGGGGAGAGCAAAAATAAAAGTACATTTATATTGTATATTTTTATTTAACATTTATTTTACACAGAATACAGTAATTTAAATGTATTCGATTAGAAATGTCATGTCATCTTCTTCTGGAACATCGCCACAAATAAATTTCTGAATTATATTCTGATTTCCTTCCCAGCCCATTTCGTAAATGAATTTTTCTTGTCCAAGTAGCCTGTTCGTAGTGCATTGGAAACATCACTATCAGTTATTTGTCTCATGAAATGTTTACCCAATTCAACTTCTTGTAAGCCTGGTGTTACAAAATTACCTCGAAGATTTCTCACCATTCTGGTTTCAATATTTTAATTGATTTCCATCCTCACATGATCCTTGAATGGCTTGTTTAATGCAGTGTCAAGAGTCTGGAGGCAACTAGTCATTCCTGCCGGAATCATTATTTGATCAATCTTCCTCTTAGCAAGAAAGTTTTTCATGTCTTTAGTGCGGTGAGTACTGGCTGAATCCCAAACTAGTAAACCTCTATTCTAACCCCTCAACAGTGGTGGCAGCATAAAATAAACCCACTTTCTTATAACTGCTTGGGTGCACCAGGCTTTTTCACTTTCAATGAAATAAATTCCTGAAACCGTTGAATCTGGTTTTTTTTTACCTCTAGGGACTAAAAATGCTGATACTTTCTTGCCATCTAGATGAATCGCCAAAATACAGGTAACACGTGCACTATCGTAACCGGTAGAAGGAACGTAAATTGACGAAGAAGCCTTGTGGTGAGCTGTCGTTTGAGTTCCTTCGCCTAGGAATACCGCGATCTCATCCATAGCAATCATGTTGGAGAGTTGGTATTTGGAAAAATCGATGCCATCAACAAAAAGCTTAAACGGAAGTGCACTCTTAATGACTTCATTGTCTTCCAGCTTAAACAATGTTGTTGATCTCTTTAAAGACAGTTCATATCGTTTAAGGAAGTTGTCCAACCAGTGTGACCATGCTTTAAAGTCTTCTGTGGATATTTCAAATTCAATTGATGTTTCAAGGGCAAATTTTTATGCACTTTATTTTTAAACACCAAAAAAATAAAGAAACAAATTTTTTCTAATAGCGGTCGCCCCTCAGCAGGCAATGGCAAACCTCCGAGTGTATTTCTGCCATGAAAAAGATCCTCATAAAAAATATCTGCCGTTCGGAGTCGGCTTGAAACTGTAGGTCCCTCCATTTGTGGAACAACATCAAGACGCACACCACAAATAGGAAGAGGAGCTCGGCCAAACACCCAGAGAGGGTGTACGCACCAACAATATATATAATATATAAATATATTATGTATTATATTTAGCTGCTACCGGACACCCTGTAAATTTACTATTTGTATGTGCAAGCGAACAGCCAATAGTGAATGCATGCAAAAACAATCATAACATAACTCAGCTCATTCGAATTCTATAAACTGCCGATTTTCACAATTTTTCATATCCTCGACCCCCTCAGCCTCCTCATCCGCCTGATCAAGTTTAATCTTTTTTGAATGCACTGACGAAAGTAGCAAAAAGTGAAGTATAATATTTTACATACTCACACATACGCGGCTTTGCGTACGAGTTGCTTGTGCAATATTTGCATTTTTATTCAAAAAGTTTGTGTTGCGCGTTGCGGGCGAGTGAAAATTTCAACCATAGAAAACGTTTTCACTTGTCGTTACATTTTTGCTCCCAACCCTATACATACACATATACGCACACATACAATTCTACAAATCTAATGCAAGTAATTCATCGCTTTCCGAAAACAAAGAGGCACTTAAAAGTTTATTATTAAAAATTTCATAATGAAGTGGAATTCCATCGTCCAATTTCAAATATTTGCAAAACTCATATGAAACGGGTAGCTGTGATTTTAAAGCAATTAAAAATGAAAGCTCCAGGGTAACTATTCCACAAAACTACAAATGACAAAAACTTAGCGCACTAAAATTAGCGAAAACATTAAATATCGACATTTTTGCCACTTCTCTCAGCTATTTTCGGCACGAAAAAATCAAGATTCATTTCAAATCATTGGAAATTGCAGACCAAAAAAAGTGTAAAAAATCAATTATGGAATAGAGAATAAAGAATAAAAAAAGAATAAAGGATAAAGAGTAGAAAAATAAGAATAAAGAATAAAAAAGAAAGAAAAAAATAAGACAAAAGAAAGCGTTAAAGAAAATTAATATTAAATTTCAAGCGAAAATTTAAGCGGCCTCGGCGAACAATTGCACTCTGAACTCAATGAACAAAAACAAGCTGCCATAACAATTTTCGCCACCGAAGCACAAATTATGGTTGAGTAAATGGAATCACTAAAACAAATGGAGTTTCAGTGGAACGAGCCAAAGGCGGGTTGAAGAGCGCAGCCAATGTGGGTCAAACGGGTATCACTTCTTCCGGTGTTCCTCGTCAGCTATGCCTCGCCCCAGTCACCTCCAACTGCCACCGAATATCCTCACGTATACAAACATCGCACCCCATTCACGTAGCCGAGGCAGGAGAATAATTGAAACAAATTCAGCTGCGCAGAGATTGTAGCGAATTTCAGAGTGATTTTTTGCTGTTGGGATATTGGAGATGGAGTGAAAGAAAACAAAACCCAAGAAAAACAATGAAATAGTCTGAATAGAAGAGTTTATAGAAATTCCATGCAATCTTGCATTTTTTTTTTTTTGAAGTTTTTGAAGGAAGTGTGTGAAGCGAAATTGATTTTTAATTGCGTAACCCAAGTAAATATTGTAAAACTGAAATAAAGCGATTGAAGAGCATTTGTTGGTAAGAAATTATAATAATGCAGTTGCAATAACATCTAGGATTTCATAGCGCGTAGTTCTGTTTTGAATTCGAATGGGCAAAGCAAATTTACGCATAGTTTGTGAGTAGGAATCGATATTGCTGTTTGTCCAATGTAAATCAGAAAACAAAACAAAGAGGATCCTGCGAAGACAAAAGCGGATCTGATCGCTCTTCAGACGCAATGCTGTTGGTAAGAATTTAGAGCATAAAATCTGGTCATGTTAAGGCCATGCTTCTGCTTCATTTTGTAGCAGGCGACTTAACTTTTTATAAATAGACAGTGAGAATTTTAGACCAGCAACGAATTTTGGGTATAATAAGCTTTAAAAATTTACAAAACAAGAAAAAAACACACACACGTGCTATTGCTTAAAAATTAAATTATTCAAGTTGTGTAAACCGCACTACATTCCTCTAACACTAAGTTGGAGTTTGTGGTATCTTAACTTGAAACATTACGAAAAATTCACTATAAAATGAAGACATCGAACATGTATATTTACCATATTTGCCCCACAGTGTGATGGTCTGGGGGATATCTCGAGAATGGATTTTCCAGCGCTGACATTTGCTAAATGCGTTGGCATTCTACTTAATGTCCACCTTAAATCTTAATAAAGGTCAGTCTCCATCAGATATCGCTAGGGATCAAAAGGTGGCTTAATGCCAGTCGGGTTAGCCTAACCTAACCTTTTCCGTATACCAGTATGAGATGTAAGATTTCTAAATCTCGACAGTTGACAAAGCGGCAAAAAAATACTTAGGGTGGCAAAAAATTATGCATTTATAATTAGTTCAAACATCTTAGCTGGATTTTTGAGCGAGCTTCTCCGATTCGATATGGTTTTATAAATGTCACCTCTGAACGAGAGATGGTCCTTATGTGAAATTGTCTTTATGGTAGAAATTGGCAATTATGCTGTTGTCTGCGATGGACAGCACTTAAATTACAAAGTTGGTTTCGAATCCGGGACTTCCCCAATGGAAGTTATGTATAAATCAACTGGGTTACAGTGGTGATGACGGAAATAGTAGATTCGCCAATATCAGCTACAGGGTGCTACAAATGTACCAGCATCATAATCACTGAAGTATTTTCAGAAAAATAAGGTTGAATATTTCTAATTGGATTCCAAAAATATCGTCGCCTGACAAAAAAAAGTATTTCAGAAAACACGAACGCTTTATTTATATGTCCATATCTCCATGCTCAATTAAGTTTTATTTTATTTATTTCAAGTCTAAAACATTAAACGACCGTACCAAATATCTTGGTACCAAAAATATTGACGATTATTTCTTCGAAGACCTGGGAAATGTGCAAAATCTCACTGGAGGGACCAGTTAAAACTGAGGGTATTGTCTTAGACAAACGACCTGGCTACCCTAATATAACCTAACCTTCATTTAAGGGGTCAGGTGCGGAAATGCAAGAAAGAGTTTTATATACATTTTATATAAAAAAATTATGTTATTGTGGAAATTAAAACTCAAGCTGTGGGCTAATGATTGGGTTGAACTAAAAAACAATTCTGCAAAAAAAGGTGCAGCACCACCTTTTGCGTTTGTCAAATATTTTAAAATAAGGTGAATTATAAAAGAATTATGCTGGTATCAGTTGCTTTCATTATGTGGGGCAAAATGTTAAATCGCCACTCAAGTAAAATAACAAGTTTCTTAATAATCAAGTTTTTGCCTTTGCCTAGGGCAAAAGACATGTTTCTCGGTATCCTTAAGTTTTCCTTAAAATAGAATAAAAGTATGCAAAGATGTATGAAAAAAAAATCTATTTTCATTATGAAATTGTTTTTTGCATGCGAAGTGCGCTACCAGTCGTGTGACATTTAGGTGCCCAACTACTCTCGAACTAAATAATTTTAAGTGTAATGTCGATCTAACATTTCTATTGAAACTTTTCAGTAGCTACCTTCTATTTTTTATATTTTACTTACTCAAATTCCCCCAGTATTCCCTTAAATTTACACAAAACGCTTTGATAGTCGATAAAAGTGCTGCAACTTTATAATAATTCAATTTGTTAATTAAGTTGTTAATAACAAATTTACCAGAGTTTCGTCCTTTCAACTACCGACCACTGCAAACTTATATTCTATTCGCAATTTCCAAAGCGCACTGAGTAAAGAATTTGAAGGCAAATCGCCTTCAACTGCCACAAGGCGAAAAGACGGCAACCGCCGCTCGCCCACAAACGGGCGCTACAGCAAAGGGGAGTGTAATTTATCAACACCACAGTTGCAGCAACAAAAGCTCGAGCTGAAGTTGTTCAAGACCTCTATTTGCGCTCTTTTGTTGCATTGAGACAAACCTGCTACGTCGCTCAAGTAATCCGGCGTCAACCCTTCATCGCAGCCGCCCCACATTTCGTTAATGCAGTCCACTCACTATTCTGCCAAAATGAATTTATCAAGTTTGTCTTTAGTCGCAAGCAAATATTTGCGCCGCCAAGGTAACTTTCCTTGCCACCAATGTGCGCCACTTTCTTACAATTTTCCCGACGCCGAAATGATGGGTCTTTTTGGTCTTCTTCTGAACGCTGGAATGAATGAATGAGCAACAGAAGGAGTGTTAATTAAGTACATTTGAAAATAAAGTTTTTACATTACAAAATTACGATTTGATGTTGGTGTTCACAAGCAAAAAATCTGATTACTTACTTCTGCTGGCAGTGGAAAGCTGTACAATTCGATATAAACACACAGCGTTTAGCAAACTGGAAGGATAATCATGTCTAGCAAAGGAGTTTTGAAGTAAAATGTGAATTAGTTTATTGAATAAACTAAGAAGTAAAAACTTAATAGGCCATAATAGTAAGTTCCCTTACGGCTGAGAAAAGCTGCCACAAGGTTTCTAATGGTGCAATCATGGGGACTTTGTCAACTGACCAATACATCAGGGTTGGCGTATATGCTTAGATGATATTGAAAAAATTCTCACTATAAATACTTCCTCAATACAACTCAGCCATTTGAGATTACGGTAATTCAGCAGTCTGGCAGAGATGTTGGAAGTTGGAATACTACGAGTATAGTATACCTGTTCAATTTCTTATGGGATAGGAAGCGGTTTAGAGTGACAGACCAAGAAAATAATCTTGGAAAAAGTTATAAGCAACCTCCAGGGAGTTCACAAAGATAATTACGTCTCTGTTATACTATATATAATATATATATATCTAATTGGCGCGTACACCCTTTCTGGGTGTTTGGCCGAGCTCCTTCTTTTATTTGTGGTGTGCGTCTGTCCCACAAATAGAGAGAACTACAATTTCAATCCGACTCCGTACGGCAGATATTTTTTATGAGGAGTTTTTTATTGCAGAAATACACCCGGAGGTTTCCATTGCCAGTCGACGGGTGACCGCTATTAGAAAAATGTTTTTTCTTCATTTTGGTTTTTCACCGATTCGAACCTACGTTCGCTCTGAATTCCGAATGGTAGTCACGTTTTGAGATTTATTCAATGTTTAAAGTTTTTGAATAGGTAATTTTTACATTTTCTATAATTTTATCTCACTTTATATTTCTTTTGGAATGCAAGAAGCAATAACTAATAAATCGTGATGTCCTCTTGGAAAATATAAGCTTTTTTTTGAAAGCAAATTCCAAAGAAAGAGTACTCTAAAGAATAGGAATGAAAACATAGGAAATACTGTTTTTTTTGTGCTACAAAATGTGGACAAAAAACGGTGTTAAGATTGTTCATGTTCCAAAAGACAGAATGAAAAGAAAAGATTGGGTAAAATGTGATGCACAATTCAGTGTAATTAGTCGAAAAAGTTTGCGCGTATCAATTTTCGGCAACAGATTTCGAGATAGGGCCAGATGGGAAGAAGGCGAAGTTGTCTAGTGATCCTCTTCCGATGCTTATCGTAGTCTTGCATGGCTGGAATGAGCCCGAGACGACTCATTCTTCGGTTAACGCTTCTACGCAAACAGAGTAAATTTATTGAATTTATTTATTTATTTTGGTTTAGATGATATACTGGTTGTCGTGTGTTTCCCTTAGTAATTTACGGCAACAAACTTGCCTGCTTTATCAATGGTTATAACTTTAAACTTTACATAACTTCGTATGTTTACACGTTCACACACTCAACTTCATACTGATTACCTCGCGCATACGCTTCTATTTAAAAATCGGGTATTGTTTTAAGAACTGGAGAACTGAAAATGGTAACACAAAACAGAATTTTTTTTGGAATAAATTATTTTCTTTGTAATTTGGTGGATAATTTCATGGCCGATGATGCCGCCAGTCCTCTATGAACTTCGCGAAGAGTTTTTTTTTTTTCAAAGTAAATTTTCACAATTTGAAAGCGTTGATCTGGCATTGAACGAATCATGATGGCTTGCCAAACCGTACTGAATAGAAATGTCAACACAATTTTCCATTATCAGCTGTCCAACCATAGTTATCGATATCGATAATTCTCATGCAGCTAAAAAACCTTATACATGGATGTGCTTAACAACCATCGTATTTTCTGGCAACTTAATTCTTCTCAACCTGTTTTATCGGAGCTCCTAATTCATTCGGTATTGTTGTCAGACGTTTCGCGAATGTTCATGATTCGTCACAGTATTGTTGACAATAAATATCTACTACAGGTACAATATTTTATTAACCATGCACATCAAAATGGTAACACAAAACAGAATTTTTTTTGGAATAAATTATTTTCTTTGTAATTTGGTGGATAATTTCATGGCCGATGATGCCGCCAGTCCTCTATGAACTTCGCGAAGAGTTTTTTTTTTTTTTCAAAGTAAATTTTCACAATTTGAAAGCGTTGATCTGGCATTGAACGAATCATGATGGCTTGCCAAACCGTACTGAATAGAAATGTCAACACAATTTCCCATTATCAGCTGTCCAACCATAGTTATCGATATCGATAATTCTCATGCAGCTAAAAAACCTTATACATGGATGTGCTTAATAACCATCGTATTTTCTGGCAACTTAATTCTTGTCAACCGGTTTTATCGTAGGTCCTGATTCATTCTGTATTGTTGTCAGACGTTTCGCGAATGTTCATGATTCGTCACAGTATTGTTGACAATAAATATCTACTACAGGTACAATATTTTATTAACCATGCACATCAAAATGGTAACACAAAACAGAATTTTTTTTGGAATAAATTATTTTCTTTCTAATTTGGTGGATAATTTCATGGCCGATGATGCCGCCAGTCCTCTATGAACTTCGCGAAGAGTTTTTTTTTTTTTCAAAGTAAATTTTCACAATTTGAAAACGTTGATCTGGCATTGAACGAATCATGATGGCTTGCCAAACCGTACTGAATAGAAATGTGAACACAATTTTCCATTATCAGGTGGCCAACCATAGTTATCGATATCGATAATTCTCATTCAGCTAAAAAACCTTATACATGGATGTGCTTAAGAACCATTGTATATTCTGGCAACTTAATTCGTGCCAACCGGTTTTATCGTAGGTCCTAATTCATTCTGTATTGTTGTCAGACGTTTCGCGAATGTTCATGATTCGTCACAGTATTGTTGACAATAAATATCTACTACAGGTACAATATTTTATTAACCATGCACATCAAAATGGTAACACAAAACAGAATTTTTTTGGAATAAATTATTTTCTTTCTAATTTGGTGGATAATTTCATGGCCGATGATGCCGCCAGTCCTCTATGAACTTCGCGAAGAGTTTTTTTTTTTTCAAAGTAAATTTTCACAATTTGAAAACGTTGATCTGGCATTGAACGAATCATGATGGCTTGCCAAACCGTACTGAATAGAAATGTGAACACAATTTTCCATTATCAGGTGGCCAACCATAGTTATCGATATCGATAATTCTCATGCAGCTAAAAAACCTTATACATGGATGTGCTTAAGAACCATTGTATATTCTGGCAACTTAATTCGTGCCAACCGGTTTTATCGTAGGTCCTAATTCATTCTGTATTGTTGTCAGACGTTTCGCGAATGTTCATGATTCGTCACAGTATTGTTGACAATAAATATCTACTACAGGTACAATATTTTATTAACCATGCACATCAAACAAAAACAATATCCTATACAGAAAAAAACCAATACCAAAATATTTATTGATTGCGATGGAACTTATTAGCGTTTCAGCCTTCGTTTTTTTTGGGCAGCAATCGTGCAAGGGCAGCGATCTCATCAAAGAGTTTGTTGGTCTCTTCGTTTCGCCAAGCGTTAGCAAGATGAAGGTGAACAGATGAAGCAACTGGTATAAGTCAACATATCTTGACAGCGCTGGAATAAAGTTGCCTAAAAATGAATCTGTTTGTAAAATAGTGAGTTATTCCAGGTTAACCTGTACTCGCTAGCGGCGAATCAAAGGCGTCTTGTGTGTGACAGTAGTCGATGGATGTGTTTTGTGCCCATGTGTATCACTCCTTCAACACTGTCAAGTTGTATACCGCCGTTCGTAATATACCATGGGTTTTTAGCACTTGCCCCAAGGGGTTTACGCTCGTAATATCTGCGAGTTGGATTTCAACGCCAGCTTTAAATAGTAAAACAAGCCCTTTCAATTTTACGACGTTTCTTTATTCACCTCTGACAATGGAATGATATTATTAATAAAATAAATAAATACATGCATAAGCTAAGACGCTTATGGTGTATTGGAAATGTCCTGCTATTTCACCATTTACAATGTGAAGGTCACCTATCTTATGATTTTCTGAAACAGCAGGTAAAAATACAATAAGCGAAAATAGTCCGAAAAAAGTATGCTTATGCTGTTACTTATTGGGCAAAAACAATGCATGAAGGAAAGTGCGAAGATAGAGGAAGTAAGTAAATGGGAGCCCCAACGAAGACAATATCGACGATAACAACAATTGCAGTGATGAGAGGGCGTGAATGCGAATTCAATAGTTGTAACGACAACTGGAGGCACAGGTGCGGCGACGATGCATTATTAAGGAGGGGCGTGAACAACGGCTTTATTATTTATCGATAACCTTTATAGTATTCCGGTGTGTCCGTAGACTTGTCTGAAGCGATTTTTAATCTAATTTCGTTTTTTAATAATACGTGCTTTTCGATTTAGCTTTGCGTCGATAGAGATTCCCAGATATTTGGCCTTATTATTTATATGACACGTCAGCATTACATATTCTAAGGGGATGCTATGAATTTTTTTATTGCTATAGATAACTTCTCGGTCTTCTCGGTTATCCATATATCGATGGTCCACTTTTTAAACCAGCCAGAAATTTGCTTAGCTTTCATTGTAGTTTCTGACTGGCGTATCTTTCGGTACTCTCCGACACCAGTAGAACCGAACGTCAGCAAATGTAGCAATGCTGTATATCTGCTATATACAAGAGGTCTATACATTGGGTCTAGTACTCCGGCGTTCATTGGTTGTGCATCAGAGCATGCTGCTTACTTATTATTATATTCAAACCATTTAATAAAGGTGCAAAAAGCGAGGTTATTATCTCATGCAATGGGCTAACAATAATTCAAAACCTCTATTAATGGCATAGATAAATCATTATTCCGCTCATGTAATAAAATAGCTCTGCGCGAAAACCGTTAGAGTGGATAAACTGTCACTGTCTCTATACCTTTTTAGTAGCGAACTTCAAAATGCGTGAACTGCCGAGAGAAACACTGGATCATATTTAGCTTATGCAGTAGACTCATAGACACATGCGAATGCTAGCAGAGAGTGGTGTGGCGAAACATTAGTTTCGAATCCGTATGGTAATAAAAATCAGCAGGTTGCATTGGATAAGAAAGTCCTTTAATAGTGTAAAATAGTGATGAAAATGTATGAATAAAAATAGTTTCAAATGAAGTCATTCGAATTCATCGAAGTAAACACTAAACAGCAGACTATTTTTAGTAGCTCAAAGTGAACCTTAGTCACAGTTGTGCCAATTGAGCGCAAGTCAATCACTTTTTCCATCTAAAGTTGTTACACGGAACATCTTCTCAAACACGTTTACAGCTTTCTCTGCCAAAAATCTCAGTTAAAAGCGAAAGGGCACAAATGAGTGGGTTAGACATTTTCTTATTTACGATAAGCATTAGATACTCGTTTACCCTTTTTACACATTGCCCACGCATTCACACGAAAATCATACAAACACCAAATACTTGAGTAAAAAGAGAAAATGGGCAGACGCGATACCCAACGCAGCACAAAGGGGACAGGAGAAATGCCGCAAAGGATTTATTCAGAATGGGTTTTGGGATATGTTTATTTTAGTAACAGAACAGCCAGCAACAAAATCTGGCATGGCACTGAAATGGTTAAGCAATAAACACAACTGCATATTTTGGCCCACACGACTTACTGACGTAAGAGTGGAGTTGCAAGGATGAATGATGAATGATAAGGGATCATTGAAAATGAAGTATGAAAGGCTGAAGGATTGGAACTGGGGATTACAGAAATGAAGGATAAATGTTTAAATTTGAAAGCAAGTAACTCTAGCCATCTCATAGCAAAGTGACTGTAATTCATAGCAACTGCCGCCAGCTGACACTTGTTTCACACAGAAGTGTCAGTCATCAGTTGAATAGCAAAAGCTATCAACATACTATTTTTAGTAGGGGAGGGGGCCCAGTTGTGACGCAGGCCCAGTTGTGACGCAGCTAAATATTTTTGACATGCGGTATGAAAATGACAGTTTGAGCCCTGCCAATCATGTTCGTTTGACGTTCAGCAGTTTTTGTGCAGACACCAACGTTAGTAGTCGCATTGTGTATACACGCACCAAACATCGTGTTGAAAATCGTGCGAAAAAGTTATTTTGATTTTTTTCAAAGTACCAAAATTTTGAGAAATTAACAGTGAAAAGGCGAGTGTAATGCATCAAAATATTGTATTTGCCGTATATTTTGTGATTCTATATGGATTTATGTGATTATGTGGTGTCTATAAAAAACTTGCTTGTCATACACAAAATAGCATCGTGACCCGGTTGTGACTCAGCGGGTGGCCCAGTTATGACGCACCTTTTTTTTGCACTACGATCATATAGAACTGCCGAATTCCTACATTTTTGTTGTTGTTTAAAAAAAATCAACTGCCAACTCGATCAATTGCAACGTATGCAAGCGTCCAGTTCATTTGAAGTGCGCCAACATGCAGGCAAACACTGCGAAAGTGACGTGGACTAGGAATATTTAGATGACGATGATGAATAAAAATCGTTGTTATTTATGGCCATTGAAGGACATTTTCTTTTGTATTTTTCATTATTTTTGCCATTGAAAGCCTTCAAAATAAATAAATCATTAAATCACAACAATTGGTGTGACATTCCTTTCATATTTTCTCATTTCCAGTAAATTTCTTGAGGTGCGTCACAACTGGGCCACTTTTTTTTGTCCTAAAAAAAGTTATCCTGAAAAAATTTGTTCCAAAATTTTTTGAGTAACTCAAATAAACATACTTTCTTTGGAGAAAAGTTGCGTTTGGTTAATAGTTAAATGGTAAACTTCTTCATTTTTCAATTTGCGGAACTGAGGAAAAAATTTTAATTTTTTTCAAAACCCGCGTCACAACTGGGCCCCCTCCCCTATTTTATAGCATATGTCAGCAGGGAGTGTGTAAAGCTGTTAAAGCATAAAACTCCCACCAAACCTAGGGAGGCAGATATAATAGTAGGCTCTACCAATTATTTTGCATGGCGGGCGCCTTAGCCGAATGGGTTGGTGCATGACTGCGTAGGTTCGAGTAATCAAATAATTGAAACAGTTTTTTCTAATAACAATCGCCCCACGGCAGGACACAGTCATTTATATAATTGAGCTTGCAAGATCGATAATCTTGAGCATCATCTGCTGACAAGTGGGAGCATATTTCGGTAAAGATTGCTGGCAGATCGTTGATTCACAAGGAAAGGGAAGAGAACCAAGAATAGATTCTTGCGGAACTCCGCTGTGTTACTCTAACACAGATGACGTCAGTAGTCCAATATAGACAGCTTGTGACCTATTTTCTAAAAAAGAGGCAATTAACTGCATAGAAGTAAGCAAAAGCCCAAAAAATGTTTCGAGTTTTGCCAATAACATACGGCGGTTAATTGAATCGAATGCCTTTGAGTGGTAAAGTAGGGTAAGGAAAGTGACTTGTTCCTTGTCAGTGACCTCACATATGTCTTCGATAACTTCACTAAGGGTAGTTACACAATTATGTCCTTTTCGAAACCTGGATTGCTGTTTGTGTAAAAGGAAGTTCTTATAAAGAAAAGCGCTTAACTGCCTATGCATGACTGAGTCGAGTCGAAAGATAAAATTTCGATTGGTCTGAGCTCACCGTCAGCTTAGAAGTGTGCTAAATTTTAACGGTGCGAAAGCAGACATTGTTAAAACAGTGAGTAATATATGCAAGCGGAATTGGCAAAACAGCTTTTAGATAAACAGGGTGGCAACCAACTATCTCAACGGCCTTTGACATGATGAAGAAAAAAACCGAGAATTATGCAAATAAATTCAAATGCAGAAAAAGTGGACTTATTTATTTGTAAACGATTCAGAAAAATTAAATTCAGCACTTCCGCAAATAATATATTTAGTAATAATAAAATAAAGTATAAGTATACCAAGAGCAGCGGAACGATTTGCTTACATTTTTTTGTAGGAAGTAAAGTTTTCGTTTTGCTATTTTGACGAACTGGCGGCAGCCGTAGCCGAATCGGTTGGTGCGTTATTACCATTCGGAATTCACAGAGAGAACGTTGGGTCGAAACTCGGTGAAACATCAAAGTTAAGAAAAACATTTTACTAATAGCGGTCGCCCCTCGGCAAGCAATGGCAAACCTCCAAGTGTATTTTTTCCATGAAAAAGCTCCCCATAAAACTATCTGCCCTTCGGAGTCGGCTTGAAACTGTATTTTGTGGAACAACATCAAGACGCACACCACAAATAGGAGGAGGAGCTCGGCCAAACACCCAAAAAGGGTGTAAGCGCCAATTATATACATATATATATATATTTTGACGAACTTGGGCTCACGAATAAACAAAAGTCAGCTGAACAGCACTCACCCTCACTTTTTTCGGGGGGTAAAAAATACTGGGCCTTCGCCTGGCCAGAGTACAACAGTTTGAGAAACGAGAAGCTCTAGCGCTGGGTGGAATAAATGCGGCATTATGGCGAGAAAACAAAGCATCGTAAATTAAATCTATTACTTCCACAAACAACATTCCAAACTTATATTAGGACAAAAGGATTAGTGAAAAATATTTTTCATTCGCTAATTATTAGAATTTTCAGAAGGTGCTAATATTTTAAGTTTCATAAATGAATAAGCAAAATATTTTAACAGAATTAAATCAGAAATGAAAATTCGTGTACAAACAAACTTAATCCCATAAGGAGTGATTACGCGAGCTGGTATGATTCAAATATAAATCCATTCTTGCTGAATTTTTGATATCCATTTTTATTATTTGTTATTTTATTTGTGATTTTTGCAAAATGTAAACTTTGAGATTATCCATCTTTTTCGAACATTTAAATACATTCAGCATTAGTTTCATTGGCGTATTTCCAGTTATAAATGTTATTAAAAAATGTTACTTCAAAAGCAGGCTTAAAATTAAAAGAAAAAATAACAAAAAATCATCATTCCTTCCGCTCGATAAATCCCTTACATTTGGTTCATCAGAATTGAAATGAACGGGTTGGTTTTGTTTGAGGAGTACATCATTTTAACACTTCCAACCGTCTCTTCCCACTACCAATCTCGCCATGTGCCTATGTATGTGTGAGTGTCTATGGCTCTGTGCTCGTCATCGACACCGAGTCGGTTTGTAATGCATCTGCATAGACGCTGCAGTCGACAGCTGCAGGAAACTGAGCGCGGTAAACCATCACCACAACAACAAATATCCACTAAATTTGAATAAAATCCATTAAACTTTTTCAATTACAAGTGCTGTTATAACTTATAACACAAAAACAACATACAAATCAAAAGGTTCGGGAAACACGATAAAATTAAAGTTATCCCATTTTTTTGTGAACATTTCCGTTTTCCTTCCTCGAAATGCAGCTACAGCTCCGATTTCGCCACTAGTGCCCCTGCCGCCGCAACAGCTCCATCAACATCAACTCCAACCGGCAATAGTCTAGGGGAAACTGAGCCATTATCGCATATTTTGCTGCTTTTTGGTATCTGCTTTTTTTACTTTTCTAAAAATGTGAAACTGTTTCTGCCATTTCGGTCAAACTACCCAAAATGGATGCGAAAGTGGCGGATTAGTGCACGAATTGAAAGTAGTCAGCCGGTGGTTGGGCTGAAATTGGACGGGCAGCTGGAATTGCTTAACACGTTTGCGCTCGACGGTGATTTATTTTCGTATTGAGGATATCGAAAATTCTAACAATTTGCAATAAATATGTTCGCGGCTATCAATGTTTACGTTTTCATTGCCTGCATGCGTGTGCATGAGATTTATGCAGTGCGGCTGTGTGTGAAGGTATTTGTTGAAACAAAGCACCGATAAATAGCCTTCATGTTGGTCGTTCGCGTTGTGCTGCAGTTGCCGATACTTTCGCCAATCGACAGTGCGGAGCGCTAAATTTTATAGCATTGCTTCCCGTAGTTTATTTGAATTTTCTGGCAATCCACTGGCTTAGTAAAAGTGCGAGTGCAAATGTAGGTATGCCTTAGAATTGACTGACTACAACGGTTGTCAGCTGTCAGTGCAAGGGGTGGCATAGTTTGCCGACAAAATTTCCTCATTTCCCTCCCTACGCCGACCGCAAATGAGTCAATATCGTGAAATTTTCATCACTGACACGCTACTAAATGGAAATTCTGTGGCCACAAATAACAAACCGCGGTCAGCTGTCTTTCAATTCCCTCCATTCTTGCCTACTTACCTATCATGGCCGATTCCTGACCATAGCCCAATTGCCCGAAAATGGGACAAGTTATCCTTAACCACAATTTAATTAGAAGTATTTGACCACAAAATAGACCCACTTATGTATGTAGAGCGGCAATCGGTGCAAGGCATTTCGAAATGGGCATTTCAAGAGAACAATGGATTAACACCATTTGATTTTCGGTCCTTTCGGCTTTCGTTTTACTCAATACCAAAATTGTTAGCATTTGGTGTTAAGTTTAAAAATTTTCAATTTGCATGCCAAAGAATTAGGGTTGGAAAAATATATGGCAACAATTTATTTATTTACTATTATTAAGCCAATGAATGTAACGGATTACTGTAGGCTAAGTGGGCATATTTCAAGGTTAATAAGCATTAAAAAAAAGTAGAATTAAACTATTTATAATAAATATTCAAAAATTTCAATGCGCAGTCTTTTGAAAACGAGAAAAATATTTCAACAAACTAAGATGTTTTACTAAACTCAATTAAGGCTCTAGCAAAAAAGCATTTCATTTTTGAGAGACCAACTTAGAAGAACTTAAAAGTCGGAATATTAAAGAAAATCCATTCAAGAAGCACCGGACTATCAACAGCACCACGGATCAAATCAAAAATGAAAGGCAAAGACACGATTGTTCTCCAGTTCTGCAATGATTTTAAGTTAATCATAAGCATCGCGCTTCATTGGATTTGGAGAGAATCCAAAAACATAAATTACGCAACCCGAAATGTAAAAATAGTTTCGGGATTCGTTCGATTCTAGCGGCATGGCACGTATAATAAGGAGACCAAATGAAAGATGCATACTCAAGTTTGGAACGCAGAAACGCCGTGTACAAGAGTTTCAGCATATAAAGGCCGGAGAAATCGGAGCTATAGCGCCTAACAAAAACAAGCATGGCGTACGATTTGGTAATAATAAAATTTATATGACTTGCAAAAGCAAGCTTCGAATCAAATATTGCACCAAATGTTTAATTTCACTTACGTGATAGGGTCGTGCTAAATATCTATGTGATAAAAGGTGTCAGTAACAGTGGCACGCTTAGAAAAGGTAATTTAGAAACAGTGATTTATGTTCAGCGATGGGCGATTACTGGACACATCAGTTCCTGAAATTATCTAAATAAATCTAAGAAAATGTGGAATTTTTAAGGCATCACGAGTTATTTTCCATCCACTGTTCCAGAAAGTTTTATTTCGCTTCCAAAAGATCCGCGAGGACATTACTAAATTTACGTATAAATAAAGTATCGTAACGGCCGCGCAAGACTAAAAAAGATAATATCTAACTTCAATGAACGTTTTGTAAGAAAAAGCATAATAGATTAAAAAAATTTAAGAATTTAAAGAAGATTTTTGCAAGGCACTCCTTAATTTGAAATTGGGTTCTGTAATTTTTAACCCTTAAATTATATAAGTTTTCTTTTTTTAAACTGGAAAACACTTTAAATTACTTGGCACATATCCAGCATTGCTCAGCGCATGTCCACAATTCCTTTAAAATTTCTTTCTGAAAAGCCTTAGTTTTTATGCTCTCTTAAGCTCTTTTCCTGGTAGACACATTCTCGGGGGCTGATCATTGCTTGCCGAGAAGCATGTGCAATTAGAAAAAACTTTTTCTTTTATTGTCCACAATGGGCTTCGAAGCCGACTGTAACCGAATAAGGTACGTTTCACAACTATAGGACATAGCTTACCCTCATAGATTTCGGCGTGAAATAATTATGGGTCGTACTTGTAAAAAACAAATAAAAATATGAAAACGTAGCAAACGCTTCTAAGCTTGCATCTATAATACTTTTATTATCTGACCGACCCGTTTGTGAATGTAATATTGCTTTAAATTAAGAGTATAATGTTTTGGCCCTATATTATTCGTATATAGGACATACATATAACAAAATAACAAAAGAAAAACGGTTTAAAATTATTTGTTTATTAAATTGTGTTTCCATTCGTTTTAATACACTTGAATATTCTTTTTGGCATAGAATTAATTAAATTTTTAAGGAGGTTTCCATCTAAAGCATCCCATTCTCGTAGAATGGCAGCTTTTAAATCGTCAACTTTATTATACTGCTGATTTTCAGCATACACCTTCCTGGCTAGCAGGCCCCAAATATTCTCTATTGGATTGAGATCCGGAGAGCATGCTGGCCAGCCCAAAAGAGGGATGTTTTTGTCTGAAAACCACCCTTTCGTTTCCCGACTAGTGTGGATTGCAGCATTGTCCTGCTGGAAAATCCATGACTTCTGCCTGTTTGAATTTAAAAAAGGCAGCAGACTGCATTGGAGCACGTTTGTGTAGTCCCGGCTTTTTCATTTTGGAGGAAACGAAGTGCAGCTCCAACTTCGAATCCATCGAAAAAGCTCCCCAAACCATAGCCGATCACCACCAAAATTTCTCTTAGAAAAAATTTGGGGCTCCTTTCTTAAATCTCTCCAATAGCCACGGTTGCCATCAGGGCCATCAAGATTCCATTTTTTCTCATCTGAAAAAATTATCTAAAGTGAAATTTATTTCAACCGAACCATTTTTTGAGTGTGGTATTACGTACCTGAGACCAGTCCGTGGCCATGTGTTGTTTGGCGAATTCCATTCGAACAGCTTTGTGACGAGCAGTCAAATGCGGTGCCAACTTAAGTTTTTGGCGGCATATGTTTGGGGCTTGATGGAGCACCCTCCAAATCGTTGATTTTGACACCTGTTTTGAAGTTAAATTCACCAGTTGCGAACAACTTGTAGATTTATTACTGGCATTTTTTATTATTACGCGACGGTCCCGATCAGAAAGCTTCGGTTTCGGTCCTCCGCGTCGTTTTGTGTCATATTCTGCCGGATTTGATAAAAAATTTGTCACTACGTGTCGGCTGTGACTTAATTTTTTCGCGATTTCTGTGACGCAGAAACCCTCCTCATCCAACGCAGTAATTTTACCTCTCTCGAATTCGGAAAGTTTTGAACCACGTGGCATATTGACATTTATTGTCTTTAAAAACTATTTTAATTAAAAGTAGTACTCAGCGAACACGTGTATGCACTTTAAAGCTTCAATTGCTAATGCGTTCTATAGTTATGAAACGGCAAAAGTAATAACGAATTGCTCTGACTCTTGCTCAAAGTAACGGTACAAACAAACACAAAAACACCACGATGAAAAGTTGTTGTTTATTGATACTAAGAAGAATAACGGTATTATTCCATATATTCATTTATTTTTACAGAGTACCTACATATTTTTGGAGTAAAGATTAAATATTCATGTTATGTGTCCTATAGTTATGAAACGCACCTTAGTAACCCACAAACTCACTCGGCTATAGCAGCGCTAAGTAGACCGCGTGATATGCGCTTATCCATACTCCAGTGGTCCAAACCGCCGGAGCTCTTAACCACTTTAGGGCTTGTGTGCACCCCCGGAAATTCAATTGGTTTTCCTTTATTTCACCAACCAACGGGTTGCCCTTACCTGATCTTGCTTTTTCAGTTAATGTTCGTAAAATAATTCGGTTTTTTTTTTCCTTTCAACAGATAAAACTAAATTGCAAAGTCAAACAAAGCCTAACGCAAAGCAAACAATGGCTTCATTTAATTTTGAAACAAATGATGGTATGTGGACACACACATTCACATGTGTACAGATGTGTGTGTGTGATGTATTTGTTTGATCGTTTGTTTGTTTGTTTGCTGGCCAATGTTCACATAGAAAACTGCTTAAAGTGCGATAAGCTGAAAATATAACACAGTTAGCTGCACACAACTACATAAATGCATAGATATGTGAACTTGCCTAGAGCTACAATAACAGTTACTTACATAAGTATATGTGCGTGCAAAAGTATTGGTGGAAAGTGTCCATGCATAAATAATAGTCGTAAAAATAAAAACAGTGAGCTGCATGTAACTTAAAAGGTTAAGGCCAATCTTCTTCAACATTTGTGATGTATTTTTGGTTTCCGTTCTACAAAGGGGCGAACTTTGTGTTTCATGAAAAGCTTTTGATGGCAGAAGAAGACTACGGAGATTCAGTGATGACAATCGCTTTCATAAATATTCAAAACGGTTATTTTGGGCAAACTCACGACCTTTAGATTATCAGCCGCTATGCTATGAACAAACTAATGTGGCTATGGCGGCCTCCACAAAAGCATCCATTTAAACGGACATCTGTAGGAGCGATTTGAACAGCATTAGCATTTATGTGGCATGATCCTAAACAAACTGAATCTGTTCATATATTTGAATAAAATATTTGGAATGCACTTTGGGTATAAACAGAATTTTGAAAAACAGTTTAGATATTCATACTCACATACACATGCACCTACGCATACCATAATATATTCGCGAGCACACCAATTCATGCTTCTCCAAAGAGATACAAAATGACAGTTGATGAATATATTTTCTCGCTATTATCAAAACCAAAAGCCTTTTATAAACACTATGAAATTTAAAAACTACACTAAGCGGCAGGTAGCCAATAAAACCGTTTTTATAAAAAAATAAAGTGTACTCAGCAGAATTGCGTCAGTCTAATGGAAAAAGTGAACTTGAAGAAGTGCGAGATGTAAGAGGTACGAAAGTGTTAACTAAAATTCTATCATTAACATCGCACATTTTAGATTTAGTTTAGCAAGTGCTTACCTTAGAGACAACCATCCAAACTAAGCTTAGCATAAAAGGCTTGAAAGGTCTAGAAGGGCTGATGTGAATACTTAAATTAATATGAATAAAAATTAGAATAACGAAAATTAATAACCAGCAGAATAAGTAAGGATAAAAAGCCCTTTCCATCTCCCAACTGCTAAGATCGGCAACAAATTTGTTTATTTATGTATCCAAGTCTATGAAATTTAATCCTTACAGACTTTGATATTAAGGTAACCTACTTTTCAGGGTTCTGACATTGAATAAATTAAATAAAAAAGGAGAAAATATATTGTTGCTTATGCCTCCTCCGTTGCTTTAGCTGCAAGAGGAAAATTTCCGAACGCACTCTGTGAAATTATGCAAAGTTTATTAAATGGCAGACAAAGGTAGACGAATGGTCGACGTTATGTGGGCTAGTCGTAAGGGCTACCAAGACTGAACTGCTCTTCTGGAAATATCATTTACCGGATGTAAGACCCCCGACATAAAATGTATCACCTTGTCGTTCAGTGAAAGTGATTTTTGTAACAGCGTAGAGGTTCATTTT
Organism: Anastrepha fraterculus; assembly: GCA_037575425.1. Lineage (NCBI taxonomy): Eukaryota > Metazoa > Arthropoda > Insecta > Diptera > Tephritidae > Anastrepha > Anastrepha fraterculus. The sequence continues at coordinate 44,537 of JAYXIM010053753.1, forward strand.
AATAAGCTCTTTATCAAAATATTCTCTTCAAAAGAGGACTGGGACAGTGATCCGGTAGTGGATTGTTAAACAATCAGTATATTTACTGACGGATCAAAGCTTGATGAACAGGTTGGTGGAGGAGTTTACTCTGACAAGCTAGCATCGCTTGTTGCTCGTAAAGAAGAGACTCCTAAATACGAGTACTCAGATAGTCAGACAGCTCTGCAGTCGTAAGAGTCAGTAAAATACTTGTCAAAAACGGTAGCTGAAAGCCTCAAATTATTATGTGAAGTATCGTAATATTTTCAAATAAACCTGATCTGGGTGCCAGACCATAGAAATATTGAAGGTAATTGCAGAGCAGGGAAGTTTGAAAGGAATTGTACAACACTAAACATTCGCCCAGATAATGTACTAATACCGATTCAATTAGGTATGCGCAGGTTATTAATAGATAGATGCTCTATCAATGCTGCCAATTCGCTTTGGAGGCAATCACCATTTCACCAAATAAGCAAGCGAACTTGGAAATGGAAACACGACCGCACAAAATTGCTTCCGAATCTTAGGAGACAGGAAATTAACAAACTTCATTAAATCAACAGGTTGGTTCAGAGAAGACTCGGAGTGTAAAAGATGAGTTCCAGTGGTATCCCAATGGAACTATTCAGACCTAAGTGTGTCGGATGACAGCCACTGAACTTAACCTATCCAAGATTAAACTATTAATATATTACATATATTTAAAAGCAACCATAATGTAAATTCAAAAGAATAAAAGAAATCTTGAAAGCGATAAGTCAAGAACAACATCATTATTTAATAGAATTCAATTCACGTACAAAGCGAGGAATGGGAGCATTACTGGCACACTTAGTTCCAAAATTTTCCGCATAAAAGGATAGAGGTTCCTAAGAGATCGTTGGAGAGCATTAAATCAAACCCTTTACAGCAATCAATGACTCCAGTAATAATATTATAAGTAAAAGGCAGACACAGTATAAACGTAGGTACGAATTTCTAAGGAATCTAGACTTATGATGGCTATGGGATCAAGTTCAGAGATCGAAGGTCATATTTGAGAAATATTTTTTGTCCACTTTCGATTCTATTGATGACTTGTTGACTACATGACCTTCAAATACGAACAGCATATTCTAAATGAGACATAATAAATGAAATATAAAGTAACCTGATGATATAGAGATCATAGAACAAGTAGAAAAAGTATTCCGTCTGATGAAGCCCAACATGGAAAACAGATTTTGAAGTTATATAATTTATATGGTTATTAAAAGAAAATCTGATATCAAAGATAACGTGTAGGTTCTTAAACTCAAGTCGAGATACGGTACTCAGTACCCGCAATGCTAGATATTTTCATTTTACTCGAAAGCACTTGAACAAACTCGACGAAAGGCATGATTTCCGCCACATCAGGTAAAACATTTCCAAATTAAAGGATGAATGGCATCCACCTGAGGTTTGTTCGCTGACAAGATCTTAAGATCATCCGCTTGAAGCAAAATTAACAAATGAGAAACAACTTTTGAAATTAATAATAAATAACACAAATAAGAGCGTTGCCAAAATCGAGGCGAGGTGATCAATTGTTACAACACAACGTCTATTGCACAAAACAAAAAAGCAAAAAGCCAAAACAAGCTAATTTTTATTTATTATTTTTAATTAAGACTCTAGGAGAAGCTTTGTCTAAGGCTTTCGAAAAGTCAGCGCAAGTACAGAGGTACTGGAAACCAGCCGAGAAAGAACCAATGCAGTATTCACTAAAAACAGCCAGATTAGATGCTGCAGATTTGTTGGCAACAAATCCATGCTAATTTGGGCAAATTAAAGATTTAACTGCAAAGCCCGGTTTTGCATAGATCGCGTGCTCAAAAATATTGGAAATAGTCGATGGTTACGGCCTATAATTACTAACGTAATTTATTACCACTCTTAAAGTAGGGCCACTCTTAAAGTAAGGCAGACCCCATGAAACTCAACGACGGTAAAGATTTGTAGAACATTACTTCTAGGATCGAATTTTTTATCAACACTACTGAAAGTCAATCGGCATCAGATTGAGAGGAAGATTTCAGTTTAAGTAAAGCTTTACTAATATCCGTAGGAGAGAGACATAGAGCTACCCAGTTCAAGGCGTAATCTATGTTAAAAGAAAAGTCACACACTTGATCGAGTCTTTCATCAACAAAATTAGATTTAAAAAGTCAGCAAATAAATTCGCCGTTTCACTTCAGCCACGCGCTTGATATTTTCTAAAGATGCTGATGGGAGCATTTACACTACCTCTTCTAGGTGATTCCAGAAGGTTTTGAGATTTTGTTTAATGTTCACATCCATATTATGAATATTTAGTATTATAGAAAGGACTTGGTTTCACTTGGTGTGTGCAATTGGTGCCGGTCAGCACGAGAAAGACACGATTGGCGAACTTTGTTAAACTCGGCCAAAATCGCTTTAGCGGTGTTATAGGGAGACTCATTTAAATAGTTGGTTAAGGCAGATTTTTAAGCCTTCACTTCATAAGCAGGAAATATATAACTATAAGAACCAGCTGGTAAAGAAATTTAAACCAATGCGGCATTGGACGTTCACAGAGGAAGTGGAAGATAATTCCCTTTTCCTTCAATTGATTACAACTATAACTGAACATAGTGTAAGGGGTGCCCATTTTGCGCTCCCTGCTTTCCTTCCATGAGGCTGCAGACATCTCTTCGTTTCATATTTGTCAATGTTGACGTTTCTTTGTTGTTGTAGATGGGTCATGACGTTATGCTAACTTACACGCCGTATGATCCCTCCATCTACCATCCGCGAATCCTACATATTTTGAAGAAATTGCATTGTTGATTGCACCCAGTGGTGTGAATACCGATTCAGCAAGAAGGTTACTCATGTCAGATCCCCCTCCTGCCAGTTCGTCTGATTATTTGTTTCCTTCCATGTTCACATGTCGAGGTAGTCATATGTTCAATATTATTTGCAATCGGAAGTTCAAAATACCGTTTTATTACATCCCAGCTTATCGACACTGCGAAGGGTTCGAGATATTCAAGCCTCATAGCAAAAATATTTGACTTTTAGGGCCAATTGAACTCCATATATCTCATATATGTAAATGTAAAAATTTGCATACGTGGGTGGGTGTATGAACTGATAAATTACTGCAAATTAACATTTTATGTGATTAGCTACGAAATGAATGGCCCAAAAGTAATGGTTGGGGAGCAGCAGCAATGCTGACGTGAGCGAATTATTTTCCCCATATGCACTAATAAAAGAGCATACGTGGCTATATGTGTGTATGCGTGTCCCAGTACGTGTTTATATAGACAGCTAATTATCTGCAAGCAACATTCGCCTTTGTATTCGTATTTACAATATTTGCATAATTGAGGGCGTAGTGTAATAAATCACGGCCGGCAACAGTTGCCAAGCGAAGTGTTTCTCAGATTGCTTGAATTCGCCACAACGAGCAGTGAGAATTAATCGCTTCTGCAATTTCAATGTATGCGAGCTGATTTATTCACGGAACGCTGTAATTGACACGCCTCATTGGCACTCTGATTGCTAAATATTTATGTTCTAATTGTTGCTGCTAATCAAGCGTGTTTGGAGAGCCTCTGGGTAATCAAGTGATTGTAGCTGTAAAGAAGGATTAGTAAGTTATAGTTGGTCCTGCCTAATAGTCCTTGTGGATTAATTCTGAGGTCAGTTCGCTTTGTGGCATGGAAAAGTACAGCGGGGTAACTACTGGATTGCTTGTGTGTTCGAAGGATAGTTTCTGCGACGAGAGTAATCAACTTTTTGTGATACTCGTGAAATTAATTTTCTAAATTTTATATTGAAAATCGATTTAGTTGTTTTTATTTTTATTAAAGCAAAAGTTGTAAAATGAGGAGAATCTCACATTTCCCACTGAAACATTCCTTCCACTGACTACCTTACTTGTAGTATTTGTAAATATGTACGTATGGATGTATGCAGGCGCTCGACTTGATCGATCACTGACTGCATCTGTTTGCTTTTCGCCACACCGCCCAGTTCCTCAGGGTTCGAGCGTTGACAAGTCGCCCTTGTTTGCACGGCAATTAGCTCAGTTGCACGTAAAAAAAACAAAAATCAAACAAAGAAAATATGAACAAGTGGCTAGCGCCGTAGGTAGAGGCTCAGCTTGCCAGGCATCGCTCCTTAATCGACCTCACCGCCCGACCTGTACCCGCCCAACCCCAAGTTGTTGCATACTGATATTGTTGCATGTTAATTTTTAATGAGATACTTTTTCCTGCTTGTAATTGTGTTGAACGCAAACTTTTTGGCCACATACACACGCATTTTCACATTTCACACATTTTCATACTTACAACAAAAAAATAAAAAAAATATGCCATAAGCACCGCTAACCTTTTCGCCACACCGCCTCGCCATCTGTGCGGTCCACCAATTTTGCTGAATGTTGTTGCTTTGACATTTCGCTGTGGTTTCGCTTTCTGGTATTCGCCTGTCACCACTGTGCAACTCCTGATGTTGCTGTTATTGTTGGTGGTATTTCAACTGCCAGCGGCAGCAAAACTTTTATTGTTGCTGCGTTTGCAGCTGTTGTAGTTGTAAATGTGGTTTCTGCTTTCGCTGCTGTTCTTTTTCTTGTTATTGTTGTTATTTCTGCCCGACGCAGTTTCCTGCGTATCTGCTGCATGTTTTGTCCTTAAGCGCAGTTGTTAATTAGCGGTAAGGAGAACAAATGAAGAATTTCTCAGTCTCGGTTTCCGATACCCTGCCTTGCCTTCTTCTTGCCGCCCTCCCGCTCTCTCTACCTTCACTCCCATTATTTTTGCAATTGTTTCTTCCGAGTATGCGCACACTCATACACACGCGAACACACACACACAAGCAAAAACACCCTAACATAGTTTAGCTGCTTCTGAACTGGAAACAAGTTTGTTGGGAAACTTTTGCGCATTGCGTTTCGTTCGAAAATTGCTGGTAGCGGCAAAAGGCTCTTAATGTGTGGCACATGCAACATTTATTGTACTGCGTGGGGCAAGAGCGGGTGGTCATAATTTCACCGTACAAAATTATTTAAAAGAATTTTGCAACAATTTCATATCATCAAAAATATGAATGAGTTGCGGTTAAAGTTTCATCGCCAACAAAAAACTAAGAGAAACAAACTTGTTAACCCCACCAAAACGAATGTCATTCTAGAGCAAACAAAAAAATCTAAAATTGTGTGGGATTTAAATGTCGTTGTTGGAGTGTGTAGAAGTTGAAACTTTAAGAGGAAAAGTATGGGTATACCAAAGTAATTACCGGAGCCACTCAAAGCGCGTGGTGGTAGGAATTGCCAAAGATATCGAAAATATCAGCTCTTAGCTATCTAAGTGTCGGACTTCTTCGGGCGCGAACATGGAGTATAATCCACAAATCTTCCTTTCACTCTCACTTCTTACTTTGTGGGAGAATTCTGGTTCATACTTCGCCCCTACGCTCACCTGGCCTGGCCTTACGACTGCCAATTACTCAGCTATCTAATCCTGCTCCGCGTTCATTCTATCCAGAAGCGAAATGGCACAACTACAATGCAGATGAACCCTGCACATTCCTGCTTCCTTAAAGTTCACCTGCCCCTGCCAGAGGCCACTGCTGAAGAACAGCAGCCCAAAAGCAACAGGACACGTTGGCAAACTGTTTCGTTTGACTGCGGGCCATCAACTTTTATTGGATTTATTTGACTTGTTGTTCAATTGGTATAAACGCTTCATTGTTATTTTCTTACTTTTTACTTACTCTCCTTTTGGAAGCTCTTATGTTCGCACTGTTCTTGTTTTCGTTTTGCTCCCTCAGATGTTAGATTGTTGTTGCATTGTTTCCGTCATATTTTATTCATGCATTGAAGCCTGTGTTTTTCATTTGATATTTCTTTTTTCTCCCTTTTGACTTTATTAAAGCATTAAATTTTTGTATATTGGTAATATTTTCCGCTTCAGTTGCTTATTTCTGTAATTTATGTATTTTATGTAGAGAGTAATTGTTTGCAGTCAATTGAGCTTTGATTAGGGTGACTTAAGTAAAATGTTGTTATTACGAGTACTTTGTTACTTTGTGCATTTACGCATCGTAGTATTTCAAAACACTACTGTTTCTTTTTATCCAGTAGATATGTAAAATATGGAATAATTATTATTTAAGTTCAAATACAATTCCATTTTTTATTTGAAGTTCAACTCAGTTTAAGTTTAAGATTTAAGTTTGGTTAGGTTGAGCTTTACGTTTCTTTGTAGTAGACTTCTTGTAATAGCCCTGCATCCTTTACGAACCTAAGGCTCAGAACTCGAGAGTCATTCTAGCTTGTAATATTGCAGAGCTCCTAGTCATTTCATTCGGGTTCTAGCTAATGCAGGGCAAGGCCATAGAAAGTGATCTGGCGTTTCCATTTCTTCCAAGTCATTGCAAAATCTGCAGTTATCGTTGTTTTCAATTCCTGTCTTGTATGCATTGCCGCTAGCAAATTGTGGCCTGTTAGTATACCTTCGATAGTTCTGCTTTCCTTTCTAGACAGGGGTAGTAAGAATCTGGCGTATTTATCTGCATTCTGTCCACACATGATTTTCGCGGCTTTGCAAGTGACTAGATTGTTTCATCTCCTGCCTATCCATATTTTCATGTCCGCAACGATGTCCAGGTACCCAATAGCTGTGCAGCCGTCTGTCTGCGGCTAATCTCTCTTTGGCTTCCTTGCTCTAAAAAACGTTTTGAGATGAAACTTCGAATGAGTTTATAGATTTTATCACCGCTTAACTGTCAACGTATGTATTCATTTTGGAGTTGCTCGACGTCTTTCCTACAGCAAAGACTTCTACTTAAATGATATTTCATTGGTCAGGCAGCTTAAATGGCTGCTTGATGTCTACCTCTGCGCAATAGATCCTTGCATCTACTACGTTCAAAAATAAAACAAAAAGGACATCATCACACGAGGACAGTGGTAGTAAAACGGCGCTGGTCACTAATTAGTATTATTTCAGTAGAAATATTCAACGACTTAAACAACAACATTTTCGAGCCGTCAGTATTTGTAGTTTGACTTTAATTGGAACTTTCCCTTAATCCTCTCCTTTTTACTATCAGATTAACAAAATACACTTTGCTTTTCTATTACAAACTTATTGTATTTATGCCGTTAACGCAACTACTTTGCTCAATAGTGAGAATAATTCTGTAGTGCAATTCACTAATACATTTTAACGATATTCACATTATTATCTTTACTTAACCACAATTTTAATGATTTTGCTATTCGGCAACCCGTTTTGTAACAAAAATCGATAAGACTAAATCAACTGTTTTGGTTAACAAGTCGATTACCTCAAACTAAACGACAGCAATTTTGTTGTGGTTAGCTCAAACGAGGAAGCAAGAATTAGTGGTTTTAATTAAAATATTGGAATAACATTATCAAAATGTTATTAAGTATTTAGTTTATAACTTATCGATTAGAGAGGAGATACTGAGCCCTCAACCTGTGGAACGACGGATGCTACGGAATGTGGACTATTCTTTCTATTTGGCTGCAGAGGAGTTCCAAAAACTATTTCGGTTAACTCCAAACTTGGCTGAGGGCCTAACTTCTCAGCTTGACAGGGAACTTTGTGCAAAACACAGATGCAATCAACCGTTCTACGTTTTGCGCAAAAGTGAGGTTTCCTATGACTTAAGTGGAGCGGCAAGAGGCACACGAAATGTTTGATTGAGTTGCTCGGCAGCGGTGCTGCTTCTTTTAGGAGCTAGCGAAGTCATCCGATATACTCAAATTTCTGGCCACATAATAATTTTTCCCCTTTGCAACAATTTTTTACACTTCACAACTAGTTTTTATATGTGGTTTTGTAAACAAACCGCATTTTAAAATTTTCCATTATTTTTCTTTTAAAGTATCTATCACTAAAAAATTAAGCCGTTTCCACTGTAAAAAGAAATTTTTCGACACCTTATTAACTCATGCACTAAAGGGTTAATAAAATGTTCTAGTCATCACCTTCTTTGGTTAATTTATACACTCGTGATCAGAATAATTTTTAATTTTTATAAAAATATAGACCACCTTCAAAATTTGAAATTTTTTAATTAAATGAAAACTAAATAAAAAACAAAATTTTTGTATAATAAAGTGCAAGTTCGACCTGGGCCAAAAATCTATTTCCCTTTTGAAAATTTCAACTTTAACAATGTTGTGCAATTCTCTAATATAAAGAAGGACTTGCGGCTGGGTAAAATAGCAGTAAGTCTTGATTGGAGAAACGCATTCGACGCAGCCTAAAAGGAGTGCATTATTTAAAAAATGTGCAAGGTACTCAAATTTGATACAAATATCTGTCGCATTCTGCATTTGGTAGTTTGATTGAACGATAGAAGCTTTTTCGTTTGCTTGAATAATTATTGTTCAATGTAAAGAAACAGAGCGCCGGTGCTCCCCAAGGAAACACGGATATATAAAATTTCTTTCTTTCTTTGAAATTTCTTTCTATTTATTGCGTGCATACAAAAAAAATTAAACACAGTTGGCACAATTTATTTTATAACGCTAAAAATTTGATGTTCTATTGCAGAAGGTACAAATCAAATAATATTTTATACCAACCAGAAAAGCAAGAGTAATTTATGTCTTTAATCAATTTTTTGTCTAGTCAGAAGTTTCTTAAAAGCTTTCTTTTTATGCACCTAATTTTATCATTCTTTTTCTATCCCCTTTTGATGGATTGTAATAAATACTTTGCCGCTTGAAGTCATAGTACAGCATTCGATTTATATAATATTTACTTGCTAAACTTAGTTAAGCTTTTATAAACATAATTGATTTAAAGTTGCAAGTCCCAGAAAAAGCGAATTAAAAGTATTGAGAATTGATTGGAAACTTTAATATAAATTCTGGAAAATAAATTGAATTAAATTGTAAAATTACGCACTCACTGCTACACACAAGTGCTTGTCTTCCTCCAAATAATTTTGTTGCATTCCTCCTCCTACTGGCTCTTTTTCCCCCTTGTAGGAGCGCATTGAAGATTTTTCAATTAAAATCCTGAAATTATTTTAAGAGTGTCTTTTATATTGGCAACAGTTAGATGGATGAAATGAATTATGAGCGAATTTCAGGTATTCAGTCTATAGTTTGAATCATTTACAGCTCCGGGTTTAGTTTTAAAAAAATACATAGAGTTAAGAAAAGTGGAAACATAAAGCAGCGGAAATTTTCTTCGAATCAAAAGGTGCTCAAGAGAGTTAAATTATTTTTCCTTCACTTTACCACACCTTTCCGCCCTAGAACATTTCACTTGAACCTATGCAAATGCATAAGTAATGAAATCCAAATGCTAATTCAAATGCCATCAAAGTCAACGCGAATGTTACGTATACGTACTGGCACTTGTCCGCCACAGTAATAAACGGACGAAACCAAAAGCAAATGAAGGGAAGCGAAGCAAATAGAATAAAAACCACACTGACTAAAAGTTGAAATGGAAATAAGCGCAGTAAGTGCTGCATAACCTTCTTTACGCAGCACAGAAAAGGGCGTTGAAGTGCGGGCGTGAAGCTATAAATGAGCCTAGCTCTTCATTTCAAAAATTGTGTACAAAACACTACCGCACACACGCATATATGCACACGAGTTAGCTCAAATTACAGCGCGAATAAAGAGCAAAAAGTGTGACTGCTTTTATAAAAGGATGGGTAGGGGGAACTCACTTAGGCCAAATGTATGACGCAGTCCCGGCAAATAACACAAATATTTTTTTTCCTAAACTCGCTAGTCTGTCTATATACCAGTACATTATCGTGCATACGTGTGTATGTGTATGTGCGCCAGAAGAAAATTGGTGGAGGCAGTTGTGGTGGCGGTGGCGGTGGCGGTGGTGCTTTCGCAACGTGGCAAAGTGTATCACTTGAAAGGGCCTAGCAGTTGGAAAATTGTGTTTTTGTGTCAAGACTGTAATTTCCTTCACTCCCGCACGAGTACCGCCCCTCTTCTCATGTACGTCTAGCTTTCTTTGAAGCGAGTGAATTTTATTTAAATACAATTAGAATGAGAAACAAAACGAAAACGAATGCCTGCAACGGGTTGCAGGTTGCGAGTGGCAAGTTGACTTCTACAATTAAGTACTGACACATTCGCACTGCATATTCAGAATGAGTAAAACCTGGGAGTCCGTGCTGGCGTCACCGTCATCGCGTCGTCGTCATCATCATCATCGTCAGAGGCGGAAGTCGAAGCTTTATGCAACAATAGAATTTTTTCCGCGCCAACTACGGATTTGCTGCAGGCAAAGTGCTCGAGACTTCTTCATTATTTAACAATACACCTTCCAACAACTATAAAAGCCACATACGCCACGAATTAAAAACTTACAACAACTGCAGTAACTGCATATTTTAACCACTTACGGCTATCAAAAATATTTGAATGAGTGCAAAAGTTAATGGAAAATCTCGTAGAAAATTCACATTTATTCCAATTGTTACTTCCCAAGTAGCAAAGAAAAACACAACAAAGCATAACAGCAGCTACCAACGAGCAATCCGCAAATCAGAAATAAACAACAACAGCGCCACTCCAACAACATTTACTCAAGTGCTTTGTTTGCAGCACTCGTACTTGGCAACATGTTAACATGTTGGCGCACGCATTCAGTGCAGCTAACACACACATACACGCGCACACTCGCAACGCAAGAAACAAGACACGCACATGCACGAGCACAGAGCAGGCAAATTGAAAAACACAATTGTGAGGCAACAAGCATTTTTACCCTGCTCCAAGTGGGTTTGTCATACTTCAGTGTCCACTCGAGCGTTGCACGTACAACCACCGGCCTCATGTACTTATACACACATAATATATTCTTCTATGAAACACAAGAGTGGCTTTCCGCGGGGAAGGAGAAATTCACTTATTGTGTGGCGTAATGTTGCACCTTTCAATTTTCATATTTGCACAGATTTAAATTTAAAGTTTGTGGTTTCATTCAAATAGTAAATATCGGTCGGCAGTAGCGGCTGTGGCACAACTATTCCAAACTGTTTTAACAAGTTTCGCAAGCGTTTTGCATATAGCAAATTCAAAGAATGGATACTCCAAATGCGTTTTGCACTAAATTAAATGGAAATTCACAAATGGGAGAATAATTTTATTTTTCCAGTAGTCAAAAGTACACAAAGGGGAAAGACTATAAAAGGATTATTTTAAGATAATTTTAAAATTTATATGAGGACATGATTGATGTGAAGGAAGTGCAATTTTCAAACGTGGCTTATGAGTACATACCTTAGTTTAGAATCGCTACCCTCGTAAGAGCCACAGAGGGGGAATATAAGAAGAGAAAGGAAAACAAGGATTTTGATTCGAGAATAATGTCGACCAAATGGTGGATAATTACAATTGCTTCAACCGCTGCAATTGCTTTAACTGCTATATCCTCAGGTGTAGCAAAAAAGTTAGTCCAAAGATGTTGAACCTTATCCCGTCGAAAGCAGCACAGCTGAAGAGAAGATGCTGAGATTATTCCACCTCATCCTCTAGGCACAGCTGAGAAGAGTCTTGAACCAATCACAAGTCTACCCTCATAGATACCTTATGAATAATGTGTGGTGAGGATAAAAACAATACAGCTTTAGCTTTGCTAGCCTTAGAAATTCTCGCCATCGTCTCCGATCTACTCATGGCCAAAAGGATCTCACGACTTTACGCGTTTGCGCACTAACCTAGCACTTTATGAGTTGCCGCGAAGCCCATCTTTCCAGCAGCAAGAGAACATCAATTCCGCAAGGAAACCGTCTCGAGTATAGCTGGCTCACTTCTTAGCTTCGTCGCCTGCCTAGCTAGCTTATCAGGACAGCAATTTCCCGTTATGTCATTGTGACCGGGAACATAAAGAAACTAATATGGAAGTATTCGGGAGTGAAGTCAGGCATTCCTTCAATAATTTCTTGCACATTAGTAATGAGACAATGGCCTGAATTGCTGCTTGAATATCGAAGTAATTGTTTACCTTCTTTGCAATAGTTACAGAAGTAAGCAACCAATCCACTGTTTCTTTGATTGTGTAAATACTGCTGAATTTGAGCTTGATTTAGAGTTTATAGCAGAATACATCTCCATCAAACCTTCCGTCCAACGAATAACCATTTATGAACGTGTTTTTCATACCCTGTCTCTAAATGCTGCACTCCGCTCACTTTGAATGGAAAAAGTGCCGGTCGAACCCAGCAAGGGCGTGCATTGATCACTATGGGAATAAACTCAATGTTTCGAAGGATACTAGAGTCCATAGCTTAAGTGTAGCTTTTGGTCCGAACAGCATTGCGTTAAGCGATAGAGTAGGAGTGGTCCGAAGCGCCCCAATAATCCCAATGAGATCACAGCTTTTTACCCGACGTCGTCCTCTCACACGAGCGCCACCAGACAAGGACTCCATACACCAAAATTGGCTTCATAATTGTGTTATGTAGCTAAAATATATTTTTACGCGAGAGGCCCCACGCTATCCAATGTAGCATCACTCAACGGTAAACAAGGGTCACTTTGTACTGCCAGCCAGGAATTGCGTAATCTGTAAGATTTTATAACTAATGATAAAGTATTAGAATAAAGAAGGGCAGCTTATCAAGCTACATCATTTCCAGCAAATGGATTTAAATACTTATTTCGGAGAGCAAAGATCATATGACACAATTTGGATTCACTTGGTATTTCTAAATGACTTCAAACCAATTAATGCTCGTTGGCCGAAATCACTTCATTACACCAGATAAGCTTGAGCATCTGTGAATAAAGCCACAATACCTTATTTGGGAATTTTTGATTCTTTATAAATTTATCTGCGGTTTTTTTACCGAATTCTAAGAGAATGTGTCGTGAGTGATGAACATTTAAATTGCGTTGATTTTGATGTCAAAGACTGATATAACGGAGGAAAAATTAGAGTTCGGTGTTATGTTTTATGAACTTTTGAAACCAAGTGAAAGCATTAAAGAGTTTGTGCCGAGTACTGAAAAAAAGGTCAACATATCAAGCCAGACACGACAAAGTTATCCTCCATCTCAGCCATATTGAAATCGTAGGCCTTATGTGAATTTACCCGTTGCACTCACCAGTCCTTGTTCTTTCCAACTTTAATTTGTTACGATCGGTGGCAAATGCTCCAGTTGGTCAGCGCTTTCCATTCCAAATGTATATGTGTGTATGAGTACATGCAGTCACTTCTAAAATAATACCTAATATAATTTTTGAAATTTTGAGGAGAAAACAACAGAAGCGAAACACAATTTATGAATTTCTTTTAAAAGAATTTCATTTTAGTAGTTCTGCTTTTTATTATTTAATTTATTTGTGTTTTGCAATTGTTCTTGTTATTCTCAGCAAAGAGAAATGTTAATTATAATTTCAAAACATAAACAAGAATAGTTTTTTGAAACTTCCGATTTTTTAGCAGCTTAGTTCTTAGAATATTTGACAAAAATTAGAAAAATCAGTGAATTGCACGTGAAAATTCCAAATGGGTTACGTTAAAAAGATGAAATTTGATTGTCAAATTTAGTTTGGTGAATTACGTACTATATTTCAGAAAAACTCCAAGCGTGGATTACAGGCTATCATCCTCATGAAGAATCTCAAAGCCCCCCATGGCTGTTTCCTAGCCGTAAAATTTTTTCTGCAGTGTATTTTTCACAATCTCGATGAAAAATTCTTTTGAGTTCGTTGAGCAATTTCTTAGTTTTGTGAGAACTTCAGAAAGCGTACGCTGTTTTTGCAAAATGAGTTCCGCCTATAGGAAACGATTTAAAGCCGTGATCCTATATACACACCTTAAAGCCGAAAAAGTCACGTGCATCTACAACAAAATATATGAAGAAGTCGAAGACGTTGATAGACGCAACGGTATACTTAAGTTAAACACATTAACGACTTCTCCGGACGAGGATTGAAGCTAAAGCAGTTTTAAAGAAAAATGGTGTGAGTGTATTCAAAGACACAATTCGAGGTCGTTTACATGCAGTAGACTTAAATTCCGGAATCCCTTTTAAAAAAGACTTACATTGGCAAATTCTGAACCGAATGGGACACATGTTATTTTAATTTTGGGGGAATTGTTGCATACAACGGTCATGGCCCATGCTAATAATCAACAGCTTCAACGAACTGTTAAGCATCCAGTTAAAGTTCAGGCTTGAGGCTGCTTTGGTAGTAACATTATTACCGCCGTAGTCGAAGGCGGCCGCCGCAGTCGAATAGGTTGGTGCGTGATTACCATTCGGAATTCAAAGAGAGAACGTTGGTTCGAATCTCGGTGAAACAACAAAATTAATAACAACATTTTTCTAATAGCGGTCGTTCCTCGGCAGGCAATGGCAAACCTACGAGTATATTTCTGCCATGAAAAATCTTCTCATAGACGCGCACCACAAATAGAAGGAGGAGCTCTGCAAACACCCAAAAAGGGTGTACGCGCCAATATATTATTGCCGTCAGCTGCAAAGATGTTTAGAAGAACTAACCAGCCTTGGATTTTTCAAGAAGCCAACGAATCCAAGCATCGAAGCCGAAGGCGGAAACAACGAAACGGGATTGAAATGTTAGGTTGACCTTCGAAGTCGCAATTTATTAAAATATTTTTGCAATAGTTAAGCAAAAACTTAAAAGAAAAACCAAGTATGGATGAGCTGGAGCCGATTACCTACACAACTTGCGCAGAAATTAACGTCAAGCATTACTCATAGATGGTCAGCCATTCTAGCCAATGAAAATATTGCGTTTAATAAATATTGTAAGTCCATACAATGCAGATTGCTGGAATTGAATGGGTCAAATAGTTTCCAAGTTATGCTGGTCACGCTTCTATTAGACAAACTGTATAATCGGGAAAAAATATATACCTATTTTTAATTAATTTCTAAAATCGAACATCTCGAAAATATTTAAGACTTGGACATCATGTCATATAATCAAATTAATCAGAAATTACCTAATTAATAAAGCTTTTTAGAATCTAGAACGACTTTCCCGTTAATCCAATAAATCGATATTTTAGATATAAAACATACTGGAATATGCTAAAGTTGCCTCATTGAGAGTGTATTTCTTCCAAAATTATATAAAATACATTTCATATGCTAATTCACTTTTTGATGCAATACTAACACATTTACATTTGTACATAAACTGAGTGGAAAACTGTGACTGAACAGAATTGCGCAAATACAAAACTTTGTCATATAAATCAACTATCTTTATATGTACATATATTTGTAGATGTGTGAGTGTATGGTAATTTGCGCGAATCTTCGATTACATACAAGTGTAGATGCTATACCATAAATGAAGAAGAGCTCCAGCATCTCGCATTTCAAATGAAATTTTCAAGGCTAGAGCAAAGTTTAATCTAAAATTTTGGATTCCAATTCCTTTCAAAAGCTCATCTAAAATTACCTCAGCTGCATTCAGACACACGACTACATATGTTTCTCGTATGTGCCTACGTTTGTTGTTGGTGCCACTTCATTAATTCTGCATTTCTTCTGGATAGACTGCTAAGAGTTTAAGACGGCAAAGAACAAAGACAAGTGGAAAGAATCTACGAACATTTTGTATTACAAATGCTCATTCATTATTTATGCGACATGCAAGATTTCGTTTCGTGAAATAGCAATGCCAAGAAGCACACAACGCCATGGTGCAACAATGAAGATGCACAACAAAAGAATTTCAAGCAAACCATATTGTACGTATTCTTAAGCATAAGGAGCTCGATAGAAAAGTTCGAAGCTTATTTGCCATTTTGTTGAATGTTGGTATTTGCACAATCTTGACCTCGATATGCAAATTTGGAAGCGCACTACCTTGCGATTGCACATACCCACTCACACATACAAGAATTCATGAACCCTGTTTGGATTTAACCTCTCGGGCCAATTGTTACCTACGAGTAGAGGCGACATGTACTTTCTGCTCTGAGTTGCAATAATACAGTTTACTGTTACTATCACATCTAACATACATACAGATTATGGCATAAAAACTGGTTCATCTTTTTGATTATACTCTGCTTTCAATTATCCTTATTTTTCTTCTTCATATGGCCATATAAATAGTTAGTTTACCTGTGCAGCCATTCTTCAGCTGATGCGAAGTGATTTTTGTTGCAGAAGTCATTTAGGATTTGTGGTAGTAAAAGCGAAACTACTTGAATTATATACCCATATATAATGGGTCCTTAATAATTATATGTGAAAACAGCATTTAAATGCCCACTAGTCCACCACGTCTACAGGTACAATCCGCCGAACAGTCGATCCATGAATACCAAATTGTTGAGGATGTCAAGATATCGATGTTGAAGATTGTTCACAAAGAATTTGCGCTAAAGCAGTAATATTCTCAACAGAAAGTCGGGTTTTTGGTCTGCCACTCCTTTTTACATCCTCGACAGAACAAGTTTCTTGATCTTTTTTCATAACTCTTGGGATTGTCGACTTATTCGGCCTCACCATAATAATCATGAACTGTTCTCAAAGATCGACTATTTTCATGATTAGTTTCAATATTTCTAACGCGTTGTTCTTCTTGTAAAACTATACATCTGTCTTCATGACAAATGAAAAATTTATTCACTACTGACAAATAGGCGTCACTTTTGGAAGACCCTTTATATTTATGTACGAGTACATATAGAGAGGCTGAAGTAATTTAAAATACTAGAAACGCCTAGTAGTCGAACACGAACAAGCAATCGGAGCGGTGCTAACAAATCGCCCCGAATTACATAATATTCTGCCCCTCTATTACTGCATTCAAGTTTAGAATTTTTCTCCTAAGATTCCTAATGTGGAAAGTTACTTAAAGAAGGTTTCCTCTTTTATAGCGCCAGATGACCACAGATGGTTTTCTATTATACTGGAGGTAGAGTTATTATTATTCAGTATTATTATTAGTCTTTAGTATAGTAGGTAGTTCAATAAGTTTTCCGGTTCGATAAGAGCGGGCGTTGCTACTAGCCTACATTTAAAAAAATGTTTTTTTTTGTCATGTTGGGGCACTCTTCATATGAACATATGTGAAGCTTCATTTCAATTGTGTGAATTCATTCTTTGTTTACAAACCATTTGGTGTCGACGTATCACAGTATTTTCTACAATAGAAAAAATCAAGTATCGTGCAGTGATTGAATTTTTATTTTTGGAAGGTTCAAAAGCAAAGAAAATGTACAATAGCAAAATGGGTATTAGAAAATCATTAAGTACCTGAAAGATATTTAGTAGAAGTCCTAAGCATCTCACTGGGCAGTGCCGCATTCGCTAACAATGGAACAAAAACACATTCGAATGCGACTTTCTCAGCACCATTTAGAGCGTTTTCGCAAGGACGAAACGGATTTTGAGCGTCGATTCATCACTATGGATGAGACTTGGGTTTATCACCATGATCTTAAATCAAAACAAGGGGCCAAAGAATGGTGTGAACTTGATCTTCGGCGCCGATACGAGTTCGTGTCAAGAAAGAAGCTTTTTTGGGATGCGAAAGGAATTTTGTGTATTACTTGTAAGCTGGTAAATCAATAAATTTTGAATGTTTTTGTAACCTTTTAGACCAACTGAAGGAAAAAATTTGTGAAAAATACCCAGTTTGCAAAAGAAAAACATTATTTTTCATCAGGGCAATGCACCGTGCCACAAGAGCGTTTTGACAATGGCTAAAACCCATAAATTAAAGTTCGAATTGTTGGAGCAACCAAGGTATTCACCAGATTTGACCCTTAGCTACTTCCATCTGTTTCCAGACCAAAAAAATCCATGCATTAAACAGGTTTTTCACACAAATGATGAGGTCATAACAGCCGTGGAAACGTATTTTGCAGCCATTCCAGATTCTCACTTCAGGTATGGAGTTCATAGATTCGAATCTCTTCCGAACAAGTGTATTGCAGTTCAGGGAGACTATACTGGATAATAAAGTGTGTTTGAAGGCATAAAATTGTGTTTTTCTTAACGAACCGCAAAACTTATTGAACAACCTAGTATTATATTATAATATTATATTAGGTACTGGGTCAGCTTAGTTTTTTTCTTAACAGCAATGCGCAAATATGCAAGTAAATATATTTTTGTTCCTAGTATTCACATGACTCCAACTTTCAGCATTTTCCATCTTCATTAGATAATTGAGGGATTAAGCCAAGTTTCGCTTAAAACGCTTGCCTTTAAAGGCTTTCTAAACGAATGTTCAAGAGCTTCAACAACAAAATTTGATTTCCAAAAATTATTTCAGGTGGCTGCCCTAGGAGCTGAGTTATTTCTTAGGATTCCTTAGACACTTTTATCCAAGCAATTCCCGCATAAGGAACTTGGCGAAATCTAAGTAGTTGACCACTCCAAATACACTGGCTACTGCTTCCATGACATTTCAACGGAAATAAGTTCCCGCTTTTGGCGGTTACCGATTTCATTTGTAATCCAACTAAACGGCATCAAAGCAACGCAATAGGTACAGTTAAAATACGTAAATATGTAGGCTTGTAAAAAGTAGCAAAGTGGCGATGACTTAGTGCGAGAAATCAACGAAATAGTTTCTCGATGGGCATAAATTTTAGACAACCGACAAAGCAACCATCTACAAACCATGTCCGCGCAGTAACAACAAAAACAATCGGCTCAATGATTTCAACGAAAGGAAAGAAAAGAAAGAAGGGGTAACCGTTTATGTTTTCGTTGCAAAATCTCTTGCCACAAGGGCAAACACGTTCAGGTGCAGCCAGGATCGTGAGACCGACAGTCAAGAGTGGTAGCAGACACTGCAAATTCTTTACGAAGTCAGTAGCACAGACACAAGCAACTTTCCTCTGCACAGGATATTATCAAGTTACAGCAACATCCTGGCGAAGGAAAAAGCAAATCGGAGTCGTCGTGGCTTCCTCGAAATGTATATCATCAAGCACGCCAAGCCAAATGTATTCGACTGGTACATACAGCAGAACACAAGCTAATGAAGCACTCACACACTCACTCACTTACTCACTTTGTCTTGCTCCAACTGGCTAGGAGTGGCTAAGGGCTGCATACGTGCCACACGCTGCGCTTGCAACTTGCAGCTTGTAGTTGCAGCGCTTCGACGTCGCATTTCTTTTTACGTAATACTTGCAAAGTTTTTGACCCCATTTCCATGGCCAACGAGAAGTCAAGACCTTTCAGTGGAAGGCTAACAACGTGACTGCACCGCATATTTGTTCAGATTTTTATTTTTTTTTTGGAGTTTTGTTTTCAGCATTTTCTGTGCTGTTTAAAATTCTACAAGACTATCATATTAACTATTATTTTGCTTAAGTAGTATTTAATTTTGCAGTCCTTCGTAAAATTTGCGCTCTTTGTAAAAGTAAAACGCATTCTAGTTATTTATGTAAAACTAATTATGGCTCACGTATTCGCCCGTAAAATATCATTTCGCTTAGCATTACACAACCAGATACAACAAAAATGTTCCTTAATCATTTGCTTTTATAATTTTCTTTGCATTTTAAACAACACGAAGTCAATTTTTATTACTCTTAGCGTCGACTTCACAAGCTCATTTCACCTTTTTTCCAAATATAATTTATGCCACACCCACAAGAAAAATAAATTGGCAATGTATTCTCCATTTTCTAAAGAGTTGCACTTGGGGAACGTGCAAACAAAGCCTTTTATAAATCATACCATAAATAATATTTCTATCTTGATCTCTGTACTAGTTAGCGTCTACATTTTCTGCAGAAATGTTTCTGCTTAAGTAACTGAGATATATTCTGAGTGCGACCTAAATCGTATTGTGGGGGCAGCACCATCGGTTTGTCCACTTTGTCTAGAAAAATTGTCTTCCTGTGTAATTAATAAACAACTAATAAATTCTAAATATGAACCCAATCCGCCTGCATATACGATTTTTTGATCCCAGCTTCATTGATAAGATTTATTTTTCTCAAAAACATATTGCAGGTGTTGAAAATATTAGATCGAATAACAAGTTCGCAACGTTTTTTCGCTTTATTTCAGCAATCAAACTTATTCAGTTGGTTCCAAATAGTTTTCCGAATAATCTCCTGTTAAAGGTTAATAGGTCCAATTCGCAGATTTCGATGATTACATCAACATTCATTACGATTGACGTATCAGAATCGTTCGGGAATTTGATTTGCTGTTGCACTGGATGCATTAAGAGCATAAACCAAACAATTTTTTTTTTTGGTCGTTTGAAATTTTCGCCTTCGTCGTAGGGCTTATATCGAATTATCTCTTTCATACCATTAAGTTGGAATGCTGTAATACATAATTGTCTTTTTAGGTGTAATTTCCCCTTTAAATCGTCACAGAAAATGACCATTCAGGTATTTGTATCATACTTAATAAATACCAAGGACGAAGCAAATTGCACCATAAGTTACCTAGCTGACTCTAATAGAAATAAGAACCCTCTATCTAAGCCCTTAAATAAAAAAAATAAAACAATTTTTGTTTTAGGCCTGCAAAGTTGAGTTAGTTCCATTCTGAAGGAAATTTTACGGCCTCTGGCACAATAACAATTGTATGTGGGTATTTAAGGATAATTTTTAACTGTGGTGAAAGATAAGCTGGAAACTTGAGTTGAAGCTCTGTGTAAATAAGCTATTAAACTGGCCAATTTATCCTTCGAGTTCTTGTGAAATATTATATCAACCAGTAGCCTTCGGATCCACTGTTCGCTAATTCACGTTTCTTAAAAGACAAAAAAGTATGTTGCTGTATGGAACGTAACGCTTTTATTTAGAACCGAAGCTCTATAACAATTTCACATGCTCTCCATCCTCATTTTGAATTACTTAACGTCCCAGAATGTCACCGGCATGTAGTCCACACAAAAAGTCATTTATGAAGATGAAGTAGGTAGGTAGGTAGGTAGGAGAAATAGTTGAAATGCCAGTCTGAGACTCCCCAAGTAGCACTAAAGCACCGTTTTGTACCATTATGAGACCTCCAACGGGCAGATACCTACAGCCAGCCAGATCAGCAAATTCATTTCCCTCTATGTTCCTATGTCCTGGAAACCACATCATGGAAATGTTACCTGCACACCCAAGATATTTGATTTCGTCCTTACAGGATCTAAACTGGTCAACTAGATATGCACCACGACGTAGTCAGAGGCTTGAACGCAGCTTGACTATCGGAAAAAATGTTAATATCTCTCGAGGGAGAATGAGACTGAAGTTAGGTCTGTAGATATTCGTATGAGTTTGGTTTACTTATCATTTGAATTTTAAATTTTTGGGCCAATTAGAGTTTCTAAGAATATAAACTCAAAAGACTAGTGTCCGTATGAGCTTCGCAGGAAAACCGACGTACATTTGACTCCAGAGGCCTAGTTGTTTTGGAACACCTCTTTTGGGCAGGGTGGCTACACCGATACATATGCTCTCATGACGTTTGGACGTATAAAAACAAAGATATTGCCTCTCTCTGTATCCCATAGTAGAGCTCACGAATTTCTAGCTTCAAATAAATCAAATTATAATCTGTTCGTTGAGCCTCTTTGTTCCAAATAGCAGCCACGGGAATATAAATATAGAGCGCACGAGGAGAACTCGGGATTTAAAAACAAGCGAGACGTCTTAAAATAATCAGCGTATTGGTGACCACAATGGCCAACATCTTGAAGGCATCAATTAACTGCTCACTGGATACTTTGGCAGGACACAGAAAGTAGAGACGACGATAATGTGTCGTCTTTATTAACCAAAAACATTTGCCTGCCAGACACTTTGCCGAATTATTTAACACTCGTAACACGAATCCTTTCACTTTTTGAAAAATAGATTTGCCGATGAAGGATGGTATGCAGACGTTAATGGTATGAGAAAGACTTGTGAGAATACTCTGAAGGGCATCTCCTTTTAGACCCTGGGAGCCACTATGATGAGTCGAAAGCGGATTTTTACGAATAAAATAAACCGATTTCGCCAAATAAAAATATTAGCGTAGTCACGGTTTTCAAAAACTCCTCGTCACCTTAGAGGTAAAGTAGCTCCCTATAAATTCTACTTAATTATTC
Organism: Anastrepha fraterculus; assembly: GCA_037575425.1. Classification (NCBI taxonomy): domain Eukaryota; kingdom Metazoa; phylum Arthropoda; class Insecta; order Diptera; family Tephritidae; genus Anastrepha; species Anastrepha fraterculus. The sequence continues at coordinate 66,645 of JAYXIM010053753.1, forward strand.
CGAATAAATATTACGAATAATTTTTGGCGCAATCCTTGCACAGTTTATTTATTCAGTCAACAGTTGAGGGTATATGTACATTTTCAGTTTTTCAACATGTTTCAGCGATACTTCGTTAGGATCAGCTATGACTCAGAGTTAAAAGAAACGTCGCAGAGTTAAGAGAACAACGAAAGAAATTAAACGGAAGAAAAAGTAAAGGTAAACAAACAACACAAAAAATTATATTGAACGCTTTACTGTTATTTAAAAGAAAGCCGAGTAGCAAAAAAATATTTCGTATTTATGTAATATTTATACAGTTATGTGCGTATGTACATATGTACACTTACGTAACGGAATACTTCAGAGAAACAACCAAACCAAGTTCACATTCGCACGTGCACACACCTGAGCACAGAAGCGTTAGAAAAATGCACGTAAAATTTGATTTATTATTTATCACAACATATTGACACCCTTTGTGTGCTTAGTCAACTCTTTTTCTCAGACACGAGGTGCGCGTCACAGACGTTGAACTTCCAAGAGCAACTGAGTGCCCTTAGGGGGCTCCTTTGGGTCACACTGCCGTTACTCTTGGATCACGAAACATTTGTGTTGACTATTTTTCCACATAGAATGGGTAGATAAATACTCGCTTACACATACACAGATATGTACATACATACATGCGTGCAAGGTGAATATTCTGTGCTTTGATGAATAAGATTTCTGACACGAAGAAATGCTCGAGTTGCATAAATGCCAAAATAAGCAGGAAGCAAATATTTCACATAAAAAAAATTTTTTTATTAAATATCAAATAGCGGAAGTACATTAGAAAAGGAATTCTCGAACTTATTTCGTTGAACGTTCGTTCGAACGTTGAATCTATAGAAACTATTCATAATTTTTCTCTTTTTGTTGTTTTCTGAGCAAATTGGACATTAGTTAAAGTAGAATAAATATTGATTTCGGAATTTTTATCAGCTTTGTAAATTCAGATAAGTAACTCTAATCTCCCTTCGCCTCTGTTGCGCATTGAAAGTTGCTAGTAGTTCTTAACACATTTCAACAAGCTTATCCAGCTCCATCTGTAACAAATTTTACCTCATTAACTGTGCTCGAGAAAGTTTGGCTAACACCAACCAGCAACGTACCTTGTGTCACACGCCCAATACTTTCAAATAAGTCTTCGAAAAATTGCCAAATAGTGCGAGTTCGATTCACTGAAATATTTTCTTTTCTTTACATTTAGCTGGTGAGATTTTTTTGTTTGTATTTTTTTTTTTTTGTATTTTTGTATTTTTTTTTCTGATTACTTTTTGTGCTATTTGTGTTAGAGTTGAAATTTATAAGCAGACTTTCGATGTTCATAGCTTTAACCAGAGCAGAAGAAGTGATAAAGTAACCTTTTTACGACTCTGTCTTCACACATTTTCGGCATTCTTTTTATATTCATTTGTGCTCTTTCAGTTTGCGAGTCCACTGGGAATTCCACCATTTATTGTCATTTCATTGGTTGCGCAGAATAGCAATCCCACTAACATACATAGACACGTTTACCGATAAACCTAATGGGGCACACCCACCAAACAAAAGTTGCCACATTTCACATAAATCTAAAACAATTTCGTTTAAGAACTTTAAAACCTTGAAATATCGCTACGAAAAAGTTGTATGAGACTATTTGCAATTTTGCATTTGAAACTTTATCGAAAATATTGACAATAGCAAAAACAGTAGCATATCTTCTATGGTCGATGATATGTCTCACACCGAGAATTTACGAACTTCTGTGACTGCTTTTTTTCCGTTTTCTAGGAAATCAGTATTTTGATCTACCCCGAAATTCCTTCTTCTAGTCTAAACACTAAATAGAAAGTTTTGTGTGAGCATAGTGTTTCATTTGAGGAAAAAAATTTCGTCTGAAGGGAGCTCAATTGTACAGAAACAACTCGTGATTTCGTCACCACACACTGCCCGGAATATATTGAGAAAATTCTAAATGCAAGTTTATTGCTCAAAAATGATATTATCGCCCTCCTCAGGGAAGTACCCCGCTGCAACGCAGTTATGCTATCGCTTGATCCAGCTCTCGAAACATTTCTAGAACTCTATTTTTGGTATAGCCATCAGAGTGGATTTTGACTCGATCAAACAGAAGCACGCACGGCACTGTGCGACGGTGCGATAACATGGTGGAGAATCTACGAGTTCTTTCCCACAAATCCTTTTTTTTTGGCGAGTTGCTTCACGTAAACGTCTCATAACGCCCAAATAAATAATAGTTCTTATTAACTGGCTGGCCTTCTGTCAAGGTAACATTTTTATCACTGAATAGTCGAAAAATCCAGATTTTATTCATCATTTCCGGATGCTTTTAGACGACATTTATGAATGATGCCAATTGATTTCTTATGAAATTCAATATACGGCCTCAATTTTTCTAAGATCTCGTAGTTCTATTGAGATAAGAATTGTTTGTTTTCTAAAATCGTGAATGCCGAACCAAATATTATGGAATAGCATTTTAGTCTGTGCTCTTTGTAGCTTCTTCTTGATAGAAGTTTAGTACCTAAAGAAGAAATTCGCAGCAAAGTCAAGACGAAGTAGTGACGTTTGTTTAGTGGGTATGCCCAAATATACGTATGTACAGTGAACAGAGCTAAAAAAACCAAATGACAACGAAACGAGTTGATAAAATTTGCCATAAAATGCATTGAAATAGCATCGAAACTTCATTCAACGACAACGCGATGCTCGAAATTACCACCACACATACATACTCGTATGTACATATGTATATGTAGAAAAGCTAAGTTCATATTTATGTATTCTCGTAGCTAGTAAACATTTCCTACGTGCGAATTTATTTCGTATGTTGTTGTTTCTGCACGCGTATTTGAATAATGTTGCTTTAATGGTGTTACCGACTTCGCTTTTTCGCTTCGCCAAAGTGTGAAATGACGAAAGTTATGCGAAATATTTAACAAATCAAATTATTTTATATCGTAGGAGGAAATTTATTTGCATATGAGCAATGATTGAAACTATGACATTTGCTCTTTTGATTTCTGCAGAGGTCGGATTAAGTCAAAGCTGGCACATTCACATGGAATGTGTAAATATTCAAAAGTAAATTTTGTGTGCAAGAATCCTTCAATCTTATTCATAAGATTCCTCTTAATTTAATATGTGCATATATTAAAAACTACCTGGTGGTTTTAGCTGACCTAAAAGACATCCTTTTCTAAGGCTTGAATTTTGTAGAAGTAAATTCGGAGTTTTTGGCACACATCAGGATCCATTCACCACCACCATTTCCCATTAAAATGTAGCGGTCTGAGGTAGATTGGTCGATGAAATGGTTAAAGTGCCACTCCGGCACTTTCCAAGTGGCACTAAACCGCAGTTTTGGTGCCATTATGAGGCGGATACCTACAGCCACTCAGAGTTGTTAATGTATTGGAGAAAATAGGTGGGTTTAGGTTGGAGCACTGCACTAGTTTGTCGGAGAAAGGATAACCCAGTGAACTTAATCGACAAACTGGGGCATTTACAGGGAAAATGCTTAACATTTCCCTTCTCCGAAAGGTTTCCACAACTTGTGCAATTGGCATTAAAAGGTGAACTAGACTTTTCTGCGTGAGTGCCGATAATCCAACGAGTGGTAAGCACAGCTACAAGTTTGGAAAGGGAATGGCGAGGAGTCCCCAAGACTATCTGCGATCTGCGTCCCGCGTCGATTATACTGGGGGCTTTGGATTTTCGAATTACTACAAGAAGAAATGGAGCTTCATCTGATATGTGCTTTCTTGAGAAATAAGTTGTCCAACTCTCCTTTAACGACAGTCAGCGTGATGCCAATGACCGAGTAGGCGGCCTGTTAGACCAATTCAGTCCCCTTCCTGGCAAGCTCATCAGCAATTTCATTTCTCTCTATGCTTCAATGTCATGGAACCCAGTTCAGAGAAATGTTACCTACACACCCAAAATAATTGAACTCCTTCTTACAGAAGTTTACTAGTTTGGATCTGCACCAAAGCCTTGATCGCAACTTGACTATCGCAAAATATGAGAATGTCTCGCTCTCACTTCTGCCTGAAAAACACTAGCAGTATTCGACAGTTTAAGAAAAAAGATTGATTGCCTGAGAAAACCCTGCTCCAACTCCCAATTCCATCTTGGAGCCGTCAGTCAAGACAGAGGTGCCAGCTTCGGTGCAGATTTTCCCCTCGTTTCAATCCTGGCAACTTAGAATGATTGCCCTGGCACGACCCTCAAACTCCAGTTTGCAGACTGTGAGATCTATCCGAAGTGCAGGAAAATACGCGGTTAGCTACCTAAAAATACAACCACGTCCCTCGGGAGATTGCCTAAAAACAGGTACAAACTCAAGCTAATGCTTTCAAGGCTATTACGATTGTTCACTGCTGAGTGTTCATAAACTTATATACATATTCAAAATATTACGTACATAAATAAGTTCTTGTGCTCGTAAAAACATTACTCAAATACCAAAACCTATCGGGACTCACTTTCCTATGGATATCATTGGCAATTAGAACATGGGCATGCAGGTTTGTTTGAAGGAGTTCAGCGACTTTTTGTTCATATTATATGGAATTAAATATCATTCATTCGTTTTTTTTTTTTTTGGTCTTCTTAGTTTTTGCCGGGACAACTAGCAAGTGCAGCACTCAGACATTAATTAAGTCCATTGTACTACACTTGGATTCCCTTTTAATTTTCTTTAAATCTACCCGATCTCCAAAGAAATCTGAGTAGATCTTGTGGTTCCAAGGAGCCAAGATGGTCGCTTCTTAACACATCAGTGCTAAAGACCTCAAATCTGATTCGAGCGAAGGCGGGGCAGACGCACAGGAAGTAGGCCGCCGTCTCATCCTCCTCTTCACAAGCTGGGCAGAGTGCACTGTCTGAGATGCCCAACCTTTCCATGTGCTTCGCCCACAGAAAGCAGCCGTCTGCACTCCCTTCTGCTTAATGACAGATGGGCTTGCGACAGTCGATCGAACATGACAGGTAACATCAGTTTAGTCCATCTGCAGCCTCTCTCAGTCTGCCAAGCCCGCTTGTGGTGGTAGTTACCCATTTGCTAACCGTGACTACGATGGCCGCAGAAGGGAGTGGCAAAACGGGCTCTGGGCCAAAGAAGTTGGGCTCAGAGCCCATCTTAGCTAAGGAGTCAGAGGTCTCGTTACTTGCGATACCCACGTGTCCCGGGACTCATATTAGCATCAGGCTATTATGTCTACCGACATAGTTCAGCCTGGATTTACAGGACTTGACTACCCCTAATGTGGTTGGGGGGCTGTCTAAGGCCATGAGCGCAGCTTGGCTGTCGCTACAGATCTGCTCTCCATCGGTTTTCCACAACAAAGTTCATCGCTTCTCGAATTGCATACACCTCCGCTTGAAACACAGATGCATGCATTCCAAGAGCAAAGCTTCCTCCTTCTGGTGAAGAGGGCAATACCAGTCTTGGCGGGATATGCCGATAGCCCATTCGCACAGCACCAAGTATCAATCAGAGCCAGAGTTCTCTGCACTTTCCTGCAGATGTTCATAAGCGAAGGGCCTGTTACCAAACAAGCAACATCGTCCGCATATGCTTGTGCGTAAACTCCCGAATCGTTCAAGGTGGTGAGTAGAGGTTCGATTACCATGCACCAGAGCAATGGAGACAGCACTTATTGGGCTCAGCCTCTATTACCCCGTATGACACCAGCAGATCTTCCTCTGCTCGCACCGAGACGATTCTTTCAGCCAGTATTGAACGAATCCAATTTACTAGCACCCGGTTCTTCTTCTTATAAAAATTGTTATATCGCAATTAGAAATTTATATTATTGTCAGATTTGTTTCTAAATTATTCTATCAATTTATTTATTTATTTTGCCTTAGTGAAAATTGGTTTAGGTAAAGAAAAATCAAGGTTTGTATACGTGTTGGGATTTGGTTAAATTCGCAAATAGCCCTGCTAATAGGTCCATTATGGACATGATGCGCTGTAACATTATCAGTCTAGGCACCAAAGCACGAAGATACCTCAGTCAAGAATTTTTTCAGAAATTTTCTGAACAAAAAAATAGTTAAAGGGTATTTTCATACCTCTGATTATTCAGACTCGATAAGTGAGTTTTACAGGACTGCAAGAACAGGACTACTATGTCAACTCGTGTAAGTGTTTTATATTAGCTCTTGTATTCTATATTTGTTCTTATTTTAAGATTGATCTACATTTAGATTAATGTTAGCTGTGTAGTCATTTTGTCGTCACATTTTGTATTTCAAGGCTTGAAATAAATATAAGTAAATATATGTATATAGTGCATAAGGTTCGTGTAATCTTGTCGGCCTTTCTAAATTTTTAGAAGATTTAATTACATTTTTCAATGATTGCTCCATTTCGTTACTATTTTTCTAGACACGAACTCTACACAAATGCAAAACACAACACCACGTACACGTTTTTCTTTCGTCCGTTCTCACTTTTCATATCACTCTTCCCCAGTACTCTATCATCAGGACTTAAAGCCATAAATCGGCAATTTTTAACCAACCTTTCAGACCACCCAATATCCGCCGCAAGAGATGTTCACCTACACTTCATTTGTGAGCAGATAAAGTGTAAATATATATGATTTTTGCGTGTTTGTATGAGTGCCTGAGCTTTGGATATCTGTGGCTGTGTAGCTCGCATGAATAAAGGCTTTTCTCGAGTGGCTTTACGTTTGTATGTGGGTGCGTGTGTAAATTTAAGTCTGCCACCAGCCGTCTGTTCTTGTATGTATATGTGGCTCGTTGGCCACGCAAGGACGTTAAAATTAAAAGTGCAGCGAGAAAAACCATAAACGAAAATAAAATGAATGTGAAATGAAGAAATTGAAAGTGAAGCAAAATAAAAGGCAACAAATCGGCTGAATGCGAATTAAGCCATCGACATATCCTTGGAACAGCAATAAAATTGCTAGGCAGCCTTTAATTCACTTTTCGTGAAATGAAAATGGAAATTGTGTTAAGGGCGTTCGATATTTGTCCATGATTGTAGTCATAAGGCGGGACGGGGGGCAATTCATTGCTTGTGGCTAATTCAGAATGTTGTTGCTACCTACAGCAACAAGTTTATTAGTATTTATATTGGCAATTGGCAAGCCAGCATGGCTTCAGGCGCAATCCAATCCAAGCCTCGGCAACTGATAATTGCGAGTTTGGTGCATACACGCACACCTACAGATATTATTAATTTAATTAATTTATGAGAGTGTTTACAAATTGTAATTATAGGCGTGTATGTTCAGAGCAGATGCTAAAATTGTCAGATTGATAGAATTTTTATTGTAAGTGGGCCAATTGCAACTGGAAGCTCTACAACATGAAATTTCTATAAATATTCACATATTCGTGCGTACGTAAGTGTAAGCAAAATATTGTTATTATTGCTTATTGGTAAGCCATACCCACAACCGCAATGCCTACTACAAACACGTGCACTTACACCCATACATATGCACAAAATCGCTCAGCGCTGGCATTATATTCATGCAAATTTCAGATAAACTCATTAAATGGAAAATTCAGGAGTAGCTGCCCAACACAATGGCCAGCCGTACTCCAGGTACTGGCTCTCGAATGCCTGAGAGTCGAAACTGCAGCACAGAGATTTATATTAGAAAATTCAACATCCACATTCTCCCTACCTTTGCTGACCTAACGCAAGCTCCCCGGCTCAATATTATCCAATTTGTATTGTGTCGATATCAATAGAAAATTACTACTTCTACGAATGTTGAGCTACTGAAGTAGGCTTGCCACAAGATATGAGGGGCATACTAACACATTCTACTCTGCTGTTAGTTTTAGACTTAGTTTAATTTATAAAATATAATTGAGAATGCAAAATGAGTTTACAGAAGCATAAGTACCAGCTGCAACAAAATATTAGTAAATTAAAGGATTTACCAAATGAACCAATGTGTGGAGGAATTCCAATTTCTTTAAATAGTTAATAGCATATATTTCCCTTTCAACTCACTATAGTGCTCCAACGAGCATGGCTTGCATTGGCTTGTAGTGTACGTTGAGTAGCTCAGCTTGTTCCGTCCAGCACATCCTTCAGGTGGCACTCAACCGGCAAATGAAATATTTTGATCGAAACTTTAGAAACTTTTTAGATATGCAATTTTATAGCTTATTGAACTTTAGTCTAAAAAAGTGGAGGTTTGAAGACATCGATAATTTTCTCTTTTTGTTTTGCATACGATGTTGTGCATTTCCATATAAATGACTTCCGAAAATATGAAATTCTAATCAAATTTATTTTAAATTTAATGAAAATTTTTTAAATCTATTGAATTCTTGTGAATTTTGATCCAAGTTTGAAGGTTTGATTACACTTTCTTTCTTATAAAGGGTGGTTAAGTTTCAAGTGTTTTTTTTTTAATTATTGTCATTTCTCTTTATTATAATAATACAGGTGTGGCTCAATTACGTATGGAACAAAACATCGGCCAAATGACCGCCGCGGTCTCGGCGGCACACCTCTATCCGATGGTTCAAATTTTCGATAACGCTGAGGCATAATCAGTGCCGGATTTACACAAAATGCCGCCCTGTGCACCATGCAGAATGCCGCTCTAATTTTTTAAATTTGTGTGTGCGTGTTTGTATTGTAGTACAGAAAATCGTCGACTACACAATAAACAGGTGTAACAAACAAATTTATTGCTGAGCAAAATTTGTATTGTTTAATTATAAAGTAAGTGCTAAGAAAATGTAATAAATAGCATAAAATATAGTAGCACATCTTAAAAATAGAATCCAATTGAACCTATAGAACAGCATACTTACTTAAACATATTATCAACCTTTATTAGATGAGCAAAAAAAAGGAATGATTGCTTTTATGAGATCAAGTTTTACACATCACCTTAAATGCGAACACGTCTGACTTTTCGTACTGCAAACTGGTGTATTAAATTGTCACAATTCAAGCGTTCAAGTAAATCAGACTCAATGCACAGTAGAGCCAGACTATTCAGACGGTTTTCAGACATTGTTGAACGCATATGATTTTTCACTCTATCCAGACAAGAAAATGAACATTCTGCGCTGCAGTTTGTTGACGCTAATGTGTTAAATATTCGATATGCTATCTCCACATTTGGAAACTCAGTGTATAACTCGTTCGTCCGCAGAAGTTTCAGAAGGTCAGATTTTTCATTCAGAACAGTACACGTGAGAGTGAATCATTTCGTCAGTGAATGAAATCTCAAGGTCTGAAGTATAAGCTTTTCTCAAATATTCCGATCTTTCACGAAGCTCTTTGAAATTCAAACCTCCAAAATCAGTAATCACTCAAAATTTCTCGTATATCCTTTCATATGCTTGGTTTCTCTTTCTCAATTCTGGATCAACGTTGTCTAGTATGATATTGAAGGTATTTACTCGAAAATTATCGCTTCCTGTCAACTGAAATTCCCCATCTCTTGATTCGACAGCTTGTAACTTTCTTTTTCTCGAAACAGCCGTCTGGTATTCTTGACTCTTTGATATGTTCAACGCTTCTTTTTCATAAACTTCAAATTGCATTCGTGTATCCGCTACTACTTTTATCAGCCCACGATAGTCATTAATTACATCAGTACTGTTGATTTCAACTTTCTGTAATCTTTTACTAACAGTGTGGAATCGTGATAGTAAAAAATGCCAAAGAATGTGCATGAATGTTATCTCAAGTCTATCTAGTTGGATCCTCAGTCTTCTAGCTTCTTGTTCAGTGATTTCGTTGTCAAATTGGATCATTAAATCATTATCTATTCTTTTTTTGATGCTCGGCCTTTTCTTGAGGATCGTCATATTTTTTATGTGATTTTTCGAATTCCCATGCTCTGCTACGCGAACTCCTCCATGCCTCCAATCGTTGAAACCTGCCTTTCCATTAAACGAACAGTCTGCATGAAACAGAAGACAGGGAACGCAATAAACAGACTTTTTCACCATTGAACAGTTTTCTCTCGAATAATGCTTCCGTCAACTTGCGAGCCTTTCCATCGCTATAAACTCTTTCTGTGATAGAAAAATCGAGGTTTTTGTTCTGACTGCATCCATTTTCCGCTCCGTAATCTCTGATAAAGTCACTAATTATCCAGTTTCCTGGATCATCATTCATGATTTTCTCATTTGACTTGATATCTGTTGTTTCGTCGCTTATAGCTAAATTTTTAAATTCTTCTTTCCCTTTTGTAGAAGCTAGAAAACAAGAAGTCGTACTGAGAACATCGACATCATTATTCGTTGTCGGAAGTGAGCCCATACCATCAGGTTGCAATAGTGATATGTTACTTAAAAATTTAACAGTCACATCGTTGTCATCTGTAAACGAAGAATTAAAGCAATCATTCAACAGCTGTACGCGAGTTGTGAAAATACATATTTTATTCTGGATATGCAATTAATATTAATCCTTATGAGACGTACCTTTGTTCTCTAAGACTAAACAATCTTTTTCCGGACCAGCTTTCTCTTCTGTACCATGTTCTTTCGTGAAATAATTATGTAATTTTGGAGTCTTGTTCAAAACTTCCTTCCCCTTATTATTTTTCTCGAGAGCACGCTTTTTATATGCGTGCCCACTCAGCCTTTGGCGCCCGTCACTCATATTTTCCGTACATATAGAATTATTATCTCCGGAAGAATCAAAAACAATCCAGATTAATTGGAAAAACGTTAAATATATCAAGATGGTATGCTGACTTAATACCGTATAAACAGCACAGCTGATCACAGCTGACAATAGCTTGCTATAGAATGAGAGGGCGTTGCAAACTGCGTTTGAATTGAATTGAAACTTTAGCGCCGGACCTAATTTAAAACTGAGCGTAACTATGTATGTTTAAAAATGAATCAGTTTATTTTAGCTAACATAAGTTAGATGCGGTTCATTATTAAACCTCGTTCACACTTTACAACATCTCGTTCAGAGGAGATAATTTTATCATATGTTGTGATATGAACAGTTCGAAACTAATCCGAGATCAGCTTCTTATTTCTCCATAAACGTTTTCCCTGAGGTGGCCCCTAATACGCGCCGCTCCTCGAGTACAATTTTTTTTTTTTTAATTTTCTTCTCCAAATTTCGCCGCCCTTGTAGAATCTGCCGCCCTGTGCGCAGGCACCGTTGGCACTTAGTGTAAATCCGCCACTGGGCATAATTGAGGTTCTATGCCGTTAAGGTGCCGAATTATCTCATCCTTTAGCTCTTGAATTGTTGCTGGCTTATCGACGTACACCTTTTCTTTCAAATAACCCCAAAGAAAGAAGTCCAACGATGTCAAATCATATGATTTTGGCGGCCAATTGACATCGCCGCGACGTGAGATTATTCGGTCATCAAATTTTTCGCGCAAAAGAATTGGCTGTGTGACAAGTTGAAACCACATATCGTCTACATCCATATCTTCCAATTCGGGCCATAAAAAGTTCGTTATCATCTCACGATAGCGAACACTATTCACAGTAACTGCCTGACCGGTATCATTTTGGAGAAAATACGGCCCAATGATGCCGCCGGCCCATAAACCGCACCAGACAGTCGCTCTTTGTGGGTGCATTGGTTTTTCGGCTATCATTCTTGGATTATCATTCGCCCAAATGCGGCAATTCTGCTTATTGACGAATCCACTGAGGTGAAAATGTGTCTCATCACTGAAGATGATTTTCTTCGATATGCATTTTGATTTGAACGCCCGTTTCCATAATAAGCTTGAATAATTTTAACGAATTGCTCGATTGTGTATCTTTCCATGGTTCAAATTGAGTTAGTCTGAAATTGAAAATGTCAAATGAAATGCAGAAAAAAACTTTACATTTAGGTGTGGTTTACATTCAAAATCGGCCCTTGAAATTCAACCACCCTTTAGTAAGCACAATATTTTTATAAAAATTGCGAAAAATTTTTGGCATGGCAGAAATTGAAGAGTATTTAATATGTTGAATATTGCAGAAAGAAAAACTAAAAGTGTATGTATGAAATATTTGAATTGAGCTCATTCTCCTGAATTTTTCATAAAAATGGTAAGAAGTGCACACAGCACCAGCCTTTAAAGAGGATTGGATCAAATGAGAGCTTTTGCGTTGCTGAATGCCACTCGGAGGTCCAGTAATCAGCGAGGAGCTTTTTAAAACAATGCTTCACGATGTACCGAATACATTGAATTGGACAGAATCGCTGTGTGTGTGACGTCACACTTGTGAAATTTACTCGTGTGTTGTGTGTGTAATTTCTTCTTCTTTCTGCATTCTTGTTACCATTTTGTACATTTCCTCTCGCAACTGTACCACTGCAACGGTATTATATCGTTCTGAGTTTGCTATCCATTTTGCGTAGCACTTCCAAGTGAGAAATACATCGCACGGCTTACGCGTTATCGGTGCCATAAATATTGAAGTTATATTTGCATATACCTCCATACATTTTCATGCATACAAAAACTTGCCTCAGATTTGAAAAAGCTGCATCTGCATTGTAAATTTACGATGCGTAAAATTTGACTTTGTGACACAGTTTTCCTCTCGGCTCCCGGCTTCAAAGTTTCACTTTAGCTCAATCTGCACCCAATAATACACTCTTGTCAAATTGTAAAATTGCGAAATCCGAGAGCATTGCGATTTCTTCAATACTTTGATTTCTTTTCGTTTCCTTTGCTTCGATGCCTTCTTCTCCTCAACAGTGGAAGTCCTACGCTTTGTCTTCACTGCAACTCTCATCGAATTTCTCAATGAATTCAAAGAATAATGCTGCTACTCAGCCAATGCAGCAAAAGCGAAAGAAATTTCCGTTGTTGTTTTTGTTGGAATAAAGTTGAGTTAATTCAATGTAGAAGACTGCCAAGCGTAAGATAAACTTTCAGAAAGTCAACGGCTGGCACAGTGGCATTTCGATTGACGATTTGTAGGCAAAGTATAAAGGTTGAAGAAAATATTCAGAATCCACTTAAAGAACTCCGCGAATCTTTGAGTTGTTCATAGATGAACTGAAGATAGTTTGCATGCCCTGAAATTCTTAGTTTTGATGCGACAAGCAGTAAAGCGTAAAAAGTTGCAAGATGTGGAGGCAATGTGCGACATTAAGACTAAATATTGTTCGCTTCATTTAGAATTACTCGTATAATAGCAATAGCAGCGCATCCGAGATCGTAAACATTGATGTATACAAACAATAGCACAAGTCTAAACTTTAGATATTTCTAAGCTTTATTTAAAAAAAACTATATAGACTTACCACTCCTAAACATTCGACATATAAATGACTAAGTCCAGCAGAAATGCGCAATTTATTTGCCGCATCCAGAAAAAATTTGCACCGGTTGCATTCGACATCAAATTCTTTATTCTTTACTGCGAGCCTTGGTCTCTGTAAAGCTTAGGTGGTAGAGGTTCGGTCAGCACACAATTTATAAATTCATTTCAGAATACTCGATTACGAGCACCGAAGCCAGATTAACTTCTCTACACCGAATTGAAATGTGTTAAGTCTAATGTTTCCAAACTTGTAGGTTGTGCCACGCCGCAATACTGAGTCCCACACAGCCCTCTGTGTTATATACTTTAGTTACGACCTCGCGAGTTTGGGCCTGAGGCAGTAGGTGATTTCTATGAAAAGTTTTTTCGTCAAAAATTAAATAGAGGCTTGTCATTGTCTGTAAATGTGCATCTGCTATTATTTATTTATTTACAATAATTAATTACGGCTTATGTAACAAAAGTTCATTTACAGACTATTGACAATTCTGTGCTTTAGCTACGATACTAAATGTAGCACTAAAATCATTCTTCCATAATTTAGGTTAGGTTAGACGTATCTGGCTGATCTGAATAGATCTCACATAGACCACAAGAGTCCGTAATGTTACCAGTGTGTTGGAGTCGAGATAAATAAAGTTCATGATATATGTCTTAGCGAGTTTTGATAAAAACTTTAAAATTTTTGTCAGCAATATCCTTCAAAGATGAAAAGTATACCGATCCCAGGCAGTTGTAACGAGTTCTGCTCAGAGCAGGACAGTGGCAAAGGAGGTGTTCTAACGTACCCCTTTCTTCTTCGAATAAGTTACACGCGTCGTTCTGGACCAATCACTTTTTAGCTTCGTGTTACGGGGAGAGACAATGTCCCATCAGAACTCCAGTCAATATTTTACATTCCTTCCTTGGAAGTGATAAAATAAAGTTGTTTGTTTTCATGTTGAAAGTTCGTGCAATATTTTGGCAATCCTGTGGAAGGTGGAGACTTTTCCTATAGACTGTGCGTCCAGAGTTAGTTCATCATCTAGTTCCGTCTTCAAAGTGCTCTCTATCTCCTGTAATAGTGTCGTTGGCCCAACTAAGATTCTTCCGCTCCGTAGGCGTAAGAGAACTATGTATTGGTTCCAAGTCTCGTTTTGATTTTAACTACCACCTTGTATTGAGCAAGGGCTTCCTGTCCTTCCTTACTCGACTTTTTCTTTGGTCCGTTCCTGCCTTCGGTAGCAGTACCTGGTAGGTTAGACTTTAGAGAAGTCTGCAGCTCTGGTTCGACCGCGGTACCTCTTGAGGCTGACCACTCGATTGGTTTGCAGTAGTATTTCGCCTGCAACCACCTCAGAAGGTCTGATAATTTAAAGGTAAAAGTATTTTTACAGAATGAATGTATCCGATTTGAATCAATTATCCCACAAATAAAACTGAAGACAAATGAGAGACTTTAATTATTTTAAGTTGATTAGTTTACATCTGACACCATATGATGGGGTTGGGTTCACAAAACTTAGAGATCAGAGGGCGAAGCTAATAAATCCATAAATACCTTTCGGAATACCGAATGATTCAAGCTTAGACTGAATTAGCGACGTAAAAAAGAGTTCCAGAGTATACGAATCACTAAGGTCTGCGCTAAAATGACGAATTAAAGCTCGCATAGGATGAAAAACTATGAGTCAAAAGTAACAGCCAGGTTGGAAATCTCATTCGTGGGTAATGGGGAGAGGTAAATGAAATTCATAGAAAGCAGCATGGAAATATTTGCTTATATTAAGTTGTAGACAATTTTTTTGATACCACAGAGTAACTTTATTATTTGAGCTTAATCGAATCGGACGGACTACAAATGACAGACTGTATTTATAAGTCGTCTGCATATGAAAGATAATTTTACTACGGCAATAAAAATAACAAAGAGTAAGGAACCCAAATTACTACCCTGGCGAACACCAGACGAAGGTACAAAAGAATATGAGGAAATATTATCGAGACAACTACACAGTTACGATTTAATCCAAATTAAAAAAATGTTATGAAGCCCAAAGACAGCTAGTTTGGCCTTCAAGTGTGAGGGGTGGGTGGTTGATTGAAGTGGTGATTCCCCAAGAATCCAATTAATGCTTCCGCACTAATTTGTTGCCACATCCTCGCTACCAACAAGTTATCCTCCACGACTATATCCAGTCTGTGCGATTGAGAAACCTTATAAGGTTGGTTACATCTATCCCGGTGAGCTCTTCGAAGTTTTCATAAAGCGTTTTGCCAAGAGTTAATATCCTCGCCTTCCAAAGGGGATGGCTTTTACAGAGCAAGTGGAAGATAGTTTCCTTTTTCTCCGGTTGATTACAACTATGACAGTTTATTTTAAGGGGTACCCATTTTGTCTGCCTGCTCTCCTTTGGGCCAGAAGCCAGCTATCACTGCCGTGAGTCTGCGGGCATTCCTT
The DNA here is from genome assembly GCA_037575425.1 of Anastrepha fraterculus. Taxonomy (NCBI): domain Eukaryota; kingdom Metazoa; phylum Arthropoda; class Insecta; order Diptera; family Tephritidae; genus Anastrepha; species Anastrepha fraterculus. The sequence goes on from JAYXIM010053753.1 coordinate 82,390, forward strand.
AGTTTAATATTTCGCAATGTTGACGTTTGTTTGTGGTTGTACGCGGACCATAACGTTCTCCTGACTTTGTAGGTTGTCTGATCTCTCCATCTACGATCGTAGATATTTTGAGGAGTTTGCATTCCTGATTGCACCCAGTTTTGTGAATACCGATTCTGCATGGCAGATGCCCCTCTTTTCAGAAGTTCATCCGCTTTTTCGTTTCCTTCAATGTTTCGATGTCACAGGACCCAGATTAAGGTAACTTGGTTTACACTCAAGGCGGTAAGACTATTTCTGCCTTAGAGGTATTTGTAGCCCCTTCCAGTGTCTGAATTGCGGCTTGGATATTCGAAATAATAGAGATATTTCCTTAAGGCTTCGCCTGTTGCCAATACTTCAACTAACTTTGTCAAATAAGAAAACCATTTTTTCATATCTCTGTTTATGTATTTTCACACTAGGTTTCGAACCCAAACCTACTACCTGTGGTTTTACAGTAATGATTCTCTTTTATTATATCCTTTAACCGTAACAGCTTCAAGAACTCCTGACGGATTTTCTACCACGATCTGGCAATAAACGCAATTTCGGTTAATATTTTTTTTAAATTTAGTTAATTTCATTAAATTCAAAAAACAGCCTTTGCGTTGACTCGAGTTGAAAATTGTTGCTTGAAAAGTTTGCCACTGTGGCTATGTAACTCGAGACCTAAGGATAACCTGAAATAAATTCGAGGTAGCTGCTCGTCACTATATGCATTTGCATAGTACACACACGAGCGCATACATGCACATAGGTAAATAATTTTGTAATGCTAGAAAGTGGCGCAACTGAGTTAAAGGCGAGCACATTTCCCCAAACCGAAGTAGGAAAATGAATTTTACCGAATTTCGTTCCGAATTTTACAGCAAAACAGGGTTAGAAAAAATTCGGTCAGTAAAGATATTACAAGAATGTGAAAAACAAACGAACTATTATTGATGTGTGTGTAAAATGAAAATTATGCTAAATGGACTGAGGCATATTTTCGGGTCAAATTTCACATTACCATAAATTGCAGGCAACAGCAGTTGTTTCCGCACTCTGAAAGCACACAAACATACCGGCACCCACAGTCGAGTATTGATAGGGCATTTTTATCAGCAGTGTAAACATTATTGCCCACTCCATTATGATTGAGAGACTTTAGAATATGGTCAAATACAAATTGACCCTTTAGATGGTCTTTCAAGCGTCCAAGAGATTTGCTGCCTTGGCTATAATTTATTCCAAAATATGTCGGCCATTATTGGCCATTTTGTTGTCTCCTCCCACGATATTTTAAATGCGGCGTAAAAGGTTTTATCAACGGAGTTGTAAACTCATTCTGCTGGCATTGCATAATGTGGCGAAGGGAGCAATATAAAGGTGTTGTTGGTGTTGTTAGTACCAACTTCTGGTATCACACTTGAATGTTCTAAACTACACACACACACACATAGTTTATTGTGCGTTCTTGGAAAAAAGCGCTGTGAAAAGCTACTTATTAAATCAATAGATTTTCTTTTATTATTTATTATAGTAATTTTATACTCTATTTTGATACTAATAATAGATATGGAACAAATAATTACAAGTTATGGAGAAGAAATGTCCCAGTTATTTACAATACAGTCCTCTCGCATTGAGGTTGATTCAAACTATTAGGTGCGCAACTAAGTTATCGCTGTTTTTTTGTGATGAAAATACAACATTATTCTGAAAAAATGGTTACAAGTGAATCATTGAAAGTATTGCCCATCGCTGGCTACTACTTTTTCCCGCTACTACTTTTTTCTCTCTGGTAGATCTCGTATACCGTCGCGGTAAAATATTTTGGGGCTATACACGGATCAAGCCGTTTTTTGATGTCTTCATATGAATGGAACTGCTGGTTACCTAGAACATGTGCCATCGATCGGAACCGATGACAGTCGGACGGCGCAACATCTGGAGAATATGGCGGGTGGGATAGGAGATCCCATTGCAGTGTTTCCAGGTAGGTTTTAACGGGTTGGGCAAAGTGAAGCCGAGCGTTGTCATGCTGTAGAATCACTTTTCCATGCCTCTACGCGTATTGCGGCCACTTCTCGCGCAGTGCTTGGCTCAGTTGCATCAATTGAAGTCAATACCGATCCCCAGTGATGGTTTCGCTTGGTTTTAACAGTTCATAATAAATAACACCAACTAGGTCCCATCAAATACATAGCCGAGGCGACGACGTAGAAGCATGACAGGGCAGTCCCCATGACTTTCTTTTCTTTGGATTGCTGTAATGAATCCATTTTTCATCACCCGTCACGATGCGATGAAGAAAACCCTTCCTTTGTTGCCGCTGGAGCAATTGTTCACAGGCGAAAAAACGACGCTCAACATCCTTTGCTTTTAACTCGTAAGAAACCCATGCTCCCTGTTTCTGAATCATTCCCAAAGCATGCAATCGCTTGGAAATGGATGAGCGGGTAACTCCTAATACTAAAGCAAGCTCTTCTTGCGTTTGACACGGATCCTCATTGAGCTATACCTCCAATTCAGCGTCTTCGAAGGTTTTTGGCCTTCCTTCACGAGGACGGAACCAATGTTGGGCACAAAATCAGACATTTTCACAAAACCTAAAGTATATGATACCATATGTCTAAGCTTGGTTTATGACTTTTAGGTTATGTAAGAACCGACTAGCACACACTGCTGGCGGCATCTATTCACAAACAGCGGGAACTTAGTTCCGCACCTAATAAATAATCCCATTTGGCATGCTTTCTTTTAATCTACACCCCAGATTTTAGGCTAGTGAGAACTATAGTATAAATATGTAATAACGGTGCTTTCCGAATCAGTCATAAACTATTTTTTCTTGTTTTTAATTTCAAAATTGGTTCCATAATGGGATATATATATATATATATATAATTGGCGCGTCCACCCTTTTTGGGTGTTTGGCCGAGCTCCTCCTCGTATTTGTGGTGTGCGTCTTGATGTTGTTCCACAAATGGAGGGACCTACAGTTTCAAGCCGACTCCGAACGGCAGATATTTTTATGAGGAGCTTTTTCATGGCAGAAATACACTCGGAGGTTTGCCATTGCCTGCCGATGGGCGACCGCTATTAGAAATATGTTTTTCTTAATTTTGACCGACGTTCTCTCTGTGGATTCCGAATGGCCGCCAATAATGGGATACCCTATGATTAAAAGCGAACTGTGGAAGTGGAACTGTTGTGGAAAGTAAAAAGCGGTGAGGACCTCGACATTACCTAACTCAAGTCCATGACTTCGATTTCCGGCCACAAAAGTCCCCGTACCGCTCACCGTTCACCGAAATTGTGTCTTCAGCAGCACCTTCAAAGAAAAGTGAGCCAATGATGTCACTGCTCCCAAATGCCCACCAAACTGTCCCTCTCTGCGGATGCATTGCTTTCACGACCATAACGTAGGGGTTTGTCGATCCCCGGAGGTGGCAGTTTTGCTTACTAACGTAGACGCCGTGATGAAAATGTGCTTAGTCAAACAGGATTTTGACTTGTTTTCAATAAACGCACTCTTTAAGCAACACAACATTGATTTCCGAAATATTTTAGGAAATTTAGCGATTCATTTCGTTCCGCGGTGAACCAGTCTGTATAGTGGAATTAAAAAGCTATCGAGTGCGCAGTCGTCAGGGAGTGGCAATTACGAAACCTATTTATTAGATCTCGATATTTACGCGAATTATTTAAATTTTTTATAATGTTGTATTACTAATTGCCATTAGTGTTGCTTTGATTTCGTTTTAGTATAAAGGAATCTTCGTTTTTAGGACAACATCATGTCGCTCACCACAACTCAGCATAAACTCAGCAAACACCTGATAAAGTGGATCCATTTCCATTTTAAATTCTCCTCAATTTTATTTCATTCTTTCACTACTTCGGTTTTATTGCGCTCAATTGTGACATACCATTTTTTATTTCAATGCTGTGCGAGATGTGCACTAAACATTCCATAAATCTTATCCTATAAAAAAGTCGAATGCAAGCATTTTTACGCCAATTTCGCATTCGTATAAGGCATTTACGTCGTTCATCATTTCTGGTGTAGCAAAGCAAAAGTAACTACTTATACATACTTGTGATGACGTATTTATTGACTTTGTTGACGCAAAACGAGAAAAGCTCTAAGAAATAAAATTATCTGTTTCAATGGTAGTTGGAGTCAAAACCTTAATATCTGACACAAGATGTACGAAAGATTTGCCAAAAAAAAATTGTTGACCCTCTAATGCGTGAACTAACTTGAAGAGGTACCATAGATATGAAAAATATGAGTTTGCCGGAAACATTTTCATTTGTTCCAATTCTGTTCAGCACCTTCGTATGTTAGCTTCCTCTTTAGGATCCAGTAAGAATTTACACTTTAAAGCCCCTCTTGTGCATTTATCAATCCTGTTACTTTGCGTTCGTTAGCACTGACAAATTAATCTTAGCAATGTTTCAGTCCCAGTATTATTGCTCGGATTGATAGATATATACAAGTAGATATATTTTTTAAAACAAAAATATTTATACACTTTAACAGTACAAATAACCTTTTCCTTCACTTGCTGTATTTTCCTTATCGGTTGGAATTTCATTCATCATCGTCTCTTCCACAGATAGGCTACTAATTTTTCTACAGTAAATTATTATGAAAAACAACAAAACGTGAAAAAACCAGGAAAACATAAAAGCACACAATGCCCACAAATATTGAGCACAATGCCTAGCTCCGCCTTTGGGCGGTCTCACTTTGGGCGGTCTCACTTTGGGCGGTCTCACCTCTTTTTCTTGGCTCTGTACGATGAATATAACTATATTTTTTCTTTGTATAAAAATCATTATTTCAATAAATTGTTATTTTTTATGTCCAAGCATTGCCAAAATTGGCTTTGAACAAGCAAATGCTAGCATATATTATTTAAGTTTTGGGAATCCCCTTTTTATAAATTGTTTATTATTTTAGTATTTGGAGGATTAAAACTAAAGGTTACTACTCATAAACATTTCAGCAAAACTTAATAATAACACGGTGTGACAAAAAAAAAGAAATTAAATATACTTTTATGGAGACCTAGCACAACTTATAGGTATAGTAAAACTAAGAAACATGGTATAGGAGAAATTTCCAATACACCCCCAAAATCTCATTTTATGGCCATAAAACCGTTTTTCAGTAGGTTGATGTGAACAATCACTCCTAACTTCGCCAATTTCCATCCGATTTCGAATTTGTTTTTTTAGTTCGAAAGAACAAAAACAAGCCTTTTTGACAGTGTGTTGACAATTTTTCTGAAATGACAACTGACGAGACTGTAGACGGAAGTATTCGGAATTTTTTTATTTTTTCTCTATTCTTTCAACTTTGACATCATTTTTGCGATATTATCCGATATTGAGGATGTTTTTTAGTACACTACTGTTATAGTAAATTTAATTCTGCGTCTAATGAGCTATATTTGACTGTAATTGAATTAAAATTCATAGAATTGTGCGAGTTGTGCGAGTTTTAAGATTTAATTTTTTTTTTTACTACGAGATTTGGTATGCGTTTCGAAGCATGAAAATGATAACAAGTGTCATTATAAACACATAATATTTATTGGAGTATTGTGCAGTGCAGCACTGTACGGTGCGGTACGGTGCAGTACACTGGTTCCAAACTTAAAAATGCATTGGAAACGGCCCTTTGGAGTTTAGTATGGTACGGTAAATTTGTCATTCTCTTCATCAGTTTTGAATACTTCTCTGTAAGAAATTTGATCATCATCATTCATCTTAAGTCGTCATCAACTAAATTCCATTGTTTAAATCGAGAAGCGAGCGTTTCAGATTGTCTTCCCGATAGAAGTAAATCACGAGAAAGATCCTGAAAATCTGAATTTTATACAATGTGTCGTTCTGAAGACTTAGAACCAGACGGAAAGTGCTCTTCATCATCAGGTTTATTGTTATCAGTTTGATCATCATCAGCAATGAGTTGAACTTCCTTCAGTTCATGACTTGCAGTTGAGTCAATCATATCGTCCAAGACTACGGGGTTCTTAACAGTTGCAACATCAGCATACTTTATGTGCTTTCGAGTTTTATAATGATGACTGTTTACGTCCGTTTTATAAAAATAACAATCATCTGGTTCATGATACGGCTGATGATGCCACATCATCGGAGAATATTGAGAAATTCGACTTTTCTGGCAACGTTTTGATTTATATCTCTTGAATTTCAATTAAACAAACAATAAAACTTTGACGTTTTAATAAGGTTAAATTATAATAACAAACTTCTTTTGTTAATCAATGTACAGTGTGAACTTTGGTACACTTGGGAGCTTTTTCATATTTCTATTGAAAAAAAATGTGCTATAATATGTCAGATATTTTCGTAAGTTCTAACCAGTTCTGTTGTATGCAGTACAGTGTACTCTTATGTATACATATACACTTCAATAAATATTACGTATCTATAATAACGCATCAAAACACGTCCTTATTCCCATCTAGCGTAAGCTATACCTACATACCAAATTAATAAAAAAAAAAAAAAATCTTAAAACTCACACAACTCTATTAATTTTAATTCAATTACAGTCAAATATAGCTCATTCGACGCAAAATTAAATTTACTATAACAGTAGTGTACTAAAAAACATCCTCAATATCGGATAATATCGCAAAAATGATGTCAAAGTTGAAAGAATAGAGAAAAAATAAAAAAATTCCGAATACTTCCGTCTACAGTCTCGTCAGTTGTCATTTCAGAAAAATTGTCAACACACTGTCAAAAAGGCTTGTTTTTGTTCTTTCGAACTAAAAAAACAAATTCGAAATCGGATGGAAATTGGCGAAGTTAGGAGTGATTGTTCACATCAACCTACTGAAAAACGGTTTTATGGCCATAAAATGAGATTTTGGGGGTGTATTGGAAATTTCTCCTATACCATGTTTCTTAGTTTTACTATACCTACAAGTTGTGCTAGGTCTCCATAAAAGTATATTTTCACTGTCGCACAGTGTAATTGTTGTTTTCCATATAAACTTAACAATGCTTAAAAAAGGAGGTTGTCTGTAAAGTCGGTTTACTGACGATAGTTTAACGTGACAACGTCATACGAAAATACTGATGCAATGGTTGCATTTTTTCAAAAGAAAATTTTAATTTTATTTGTTTGATAGATATTTTGTATGGATGTAGAGAAGGAGGTAAATGGAATCGCAATGGAATTGATCAAGTTACATTTACACAAACGTGAAAATTTACGAAACATTTATCAAAATCTCACTCAAGTAGGAGAGAGCCAGATGTCGAACGCTGCCGAACGCGCGGGCCGATTGTGCCTCTTTGTCGTTCGTTCCGCGCTCTCGCTTGCAGTTCAAGCAAGGTAACGGTGCATGAGCAAGATAACGCCGCATTTTTTTGGTGCGTGCAACCGGCTACATCGAATTATAAGACGTTACATACATATATATGTATGTAAAAGTTATGTAGTATTTCATATGACAACAATTAATTCCGAAAACAGCCTCTAACTTCTTGGTATAGATTCTACCCGCTTTCAACGAAATTCAGCAACGAAATTCAAAACTGTGTAAAGTCCATTTTTCATGAAATTTTATGTTTCGGCCCTTTATCCTTGAGATAGGTCCAAACATTTCCTATAAGATTTACACCAAAGCTTTGGGGAGCTGTGCAGAGGCTTTGTGTTGGAAAGAATAGACGTTTTAGCATCCTAAGCAGTATGTTTCAGGTAGATATCATACTTGATTCTAAAAAGTATTCACCCAAATATTTATATCTGAACCCTTTGAATACTGGACATTTTCTCAGAAAGTGCGATATACTTTCTTTCTCATTCAAATCACGTCTTACTTTAAAAATGCACATTATTTGATATGCTTCTAAATTTTCTCTTAAATTGGTTTTATCAAAACAGTTATTTAGATCGTTAAATATACGAGAGCCTTTTACGCCCTTGCCCACATTTTTTTTCTTTATTTGTTTGGTTTACATTTAGATCAGCTTGATCAGCTGAAAAAGTTTGGTTTCCTTATCACGAATTTAGGGGTTCTGTATATTTGTCATAAAAAGGACACTTATCTCTGCTTCTAATTAAAAAGAACAATAATACTTGGCGCTTACAACCATTTTGGGTGTCTAGCCGAGCTCCTTCTCCTGCTTCTAAATATTTAATTGGTATGCTCATCTTTCAACTCGTGGTGTGCGTCTTGATGTTGTTCCATAAATGGAAGGACGTACATTTTTATGCCGCCTACGAGCGGCAGATGGTTTTTTATGAGAAGCTTTTTCTTGCCGGAAATTCACTCGAAAGCTTTCATTGCCTGCCTATTAGTTGTTTCATCTCTCGAAAGAAATGTCACCTCATTATATGCTGGCATTACGAAATAAACGAATGGAACAAGAAAGTGTCAACGCTTCCACAAATTATATATTTCATATATACTAAACTTTTTTCACGAGGTGCAAGGCGGAATAAATGCGACTTTATTGCAAGAGAACATAATAAATTACGGTATTGTATGGCACAGAGGGTTTTCTATCCCGCTCCTTCCGGAATAGTAGTCATGCACAAACCCATTCGGCACGACGACTGGTTCTGATTTTGAATTATGTATTTTTTCTATTAAGGCGAGAAACTGGTATGTGCCAAGTGAACACCGCCACCACTGATGGCCGTAATGGCCCAATTTATGTAATTTTCCAAAAATCTTTCCAGCGAAAGATTCTGCCATTCCTGACGGATGGATATTCTATTTAAAAGCTTCAAGCATCTGAGGTTGGTTGATATAGACACGTGTCGTCAAAAAAAGACATAAAAAAGTCCTGTACAGTTGAAGCGAGCGATCTTGCCGACCAACGCAAAACTCCAAAACGAGAGATTCCGTAATTCACGCTACGCCTACACCACCGACGCCTTATCCTGCAAAAAATCTAAACAATTATTCCGACTTCCTGGGGAGTATAGTAATCCATGTCCTGTTAGCGTGTATTTTATCTCTATTTACTTCACAAATATCAAAGCGAAACTGCTATTTGTCGCCAAAAATTGTAGCACCTGCCGATAGAGTCAAATTTTGCGCTCCCTTGTAACTATCTTCATAAATGCATCCTTTGATTTGAGAGAACTTTCCAATTACTTGAAAAGATCCGCGAAGTAACTTTTTATGCTCGAATTTTCAGCACAAATTATCATTAGGTATACTATATCTCCTATAAATTTGTTGTATTCAGAAAGCTTAAAAATGGTTGAGCTGGATCTGTCTCGGGTATGCCATTAAACAGTGCCTAAAACAGTGGCAGCTCAGGTTAAAGTTCATTTTCCGAAATTCAATAAAGTGCCAAATCGTTTTCTCCGCCAATCGCCAAATCCCCACCAACGCAAAAAATAATTAAGTTTAGACAGTTTTTAATTATCATATTTTACTTCCGCGGATATCCACAGAGGACTTGCCTGATGTTACATTTGCAAATAAATAAATAAAAAATATTACAGTTAGTTATAGAGTATAGAGTAGAGTAACAATTACCAGCTCATCAGCATTACTTGAACGAAGCGGAACATGGAAGTTGATGTAAAATGACAGTATCACTAATATTATTGACGATTTTCCAGCTCTAGATTACAATACTAAAGTCAACGTCTATGGTTTAATCGAAACTGGCAGCAGACATCATTTTTCATTAAACTACGAAATTGCCTCTGTCTATCGATGCCGATGCAAATGGGCGACCAGTGCGCCCACAAAATGTCACAATCATGCAAAATGCCAATGGGCACGCATTCGGCAGTTATGAGAAATTTAAAGCTGCAAAAACGCCAGAGTAGAGGCTCAATGAGAAGAAGCGCTTGCACATCCTGGGCGTGAAATGTCTGTTTGTGTGTTCATGTGCACCCATGTTTTGGGATCGTTTACGCGCAGTAAATGCAAATCGACTAAACAGTAATTCGGACGAAATAGGCCCAGCAAATGGATAGCGGAGGCGGGCAAAAGGCACGTCCCAACTAAGTCTGCCAAAGTCATGGCAGCTGAGCAACTACGAATTCAGCATACGCCTTTAGAGCAAACATACGCAGGCATATTTTGCACTTGTTTTTATCGGTGTTGTTTGTGTAGTTGTTGCACTGATGATATGCCACTCTATTGTCAGCATTAAAGGATATTAAAGTCTAAGGCCAACACAATGATGCACACACAACCACGAACACTTTTTGGCTAAGCTTAGACGTACAGCCATTACAGCCATATGAATGGGCTCACTTATACTACTACATACATACACATAAATTGAATAGAAAAGGAAAGGATTCAGCTAAGCCGTAAAATGATTAAAATGAAAGGGATATTGCTGCTCTCTCATGTTTAATGCTTAAAACAAAGACCACATTTGGTACGTGAATGTGTTTGGGTTTATAAGACGCAGCTTATACGGCGCTATAGGGTCGATGTGGTATTTAGTTACGATGTAGGTGGCATATTTGGGAAACTTTGCAATATCCAATTTATTTGACTTTTACTGCGGGGCAACAACTGCATATTATATGAACAATTACGAAGCCATAAAGAGAGTGAAAACTTGAAAATGCGAGACGAAATTAAATTCTGTCAAGTCTAATGTGGCTGCTGTTTATTAGGGTCGTTAGGCGCACTTAAATTGTAATTGAGGGACTAGCGCACGGCTTACCTCCTCGTCTGGAGATTCGCTAGTTTTGTTCAGTAACAAATTTTGCAAGGGCATTTTGATTCTTTTGTCAAAAATATGAAGGGCTTATATTGCAGGCACACGCTTTTATAATATTAATATTTATTAATATTTATAATATAATAACAAAATATTAATCGCCTGCTTGAAGTACCCCTGGCCCTTAGTATTGTACTTGTGGATTTTTGAATATTGAGAAATTTATAGACTAAAAATTTTAGTTTGCGCTACCTCGTCGAAGAGAATGGCATTGCAGCGAATTTCACGCTTTCACTTTATTAGAAAAAAAGAAATCGCAATGCTTCTTAACCTCAAATATACAGGGTTCTGCACTTGAAGTGTAATCAACGAGCATCAGCAGTCTGTTAGTTGGCTAAATGACGGCCAGAGTATTGTTTACAAGCGCACGTAGCATTTTGCCGAAAGTAAATAGAGTATTTGTTTATCGCACCATTACTCGTTACAATGACACAGGTAGCATCGCGAAACGTCATGGAGGTGGTCATCAAAAGTCTGCAACGCCACGTGAAATGGTTAAAAAAGTAAAGAAGCGACTTGAGCGAAATCCCCTACGAAGTGCCAATCAAATGGCGAAAGAACCGAAAATATCTCACCGTAGCATCCGCCGCATACTGAAAAGTGACCTCAAAGTCAATGACCTCAAAGAGGGAGCGAAGGAGTTGCTTCGCTTGGCCGAAAGCGGTCAATTTCCGAATATTGTGTTTACTGACGAGAAAAATTTTCAAATTGAGGAAAATCATAAACTCCCAAAACGATAGGGTTTATTTGACCGACCGTTCATACGAGAATTTGAGTCATCGATTGGCCACCAGGAATGGTTTGGGCCGCTGTAACCGCAGATGGGCGCTCTCCAATCGTTTTCATCGAGCCTGGCGTCAAGGTAAATGCGAAATATTATCGGCAAAGTATTGTGGAGGTAGCTTTGAAGCCTAGAGATAAGCGAAATTTATGGCATTTTTAATTGGTTACACTTCGAGTGCCGAACCCTGTAAACTAAAATCACGCATATCGTACTTTTAAATTAAAAAAATTAGCTGAGTTATCATAAAAGTTATAAAATATTTTCGCATATATTGCTGGCTCGTGTAATTTATACTCGACTTTACATTTTTTATGGCATGCCTCATAAAAATACTCTTGCATTGAAACTATGACTCAGTTTTCAGAGTAAAACGTCCATTTGTTGTTGTTTCCTGCTTTTTATTTCATAATAAATGCGAATAATTAAAATGGTATGATAATAAATAAAAGAACGTGCGACTATAACAAAATATTATTTTGGCAAATTTTTTGTTTTTTTTGTATTCTGTTCTTCGACATTAATTATTCAGAAGCTAATCCCAAAATAAAAATATAAATTTACTCTGTATTCAGTACACAACAAGTAACAAGCAGATTACGAGAATTCATTAAGAATAAGCTCCCTGAATTTGAGGCAGCTAGACAAGAATTTGTACAGAGCTTTAACATGCATATAATCACTGCCGTTCAAAATCGTGTTTTTACTTAAGAGACCCAATTCCTTTTCACCAAAATGTTCACAACGAAAATGTGTATAGACAGGGCAGGTACCAATGACGTGCTGAATATTATTTATATATTACAAGCTGGAAAAGCGATAAAAATATATTTTTTAAAAATCGTGCATTTGGACTAAGAGATAGACCAGGATACAAATTATGAGATTTAGAATTCTTCCACATTTAGTTTTTCTATAAACTGCGGAAATATGTCCTCCAGGAAGCAGAAGAAAAGGTATTTAGAGGCCCCATATTCAAAGGGTGCAATAAGCCTTTAAATTTTTTAACACACTGTCCATCAAGACGTCCAGTCTCTTTCGCAAGGATATGCGGAAGTCTGTGATTTCGCAGAGAAAGCAGTTGAAAACCTAATACATAAGAGCTCTAAGAGTATGCAAATATTGCGAAAGCAGATTGGCTTAACTGCGTAATTCGGCGCGTTTGCAGGCAAAAAGATCCGTTTTTTAATAAAGAAACGCAACAGTCAATGTACTAAACGTAATCGATCTTGACCAAGCACCATCTCCGAAAGAGTATTTGTAATTTCTTTGTATTCTATTCTTTAGGTATTTAAAACATAGTCAATCGTTACTCTACTTTTCGTGCTAAATAATATGTAAGAAACTTTTGTTCATAGACTCAATAATAACAAATAAATAAATGAACATATAAAATATTGCAGGAAAAATCCATCCATAAGTAATTTATTTCTCTTTTCTAATATTTTTCTTTGTATTTTCTTTCGATCGAACTGCAGCTTTTCCATCTTAAAAATTAGAAGAATTTTCCGTTTCACATAAATTGCTTTCAGGTGCAAATATAATACGAAAAATTAGAAAAACCAGTTCAAAAGTTAAGAGAACTATTTTATTTCACTTTTTTCAGGAAATGTTATTTTATTATTTATCATCCATATCCGGCGTGTATTCCTGCTGCTAAATTTCTTGTTGTTAAACAGCTCAAAATCGGTTTTACGCATTTAAAGTTCGTTCTGCTTGAAATAAAAATGGAAGCAACGCCATTATTATCCAGCATGAGTATTAAAATGTTATGTCTTGATTACTTTCACATTGTAATTCAGAAAAATATATAGTTTTGAGTAAATAGTTATTCTACATATCTGGAAAAATATTAAAATTTGAATTTCAAATTATACAGCCCAAACACAAATGCCATTGAAGCGATTCTGCGGAGGAGAGCCGCATTTAGAAGTGTAGAATATTTGATGTCAAATGCCACCCGGCCACCGTAGCCGAATGGGTTGGTGCATGGCTACTATCCAGGAGAGCCTGGGACTGAATATCTGTGCACGAAAAAGCAAAATAATGACAAATGCTTTTTCTAATAGCAGTTGCCTCAGCAGACAACTGCAAACTTCCAAGTGTATTTCTACCATAAAAAAGCTCCTCATAAAAAACATCTGCCGTTTGGAGTCCGCTTCCTCCATTTGTGGAACAACTGCAAGACGCACGCCACAAATTGGCGGAGGAACTCGCCCAAATACCTAACAGAAGGGTACGCCGCAATAATTTATTTATTTTCAATGCTACCCTGATACGGGGAGATCTAAGTAAGTTGCTGGCACTGTCCTTTGCTTATAGTCAGGTAAACGTAATTCTTTAAAAACCCGCTTCTTGCTGCTTGGTTGTTATCCTCCCCCACCATGAGTAAGTATGCAGTTTCATCAATTCGAGTTGTCCGCATCGCCTTTTCGCAAAGCCAAGAGTTCTCATTCTAAATCAAATTTTGAATGGCCACCAAGCACTTTGGAGTGTCACTATTACATTCTTCGACAAGGCCGTCATCCTATTGTCTGTTTGTTATTCTAAATTTGGTTCAAATGGACAATTTTTAGAAATATCTCTATCACAGCGAAATATTTTGCCCGTCATATAAATAATTGGAATAAATAATGAAGCCAATCAATTAGAGAGGATAGTGATTGGTATTCAATTGCTGAAAGGTGATTTATGTGCAAAGCTTATATTTGGACAAGTCAATATTTTACCAAGTCGGTAGTTACTTGACAGTGGATCTATTTGATTTTCTGATTTGGTAGCCTAACCATATTTAAATTTCACTCTTAGGTAGATTAGGTAAATTTCAGCCATAGTAAGCAAATTCGGCTCAACAAGACTATTTTTTCCAACGCAATGTAGTGGCCGAGTGTAAGCATGATTAGCTCAGGTAGAGAGAGGCAGCCAAGAAAGCGGAATTGTGAGGTGAGCTCATTTGCAGCTTCCTCTTTTGAGCTTGATATCTCGAGCTCTTACTAGCGCCAAAAATGTGGTGAGACTATATTTTATTAATTCATTGAGCATTTCGGCTCGGACGATTCTTGTAATTAGTGCTGCTCTACGTAGTACACGGCTGTAGAATTCACTCAGTCTACGCCTTCAGTCATTTCATAAGTCGTTTGAGAGATGAAACAAATATATGAGAAGCGAATTATGTAAGGAATCTTTTAGAAAGTCAAATAGAAATTAGTTGATAGGTTATGAAAACCTTAGCTCAGAAAATTACCCGTCACCTTAGCCCAAGCAAAATTAACGCTATTTGGTTTTTCTGTTCTTTCATTATCAATACCTAAAGCGCGTGGATGAATGCATAGCTGGCTAACTATTTTTGAAATAACATCTGCAAACAATCATTTTCAAAATAATGCGTCAGCTATGCCTTTTCTCCTCCTACATCGTGCGAGGTACTCTTTGATTCAATATGTGCTCGAATTTAGAGCCCAACTCAACTGAGTAGATATCCTTCATTCACCCAGTCAGTGGTAGACCCTTCACAGCGTATGACTATGCAACTTTCTTGATTTTTCAATGTAATGTAATCGATAAACTCATTTATCACAGTAACGCAAATCCCTTCATAAATTGCAACGCTCCAAGTGTTAAGAAATGCGATAAGACAGCAACATCACAAAATACCGTAGCCGGCTATGAGGAGCTGCAGACAACATAATGGCGACAACAAAATGCTAACAACATGTAAACATTAATTTCTGTAAGACCTGAAAATCTTTCATAGCACAGCGTCGTAGCCAATCCGGGACTATGTAAAATATTTATTTATATGTGTGCGCAAAGCTACGCGTCGTACCACTTCTACTTCGGATGGGTTTTTTATTGCAGCTTTTGTTGTCATTAAATACACGCACACAGACTTGTGAAGCGTTAAGCTCAAGAATTTGTACGCATTCAGGAAAAAGCATACGTACCCCGCAGTGAAGCGAACTAGCTCAAGGCAAGAACGGGAGCTGCTCATTTGCGCTCATTATTGGACAAATGATTTTAAGTACCTACAGTAAAGGTCGGGGCAGCTGGCCGTATACGCAACAATGAAATGCCAACTAGTTGACAAAGGATACGAGGTGGGACAGTTAGATTTGGCTAAGAGCTGCTAAAATAAGATCAAACACTTGCGGATTGTTGCAGTTGCCACTGTCAAGGGCATAATTACAATACACCCATAGTCAAAAGTATTTATACAAAGCTGAAATTGTTACACTGTTACTAGAAAACCTTTGTTTGTTGTTGTTGAACAACTGTATTGATAAATGTTGTTGTTGTTGAAATCTTTAGAATATTAAAAACTTTTTTGTGAAATTAAATGCTATTTTAAGATGTTATAATAATATTTTTTAAGAATATTGATTAATTACCTCTGTCATCGTAAACTGCTTGCAGCCTGAAAGTAATGGAGTCGATTAATTTGCCTAGAAATGGAATTGTCAGCTCATTCCTTAACTTCTTCATTTAAGTGATATATTTTCCTATTCTTACTCATTGCCCGTTGTTGTTTGATAAAATCCTAAATAGTTTCATTAATATTAAGATCCGGATTTTGAGATGGCTAAGGTAAAACAGCTGAATTTACTTTACTCAAAAATTTTGTAGCTGGCCACCCTTGAGACATGGTTCATTATGTTGATGCAAAATCCAGTAGTTGGTTGAGAAAAGGTTGTTGGCTGAAGTGAATACAAGATTATTAAGAATATCAATATATCCGTCAATGGGAACGACCTCTCCACACACGTAAAAGGAGATGCACCACCGAAAAGTATGTATTTTTGATTTCCTATTCAATCTGTTAAAGGAAATGGAATTAGTGGTAACTTCTGTAGTTAATAGGTTTCGTGCTTTTCTATTAAATTATAAACGGTTTTTTGCGAAATTCGGTACGATTTTATTATAAATATAATTGGCGCACACACCCTTTCTGGATATTTGGGCGAGCTCCTCCTCCTATTTGTGGTGTGCGTCTGGATGTTGTTCCACAAATGCAGGGACCTACAGTTTCAAGCCACCTACGAACGGCATATATTTTTATGAGTAGCTTTTTCATGGCGGAAATACACTCGGATTTTTGCCATTGCCTGCCGAGGGGCGACCGCTATTAGAAAACACGTTTTCTTAGTTTTGGTGTTTTACCGAGATTCGAGACTACGTTCTTTCTGTGAATTCCGAATGCTAGTCACGCACCAACCCATTCGGCTACGGCGGCCGATAGCAGAAATACCATTCTTAAATTTGGTTATGATTTCCGTATTTCAATGTTTAGCTCCATTGTTTTAACCATTTTCACAATTTACTTTTCAGATCAAATACCCTTTCTCACTAATAAACTCGACACCAACCACCCTTTATAATAACAAAACCATAACCATCACTTAGCCCAATCGAACTGTTCCACTCCATATTCTTTGTGAACTAGTTTCGATGCAGCCACTCATGTACGAGATATTTAGGGTGCGGATACAGTACGGTATATGTCAATTTGTACGCACAGTTATTCAGGCATTTCATTGTTGCGTATACGGTCGGCTGCCCGACCTTTACTGTACCCATCAGCAATTAGATTTCACCAGTCACAGTAAATAATTCTGGTGACAACTGCATTATAGGGATGTATGTTGTTGCTTCTGTCATGCACTTGTAGAATGATAACTGATGTATAAGGATTTATGCACTCGCTTAAATACTCACATAAATTACATTGGCGTAATAAGTACAGCAGCGATAAAATGGAAAAACGAGCGAAGTAATAAATTTATATAAACGAACTTCATTTGCTTTTCACTTGTGCATTGGCTGTAAATTAATGTTCTTTTAGTACTACAAAAAAAAACTCCAATTTCGTGAATAGCCGGACAATACTGGCATTCCTGTGCACACACATGCAATCACATATACATACATACATAGGTGAATGGCTAAACGAATATTGTGTTTTTAGGCTTTTGGGCAACTCTAATATTTTATTATTTATCTCTTTGAAGTTGGCAACACGAACAGATAAAATTCGTTTAGGCAAAAATCCATTTAATTTGGGAAATTTGTAATTTACTCACCCGAATTTATGGAGGGAATCCCAATACACTTGCATTGGTGTGTATCGATGTGAGCACTTCGATAATATTCATTACTTTCATGTCATTTACAGGCACTGCAGCTTTTCTCAACTTAAGCAATGCATTTAAGCGATGCGTTTGTGTTTCTTTCATAACAACAAATTTCTTTAGCAAAGTCAATAAATTAGTCTGAGAGAAAATTTGCATTCAATGAATAACAAATTACAAATGAATTATTGTACCTCGTAGAATTGGAAATATTTTCTTTCAAACTTTCATGGTCACTAACAAAGAGAGTCTCTCCACCTATTCACTCATCTAATATATAAAAATATTTTTTTTGCTCTGTTTTACTGTCTGTACAGAATTCATGCCGCTTAAACGATTGCGAGGAAGTTTTGGTATGATACCACTTTGATCAAAAAGTTCCCGGAACAACCGCCAGGTGGCGCTCTAAGTCAACTTTTTTGATAGGTTTCCACATCTCTCCTTGACATTCCGCCATTGCTAGGCATTTGTAAAAGTAACGCCGTCTTGAGTAAACCTACGATTTTTTACAGTTTCCAAAATGGATTTCAATTTGCAAAAACGAGTTTTTATTAAATTTTGCTGTTTGGGAAATTGTTTCGGTAATAGGACTCAAAGGAAAAGGTCCATTTACTAGTGTCATGAACACTTCACAAGGTATCGACAGTCGTTCCAGAAAGACGAATGTTGTGGCCGGCCGTCGACAACGGAAACTGCTGAAAACAACAATAAAGCGAAAGAAAAACTGAGAACTGGCAGAGAACTTGAACATTGCTTATGGATCCGTTCATGACTTTGTAGTCAATGATTTGGGTGTGCGCCGTGTTGCCGCAAAGTTGGTTCTAAAGTACCTGAATTTCAAGCAAAATAGAGATCGCGTTGATACCGCCAAATACATACCTTCCAAGGCTGAATCCGACCCAAGATTCATCAAAAGCATCACTACTAGAGACGAGACGTGGGTAGACGTGAAGCAACTAACCAAAAAAGAACGGATTTGTGAGAATGCATTATCGCACAGGTCATTAATTTTTGACCAAGAATGAAACGAATACTATCCAACAGCCACTACAGGGAACGCTACACCGAAACACATAAAGTTCCAGAAATGTTTCGAGAGCAGGAGCAAACGCGGCATAAGTGCGTTGCAGTTGATGAAGAGCACTTTGAGGGCGATAATATCACCTTTTGAGATTCCTGAATATATGTATTTCGGGAACTTTTACATCAAGGTGGTATATAAATTAAATTAAAACGAAATACATGACAGTATCAAGAAACAATACATTATTTGCAGTTAGTAGTAAAATAAATAATATTGACCATCACATAGGTGAACTAGCAAAACCATATAGGCTTTTTAAACGAGCAAATAAATATGCGCTACGTAAAAATGATCAACGATCAACAGATAAATTATTTATAGCCCAGTAATCCATTTTATCACGAAAGATGCAAAAATAGAAAAATATTAGCATTGCCAAAAAAAGTCATTATTTATATTTTAAACTCGCCCATAGCAGATATATTATTAATCTTAAAGTCGTGTGAAACAACAGTTTTTTTATTACGCTTTGAAATTTATATACTCGTATAATATCAAAACCAGCATTAACACCGATAACAATGTCAGCCTAGAAATCCAACGTAGAATCTATCTTGCCAACAAGTGCTACTTTGGACTAAGTAGGCAATTGAGTAGTGAAGTCCTCTCTCGACGAACAAAACTAACACTCTACAAGACTCTCATCATGCCCGTCCTAACGTATGGCTCATAAGCTTGGACGATGATAACATCCGATGAAGCGGCGCTTGGAATGTTTGAGAGAAAGATTCTGCGTAAGATTTTTGGACCTTTGCATGTTGGAAACAGCGAATATCGCAGGCGATGGAACGATGAGCTGTATGAGCTTTACGACGACATAGACATAGCGTAGCGAATAAAGATCCAGCGGCTGGATTGTGTCGTCCGAATGGATACACACGCTCCAGCTCTGAAAGTATTCGATGCGGTACCAGCTGGTGGTATCAGAGGAAGAGGAAGGCCTCCTCTGCGTTGGAAAGATCAGGTGGAGAAGGACTTGACTTCACTTAGTGTGGCGCCGGTTAGCACGAGAAAGAAACGACGGATGCGCTTTGTTAAACTCGGCCAAAATCGCGTAAGCAGTTATCGCGCCAATTAAGAAGAATAAGAAGAATATCAGATGTGCTAACTTGACGGAGCATTTGAGTCAGTTTAACAGAATAAACAAAGAATTGTGAAGTCGTAATACTAAATGTAAGAATGGCTTTGTACAGCCTTCATTAAAACTGCAACAGATCAAAGTAGCATTCATTATAAAAGGCTAAAAAGTTTTAGAATTGCCAGAAGATACAAAAAATTTTAAGATACGGCGTTTTAAAAGAAAGCTGGTTAATTATTATAAAAGTCTAAATTATCTAAAGTCTTGACAGAAGTGGTATTTTCGGAGTTCAGATTTCTAATGATGTACTGTCAAAATTGCGTTTTTCGAGAATTTTAAATACACCTTTAAATGAAACCTTTATAGGCTTTTGTCAGGTCGATAAAACGATGGTTTTTTAAATTCAATGGCCTTTTCGACGAGTTGGCGCAAGATAAATGTATATTTGTTCCGCCCGAGCCCTTGTTGTTTTTCTGTAGTGCCAGCTCCCGCAGTATTGTCAGAAAATGTAGTAAAAAATTTTAGCACGGAGGTAGGCAAGGTAATTCCTGTAGTTGTCTAACAGTTTCTCGTCGCCATTTTTGAAGATAGGAATCATCCTTCCAGGCCGAAGGGGTTGTGCGATTTTGCACCGATCCTCCACCGAACTCTATCATTTCGTTTGTAATTTGGTCTAGCTCCGAGGACTTTCTGTGGTGGTACTACCTTCGACTTCTTCTCTCGTTATAAAATAAGTAGGAGATGTAGTACCTCTAAAGTCCGATGGATTTATTGTTCTTGTTTTTAAGTTGTCTGATACTATATTTGCATAAAGTTGCAGGAAATACAATTCCCACTTGTTAACTGGTATCGATGAGGATTTAATGCTCTCATTAACTGTTTTTTAAATTGCTCAACATGTTCAAGAATTTTTCGTGTTCCATGCTTGCCTAATCTTGCATCTATCGTTAACCTTGTACATTATTAAAAGTAGACCGCTTGAACAACAATAACAAATTTAAAGAAAAAAAAATTAGCCGAAGTTTTGTTTTTTAAAAATGAAAATGTACATAAAACAAATTATGATATGAATTAAATTCATGAATAAATAAAATAAAAGAGTTTAATTGAAATATTTCTGGAAATATGCCGGTGATAGTTGATAAGTTCATTTATACCTGATGAGTGGCACTGGAAAACGGATTTCTGTGAAAGTCATATTTATGGGCCGATTCTGTTAATTTGAAATGCATAAAAGTAAAAATGGTTCTGAGTTGACAGATTAATTTAATTTGGGATTTGAGTTGGGTATAAAAGGAACAATGCTAACGTTGCTGAAAAAATGCTATTGCAGAAAATGAGCCCACTACCGCTGCGATCGAGAGTCCGTACAAAATGTGCATGTACGTTTGAGCTAAATGGGAACACAATACTTTTTCCTTTTATGAAAACATGGCATAATAGATAAATTTACTGTCATTATCAGTTTTATGTCGCCTGCTCTTGAAAGGGAAAACCAAAAAAATTATTTTCTTTTACAGAGTAGTTTATCCCAAAGCGTTCGAGAAAAACTTTTTATGTATCTCAACGGCAGAGCAGTGCATGCCAGGTATTATGCAATATCGTACATGAATATGACCAATCATATTGTACTAAAACCTCTGACTACTCCAAAGCTGCCTCACCAGTATATCTGCTTATATATGCCCACATTTAAATGCGCTATATCCGAATATTCAATAAAGAATAAATTCCAAAATGAATAAATCTAAGGATGTGGAAAGCAAGAAAATACCCAAACGCTTTCGTGGACTTGCAGCTGGGCCGCCAAGTAACCACCAAATGTCCACATGATCAAATGACTACAGCGCAAAAGCTTTTAAAGTAGAGTCAAGAGCTTTTCGAGCACATTAAGCGCATCCGGCGCAATGGAGCTACTGCCGCTGCTCGGTTTCATCAACCCTAACATGAGCTGTATCGTCTTTGTTTTTGCTGCTTTTTCGAAACAACACTCAGTTTTCTACTTTCTACTGTTGGCTACTCCAATGCCATTTCAGGCGTTCGGACTGCTTCCTCTACAGTTCAGTTATTTTTTTCTCTTTGTTGTAAGTATTCTTCGTTTTAAATTCTACTTGTTTGCAAGCAATTTATTTATTGCCACATCATAAATCTCAGCACAAAGCCATTGTGGAAAAGAGCTGTTAATGTTCCTTAATGTCCGTATTGCCGAACGCACTCACTGCAGATGATTCTCGTGCTTGTTATGTTGTTGCTGCTGCTGTGGCTGCTGCTGTCACTCTGGCTTCTGTTGCTTGCATTCTCTCGTTCACCGTTGGCTGTATACTTCTCTCGACACCAACACACAGATGGGTTCTTTTAATAAACTTTTGATATTTTGCTTTTATTGTGAATGACCATTCAGTAAAACCCTACCAAAGCATTGTTAATGGCATCCTGTGCAAGGCAACCAAACAACAGGGGGAATGAAATGTTGTACACAATCCTGTGAATATTCTTTACAATAATACAGCTACAGTAACAACAACAACAACCGGTAAGTCAGCTTAAGAAAATTGCACACACAATTACAGCGGTTGAACCTGAAAAGTAGTTGAAGCTGCATGTTGCCAAATTCTTCTGATGCTCTTTCAACTCAAGTGTCCACCCTATTTGATTCTGACCTTTTTCGATTCGCATGCGGCCTAAAATTGCTTGGAAAACGAGGCATGTTATAGCCACTCGATCAGGATCCTACCAATTTAAGGACTCTTTTCTCCGCAAACCATGGAAGAATTCTCATTGATGTTTAACACAAACGAGGTGCAAAATAATAAAATATTTTATATGAAGGAGTATGCTAATGACCGCTTTAAGTATTTGCCAAGAAGATATTTCTCGCCCTTTTTTATTCCTATTCGTTGGTATAAATAGTCCCTATTAAATCGCAAAGTGGGTTGTGTTACAATAATGAAGACTATTTGCTTAAAGTTAATAAAAAAGCTTCTTGAAAATCCGAACTAAACATTTTTCTCTTTTTTTTTGCAATACTTGCAAAAATGCTAAGGCATGTATAACAACCATATTCAGGTTTTTATGATCCTTTTTCGTTTTTATGTCCCCCATTGAACGGCAGACTACAAGTGGAGATTTCTAATAAATTGCCAGACTTTTTGTTCTATGAAGCCAATGGATTGAGTCAATGGCTCCTAGCTATGTGAGCCTACATATTAGGCAAGGAACACATTCGTAAAGGAGCTCATCTTCCAGATCTTACATAATAATTCTTGTGGACTTTCGCCATCCGTAAACACCAACTTCTAATGACTCACTTAAGGATTTCGGTCGGTATCTCGTGAAAAATTTTAGTAATATTGGCTTCCAACGCCCAAATCGCAGCTGGTTTATCCACAAAGCACTCTACATACCCTCCCAAAATAAAAGTCCAAAGGTGTAATATCAATCGATCTTGGTGGCCAATCCACTGCTTCGAGACGAGAGATAAACTGTTGTTGTCTTGTTGAAACCAAATGTTGTGGAGATAACGGGCTCCAATTTCCGGCATCAGGGAGTCCTTTATCATGGTACGATAGCATTCGCCATTCACTGTTACATTGGCGTCAGCCTCGTCCTTGCATCAAACGTTCATTTTCATGGATTTAATAGATGTTCTTGAATAGCTTCGGGTTGCTCTTCAGCAATTTATTTATTGACGTAGCCATTCTCGTAAATTCTCGTAATGCAATTGTACGATGTGTAAACGTTGTGGGGGCGTAAGTCTTTCCGTGATGAAATGTCACAAAATACTAAAAATATATATAATTATATGTTTCATTTCACAATAGTCACGCGTGATCTGTCAAAAAACCCTATTGGAAAAAGTACCGCCAATCTGATCACCCTTTATATTTCTTTAAAAATGTTTTATATGTATTACTAATCCGTATGCTATAGTAGGATGTGTGTGTGTGAGTCTGTTCGGTAGGTCTACGATTCCGCATAGAATCTATCAGACGTTCGGGCGTGGCATTAAACTACAGGTCGTTCTATTTGTCATTAAACTCTAAATTGAAGGTTGAGCTTGGCCAAATGATGTTATAATATTTTGGATTCATGCATTTTTTAATGCTGTGTAGTCTCACTCTGGAACACTTTGTTATGTGCTAAATAACCCGAACAAGATTTGATATCCTTTGCCCTTTATGTAATCACCAACCTTTAGATTTAGGTCAAGAACCTCGCGCTCGGCGCATTTCACATGGGCACCTGATAACACAGCGGATCAAATCAATATGTTGATCTGCACCTCGAACAACAAGCATTTTCGGTGCGAATTAGTAGCGTGGAATAGATCCACCAATCAAACTCTCAGTTGCAATGCAACTCCAATCCCAGTTGACGCAAGACCTGCCTTTGGAAGTTCAGTGCCAACACAGGTTGAAATGAAATCCTATGGCTCTTGTGCGCCCTGGTGTCAGAATTCGTTACCAGATATTGCTAGTTGAGCTTTTGATGTGGACAGGTAGCCACAAAACCAATCAAGTTAACGTATAAGGTGTCTACACCGCCAAATGTTTCCATGGCGACAGAAAGTAATACGACTAGCCCATATCCATGACTTATCCTATCAATTTTGATCCCATATTTAAGTTAGAGTAAGTTGTGCAGAGGGTATCTAGTGGATGCTGCTGATAGTTACCATTACTACGATCAAAATACTTGAAAGGTCATTAATCCGTTTAGAATTTTATGTTATTCATGCATGCCAGCAGGTGGTTCCAAGGTTTAAAACCACTCCAAACAGTTCTTGATGAGCTTTAGAACTTATTCTGCAGATAATCTGTAATAAAGTTAATATAAAGGGTCTTTCAACAATGACATATACAATTCTTCAGACTAGACATTATTGAACTCTCCGTCTGTCTGAGTTTTCAGTTGTATCAAACAATTTTTCAACACTTTTTTCTTAGCTGAGGACCATTTTCAGCGCCATAATAGAATAATCAATCAATAATGTATACTAACGAGAAGTCACATTGCCATCACAATTCACAGGTTAACTCAATATTTTTTAATTTCTCATTTCTATCTATTTCTATGATTTTTTTCGGACAATAAAAATTCTTATCTCCCAAGGAAAAACAGCAATCAAGAGCCAAAAATGATTTCATTAATGATTCAGGCCGGCAATTACTTGTACATACATATGGCTGTGTGTGTATATGTGTATGTTTGTACTTATATATGTATGTATGTACATAAGATTGCAATCAACCGGAAAGTTCTGAAAATTGCGACACGAAGGTGCAATAAACTTAACGACATGTCATTTGAGATTCTGCCAATGCTGGTGCGGCAACGCTAATGGCAACGACACGAGCAACACGACGGGCAAGAAGGGATCAACTTCGAACCACATATATTTAATTTAATGACGAATTAACTTAATTAGCGCTTAACGCACAAGCAAAAGCAGCAAGTACAATAGCAACAGGGATAGGCTGACGCTCGCCAACAACTTCAATACTTTGTAACAAAGGCGCAGTGGAAATATTAGAAAAGCCACGAAATTCGATTTCTTCAAAAAGGCAGCCGTTAGAAATGGGCACAAAATTATAATTGCGGGCGCTTTTGACATGCCGTTCCATTCAGTTTGTTTGCTTACTTCAACTGGCACACGTCCTAGAAACCGAACCCGATATCCGCCCATCTCATTGCTGGCCCTCTCGAATAAAATGTGAATTACAGTCGAAGTCTGAAAGATTATGAGAGGAATGGGGACGCTTTCATTTCATTGCATTCATCAGTTTGGTAAAATGAAATGAAACAGATAAAAAACCTAAGCGAAAGCGAAAAGGACATTAAGAGAGCAGTTAATTAAAATTGTAATTAAAAGTGGCAGGTGCACTCGTTTCCCTCATTTGGACAAGTGAATCTTCTGTTCCTCACTTCTGTCTGTCAGACACAAAGTAACAAGCTCGGTTGCAATAAAAACAACAGTATCAACTACAGCTATGGCGGCTGCACAAGTTGGAACTCAAAATAAAACACTTTTGGGATATAACTTTTGCTTTGGCAACAAGTGTTTGTTGTACTTTGTACTTAGAGGTGGCGTGGCAAGGAGGGATGTGCGAGGAGTTTGCCTGTACTTGCCATCTGCAATAATGATTTCGCTTAAGTGGGTCATACAGAACAGTGCCGAAGCATAGCTGTCAACAAACTGCCACGACGTTGACATCAGCACGAGCAAACGAAATACTTGTGGACAATGAAAAATATGTATGTAGTAACGAAAAGTTGTATCTGATTATAATTTGTCTCTTCAAGAGCACACACTTACAAATATATAAGAAACCATTGACCAGAGCCCTTTGGTAAAGTAGTCCCCTTGGAAGTTATTAAAGGATTTGAAGGTTAAGGTAAAACTTCTCTCAAGCGGGATATGACTTTAATTTTTTGTATCGCAGATTCTCATTTACCTCTTCTTCTTCTTAATTGGGATAGTAGCTGCCTGAGCGATTAAAATCGAGTTAAACGTCGCTCTTTTTCGGCCTAACTGGGGCCAATGACGAATATCAAGTGATAGCAAGTCCTTGACCTGGACTTTGCAATATACATAGATGAGGCCTTTCTCTTCCGCTACTGCTATCATGTCTAAATTTAGATACAAGTATCCCCCAATGGAGCTAATGATATTTGTAAATATTATTTTGAATCAGAGAGAGATGTGTGTTAAACCTCTCTTCGGACCTTTTCTAGAATTTGACGTAAAATCACTCTAATAAAGTAGGCATGAGATGTAGTCTTTCCTAGAATTCTGTATGTAATGTTGACAACATTTTAAATTGGAAGCATTTTTTCAGAAAAAAAAGATACTAAGAAGATTTATATTGTAAAAATATGATCATATTCACGAGAAATTCCACCCAACTGTCTCGATTTGCTAGTTAAGGGGCTATACTTCAACTAATTAAGCGGTCTTGGTGGCATGAACTCAACAATGTTGCTTGTTTGCACCTTCAATCAACGTGTCACATTCGGTTTTAACCATTTCAATGCTCCATTTCGAAACAGCGCGGATGATGCCTTATTCTTGAGAACGACGTTGTAGGAGACTTCTCAATGGTGGATGTCAAAGCCTTGGCTTTGCTGTTTTCATCGAATCGGAAATTTTTTTCATTACCTGTAGGCATGACAGGCATTACTAAGACTGCCAAAATCCACAAATTTCGCTAATAAAGAGACATGCTTTACCTAGTAACCAGCACTAAAACCGATAGTACTGCCAGCCTTCATTTTCAACGGGAATCTCTCTCTTGGCAACAAGTACAACTTTGGAATAAGTAAGCTATTGACAGGTAGAGTCTCCCTCGGCAAACTAAAGCCTCATTTTATAAGTATCTTCATGCACGCCGCAAGGGCTGCTTTCAATGAAGCGACCCTGGCGTATTCGAAAGAAAGATTCTGCGGAAGTTGGTTGAACTGGGGAAATTGTAGACCATCGTCCGAATGAATACAAATGTTTTAGCTTTAAAAGTATTCGATGAGGTACCTGCTGGTGATAACACAGAAAAAGCCACAATGGGCTCCTCTGTGTGGGAAAAATCAAATAAAGAAGGCTTAATGAGGGGTGTCTACCTGACACCGGTTAGCACTATTAATAAAAAATTGGTTCTGCCAAAATTAGTGTTTATGCCACTCAAGAAGAATGGCGTAGAATTACTTTTACTTGAATTACAAACAGGTGGCAGCACTCTAAAAATTTATTTGCGCAGTTAATTCTAACCCCCAAAATAACAAGAATATGGTTTGCATATCTCGAATGTGTATCGGATGTTTCTTTAGCTGCATGCTGAGAAAAGAATGGCGAACTGTGCTGGCACTTCTATTCAGTAAGGTTTCGCAAGTTGTCATAAATAGTTAAGCGCCAGAACAACAAATTCCAAACTGTGGGAATGTACTTTGAAATAAATAAATGCTTCGTCCATTTTACAGTCAATATAATCGTCCTAGTGAGCACGAAATTCGCGAAGTGGTGAAGAAAACGTCGATTCGTCGTCGTTCTCGACATGTTGACCTTTGACCTTCGACTACGTGGAAAATTTTGCGTAAGGATCTTGGCTTACGTGTCTATAAAATACAGGTCGTGCAAGAATTGACGCGAAGTGACCATCGCTTGCGTCGCATTTTTGCTGACTGGGCTCATTTGAAACTGGCCGAAGTTGAGCTTTTTTATCGAAAAATTGTGTTTGGTAATAAAGCTCAATTCTAGTTAAATATCATCAATAAGCAAAATTGCCTTATATGGAGGGAAGACAAACCTCAAACTCTTCACAATTCACTATAATATCAATTAAAATTTACACTTTGGTGCGGTTTCCACGCTGGCGGCTTCATCGGTCCTAATTTTTTTCGAAATGTGGAAGGAGCTGCCTCGATAGCTCTCGCCATACTTGTTTCCAAAAATTAATCACCTAAACATGGACGACATTTTATTCCAACAAGCCGGTGCAACTTACCATACAGCGCGGCTTAAGAATCGTTTTATTGCAATGCTCAAGCCAGCATTGACGCCATACGACCAGATTTATTGGAAAAAATAGTCAAAAATTGGACTGATAGAATGAACCATGTAAATCGTAGCCTCGGCAGACATATGCCGGATATCGTATTCCAAATAAAAATGCCATGAAACTATCTACCAGATTATAATACAAAACTTATTCCAACAATATTTCAGCTTTGTATTATCATTATAATATATATTGTACACCCGATACAAATACTTCATCACTGGAACATTAAAAGAATTATAATGTGCGAAACCCAATTATTTTGATATCTAATGGAAGTTAATCAGGGATATCCAGATGTTTTTATTAGAAACGCTCAATCGATATCTTCAATCTTTACAGCAGTACAAATGTTTCCAAAAGGCGAGACTTACACACGGATACATAAGCAATCATACCTAGAATATGTGATTATCTTACAAATTTCTAATTATAAATGTCTCTTCCCATTTTTCCTAGATCGTAATTCCCTTTTTTGTTTGTTTTATGGATTGCGTACCCTGTAGGAAAAACTAGATCAATGATGACAGGTTTTTAGTCAGCTCGAACTCGGGCTCTCACTAGTTGAAAGTAACTCAAAATGAGGTTAAATACCGCATATAAAAGTAACTGTATTGAATGCCCAATCTAGGCAACAACGGTGCATGAAAGTGAAATTAAAAATTATGTGTACCGGTAAATTGAATGAAGTAAATCAGTTTTGCATTAATAATCAACAACACTTGCAGCAGCAGCCGACCGAGTGATTTTAGTCATATTCGCATGTTAAGGCTCCACTTTCACTTTGTTTCATTTTCGCACTGGCTATTAATTTTTCCATTTGTTTCGCAAAAGTGAGATTCCAGTTATTATTTCTCCTTGCCAATGAAACACACACAAACACCCTTCCATATGCGGGCGATACGCTCATGGCGTTGCCGTTGCAAGTGTGAAAGCAAATGTTCAGTGCTTTCAAAATTTATTACTCGTAACGGAGGCATAAATTAAATACTTTTCATCAGCTTAATAATATCCTTACACAGCCGCTTAACTCCTCTATAGGGAATATTTTCATTATTGAGTAGCAATTTAATTGAAAACGAAAATAAAAGAAATCAAATTAAAATTGCGCGCCTTCAACGGAAAAGCAGATTTAAACCCACAACTCAATGTCGACAAATTTACCAGTGTAATTCCCAAAGAGCGCACACAATTTATGGCGCTGGCGCAGTCGCGTAAGCTGTGGGGAAATTGAGCTGATCAACGCATAAATTCAGTAAAATTGCTTCGCAGTTGGGATAGTGAATAGCTAAATGAAATTTGTAAATAAATATTTTTTAACAGTAATTACCTGTGTGCGATTTTCCTCAGGCTAAGAACGATAGCAATGTTGCCCTGTGGCCGTGAAGTGTCAGCAAATAAAATCGAAATTTATGTATAAAATGAAAAATTTCAGCTTTCACGGCTGCGTTCTAAAACAACATTTCTGCATTTTTCGCTCAATGTCCAATGGACCAAGCCGCGCGGCTATCGATAATTTTCTACAATGTGATTTTGATTGGATTGCATAGCGGCGAGTAATAGGGCGCGAGCAGTGAGCAGCAGTGTTGGCAGAAATCAGTAATGCGTTTGCTTTGATTGCGGCACTGCAGGTGGCCTCTAACTATGCTGGCAGGATGGCTGAATGCACACATGTATATGTGTGTGGGCATGTGATGCCGAAAGAAAAGTGAGAAAACTAAAAGTATTTTTAATTAATGAATTCCTTGAATCGCACCTCATTTGAGGCCGTTTCCTCGCCTCTGGCTCCTTAACGTACTTCAGCATTTTAATTATACTTTTTCAATGGCGCTCTTGGCAGATGGCAGACGCAGTGAAAATGGCTAAGCGGGCATTCAGTTGAACAAGTACTTTAAGCCTTCAATAGCTCCCGCTGCTTGCCGATAAGGCCGCCAGAAAACAAATTGAGCTGTCAAAGTAAAATGGCCGTATACTCAAAGAGAAAAGTCTCTCTTTGTTACCTGCTGCTCTACGTTACGTTTCAAAGAATTATGCTGTCGAAAGTAATGTTAAAATGTGGCTTATTTGAGAGAAGTGTTTAACTGCTTAACAAACAAAAGGAATTTCATAAAAAATTAGTTACTTTCAAATAATTAGCTCCAATTATTAAAAATTATATGAATTTTTCGATTTGGTGAGGACTTTGGGATAGGTTTGGTTTATGGTTCATCTCTTGCAGATACCACTCCGAGGGAGAGCGGGAGAAAATAAAGGATAGGAGAGAGAGGTTAGGTTTCAGGCTATAGAGAAGATTGATTAGTTTTTCTAAGTCCAATTTGTAAATTCGACTTCCCGAATGCAAGTGTTTGTTTTATTTAACCTTCCGTAGACACACGTATTTTGTTTTTTAACGCAAACGACAAGCAGAGTAAAAGTTTTTAATTTACACTTTTTTTTGTAAGTATTTAGATGAAATAAATTTATAGAAGAAGAAGAAGAAATAGGCTTTGCATTCTAAAGGAAAAAAATGTATCGGAAAACTATCTTGGACTTCAGAAAACTATATAAACTAAAAATAAACAAATAAGAATATGACAAAATAGCAAATTCATAAAAATTAGTTAGTTGCATTATATGGTTTTTGTAGTAGTAGGAACTATTTTTGTATTAAATTAATAAATAAATAGTCAAAACTTATCAATACGAGGTGTACACTTTCCCTTGACGCTGCCAATATGCTCGTTCTTACATTTAGCTTAGTTTTGTGAAAGGTGAATTTTTATCTTTTTTAATTCCATTATATAAGGAGTGTATTTTTTTAAAGCAATAATGGCAATGTGGCCTATAAGTCGGCCTCTGAGGATTGAGGGGGAACATTTTCTCCTGGTTTGAATGATGAAATAATCGATTTGGATAACGATGGTAGAGTCCCAGACTTGTCAATATATGGTATGCACTTTCTTTTGACGTTGGCTGTAAATGCAAACAAAGTACGCGAGCTACACACTGGGGTAAACTTCACCTAATCCCTTTCTGGATCTGCATAGATTCGCGGCGCACCAACTGCTGAGGACTTACTACTTGAATCCATAGAGTAAAATCGGCGTTGCTAAAATACAGCTAACGGTATATTTCTAGATATTAAAAATAAACGAACCACAACCCATCAAACATTTTGTGGGGTGGCTCACACCCCAGTGTGCCCACCGAAGGTTAATCACGAAAGTTTTTCCTCTACGTTTTCATTGGATTGAGCAATTCTTGAGTAGTGGAATTAAGCAGCAGGTGCTAATGGTTATGGCATGCGTTAATTTGCCACGCAATCGGGCAAAAGTCGCGCAGTGCCCGTATGCCATCGGAAATATGCAAACGTCAAGCCAGACTCGCAAAAATACTTTTATCTTAAAAAAGTAAAATACGGCCAGTGGTTGTATGTAAATTCAATTCCTGTGCATATTTATTCGTACTGGTTAACCCAAATCACACCCGCTCACTTGATGTGAGAGCTAAAAAGGTGTAAAACTACAACGCGAACAGCATAACAATGAAAAGACCCAAACCAAAACTTCAACTTGGGGCAGGCACGTAGCACAAATTGTGGATATTTAGTTGAATTGCTGTAATTTTTCTTTTTCCCAGACATATTTGCCTTAACGTGTGTGTGCATGTATTTATTTGTGTCTGTGTTCAACAACGCTGGCTTTACAGCTGAGCACCAACTCCAGCGATTATATTTTACTCACTAAGAGTTTTTGCTAAGTCTTCTAATGAGAAGCAAACTGTTGCTTTGACTAACTTCATTTGCAGCGGATCCACGCAAGTCAAACGAAAATGCAAAATTCAGGCGCGGAAAACAATCACTCTTTTTAATCACCTTTTTATTTAAAAAATTAAGATATTCTAAGAGTCGGAAAACACCTTTGCGTTTTTAAAATCTACAAATTAAGAAGTTCGCGTTCGAGGAATTATATAATTCAGTAGGTATAAGATTCAGAGGATATAGTACTCTTTAATTATTTCTTTTTAAGTACTAAATTCGCATTTCACGTGACACGGCCGTGAAGTGTGCGTGAAATTTCGTATGTGACTCACGGCAAAGTAGTACTCAATTCACGCCGTGAAAACACCGCGCTACACTTTTTCACACCTATTTAAAATGCACATTTCATCTAAAATTGAGTGAAAACTTGCAGTTCGTTTGCGCGTGAAGTGTCTGAGTTCGAATACTCCGAAGACATGGCATTTTAAAGCGAAAGGCCTTCACAAAGAGTGTAAGTAAATCTTCTTTTAATTTTTGTGTGTCAATATGCATATGTATATGTGTACTAATTTGTTTATAAATACGTTTCCTAACAAAATTTGCCGATTGCTTCTGGGCGATGCCCTCATTTGACAAGCAATGGTGCTAGCAGCATTTCGCGGCTCTGCAGTTAGTATTAGCCTTCAGTTATAAGGTATTTGTGTTTTTTGGAAACAGTTCTTGCAACTAGAATGAAAGTTACCTTGTGCCGAATGGAGCAGCGATCGCTCAAAAGACGTCTTGAGATAGAATAGAGAATTTACAAGAAGCATGATAGGTGTATTAACTAATCATTGTTTAAAAAGTAACCACGCCTGAAGAATGGGGCTTCCAAGCTATGATTTTTGTAGAATCTGGCAACCTCCTATGTGAGTGTGAAAGCTTCGGCAGAAGGAGACTTCGCACTCTTGGTAATGCATTCTTAACAGATGATCCGCCAAATCTAGCGCATCTTAAACTAAAAAAGCTCGTTGCTCGTTTACAATGGCTTACAGAAAAGTTTAAACAGGAATCCATAATGTATGTAGGAAAAGTTCCAGTGGTATTACAATGAGCCAACGACAGATCGAAGTGTGTCATTCTAATAGCCAACCGATCTAACTACCTACCTACTGTGTGTCAAATTTGAAACAAATAGTAAAGTGACAAGAATAAAATATTAGTACTACATAAAACAAAATAAAACACTCGGAAAATAAGTGAAAGGCATTCACAAGTGCGCCTTCGAGTATTCCTTGGAAAATTATGAAAGGATCAGATGTGTAAACAGGAGAATAGGCTCAGATTGGATCAGTAAGATTAATTCGCGCGAATAATCATTTGTGAAGCAACTGATCCCAAAAAAGTTATACTCTAAGATTGGTCCAAATTTGGTATTAACTGCAATCTGCAATAGTCTAAGAGTGCTTTTTTTGTTATTGTAATGGGCAGCTAACCCTTGTACGTAGAACAGTAAACCAGACTAAGTACGACATGAGCACCAAGTACCAACTAAATAAAGTAAAATCACGTGGATTTTACGAGTATGTCTTGTAAGAGGCGCCAGAATACTTGAAGTGGATCCAGTGAAATACAAAACTTGATTCATTCAAGGCCGTAGCCCATACAATTCATTTTAAAACCAGAAGAGACTCGATAAAGCGGTAGCAAAACTTTTTTAGAATGTCTATTGCCAGAACGACATCCCAATCGCCAACTACTTCAGGCGCACAACCACAATTTTTTCAGGGTGGATTTAGTATAAAATTCTTTCCATAATCTTGGAAAATATTAATAACAAAATAATAAAGAGTCAATGAAAACAAACCAAATACAAAATAAATCAAATAAAGATACTTAGTACCATGAAAAGAAAAAACAAACGTATTTAAAAGAGTAATTTGATTACGACTTATCGCTTGTTTTCAAACTATTTTCCTAAAATTCTTCCCACCGCGGGAATTGGAGTCTATTATTTTTATTATTATGAGAGGATTTTGTACTGTGGCATGAAAGATCTATTAGCCTTTCTTTACGGATTTAATAAATTGTAGTATTTGTTCTATTTAATTGAGGTTTACTTTCTCCTCTGGTAAAATATGTTTACCCAGGTGTTTGTGTCTGGCGGTTTCATCTTTCTCGTTACAGAACCTGCAAGTTCCATTGGAATGTATTCCCAGGTTAGTAAGATGGCAAATCTGTAATGCCCTGTTAGAACTCCTGTGATGATTCTAAAATTATTCTTATTCAATTCTATACAATTTTCAAATTGGTTTAGGTTAAAGCAACCCATCGTTAATTTTGATTGCGGTAGTAGACAGATAGTTCCATTATGATATCCTTTGCCTTTTCTCTACTTCCTGTCAATGAGAGGAGAAGTTACCCTTTACTACATCACAAAATGGCCGCCCCTTTAAATTATCTGTCATTTTGTTTCCAGTGATTTTTATATGCCCTGAAACCCAGAAGATAGGTACTTGAATGTTCTGGCCCATGATATTCCGTTAAACAAACATTCCAGCACCAATTTTAATGTAACCTGGAAAGAGTTGAGAGCCTTGATTGCTGCCTGGCTATCAGTAAGGATAGCTAAGCTTTTATTGTTATAGCAACGTTCAGAGGTAAGTTGAGGATATCTTTCTATTGCGTAGACTTCCGCTGGAAAAGTACTTGTATCCTTGTCTAGCGCTTTCGAGTAACTTTTGCATGGTCCGCAGACACCTCCCCCTGCGCTTACCTCTGGGAAGGATCCATTTATTTCGTTGGTTTTGAATAACACTTCTCAAGCCTTTTTATTTCCCAGTTTTGTGATCGTACGTTTCAGTCTTAAGTTATAGCGCGTCAAAGATGGAGTCCACCAAGCAAGAAATTCGTCATATTTTACGTTTTTACTACCTTAGAGGTAAAAATGCAACGAAGGCGGCGGCAAAAATGTGTGAAGTTTATGGGCCTGATACTATATCGATTCACAACGAGCACAGCGTTGGTTCGATCGATTTCGTTCTGGTGTAGTAGATGTCGAAGATGCACCCCGTACTGGTAGGCCAATCGTCGTAGAGACTGATAAAATCGTTGAAATTATCCACAGGAACCGGCATGTGAGCATTCGCTCGATTAGTCAGGAACTAGGTGTAGACGCAAAAAAATCTCTTGGACCGAATCAACGTGCTCGAGAAGCGGCGAGCCGGCCCAAATCATCGCCAAGCCCGTATTGACCGCCAGGAAGGTTTTGCTGTGTGTTTGGTGGGTTTGGAAGGGAATTATCCACTATGAGCTGCTCAACTATGGCCAGACCCTTAATTCGGTCCTCTACTGTAAGCAACTTGACCGTTTGAAGCAGGCGATTGACCAGAAGCGGGCAGAATTGGTCAATAAGTATGGTGTTGTGTTCCACCAGGACAGCGCTCGTCCTCACACATCTTTGATGACCCACCCAACCAATATAACTATGCTCATTCAATCGCTCTTGTGACATCTTACTTCTTAACTAAACTGCCTTTCACTTGATTAAGGTCAAATATTCTCAAACCCTTTTCGTTTATTTCTCGCAAGTTGCCACGTGAGGAGTTGTTAAAATATTTAATTAATTACAGACATTCGGTAGTTCAATGGCTTTGAAGACTATTTTTGCCTTTTCCACGGACCTCATATTGCAAATTGCTTTACGCCAAAGATTTATGCATAAGTGGTTCCACCTGAACTTCTTCACAATCAACTTATAAGTGTACCCCATCAAAATATATTGGTCTAGAAACTTGAAGGAGAAATGCAGAATTTGCATGTTTTGACCTTCACTACTTTTTTCATTTTTAGAGTATTTATAAAATTTTACCAAACTGATAGATATTAAGTCCAGAATCCAACGCGCGCCCCCTCCCACCTCCCTCATTGGTAGCCCCCATGAATTATTTAAATATAAATAAACAGAATATTTGGGTCAAACTACTTTTTGTTTTTCTTAATTGTTTTTACATCAGGAAAATTATAAAAAGGCAACAAAAAACGGACCTACATTTCATTGAGGTAAAAAATTAAAAAGCACATTATCTACTTGCCCCAGTTAAAAGTGGTAAAAGTGGTCAAAGAATAGTTACAGAATAACGGTGATATGTCGAAGCCTTCGCAAAGCCTATTTTTACAAAATAAAACCGCCAACATCAGTAAAAAATCAAATAAATACAGCATCAATAACAAGTAGAGGGAGGGATATAAAGAAATGGTTATTTCAAACTGGTTTTCGTTTCATTAAAATTTTATTGCGTTGCCGCGTTGAGTAAATATTTGCAACGCGAGTATGAAATTTTCCATACAACTGTGAATACAGGCAACAAATAGGAGCACCGATGGTCACTTTACGTTTGCGAATAAAAAAGCCGTTCCAAGGCAATAAAAAACCACAACACCATAAGGCATCTGCATGGATCGATACGCGTATGAATTCACAACGAGCTAAAAAATATTTCCCGAATCGCATGGAACAGTGAAGCATTGGAAACCATCCGAACGAAGGCAGACGCCGAAGTTGGCCGACTTGCCTTTACCGAAGACGAGGCTCATTAATGATGAGTGCTCATCAACAGTCAACAACGAAAATGAGCGTAATTTGGTCGGGTCGTAATTTTAGATGAGGAAGAGCTTAGAACAAAATGTCGAAATAGGGAAGATTTGTAAATAAAAATGAAAAAAATTTAGTAGGTTAAAGCAAACAAGGAAGCTAATATAAAGGGAAAAGTGGTTTCTAAATAAAACTCTACAATTACTCATATGTCACATATATTATATAATACATATCGGGAGAACTTAAGAACTTGGGAGCTTAAAAAGATAATACAAAGCAGAAATTCTATATTGCTAGAATACATTTCTTTATTTTTTTGCTTTTAATACGATATCCGGCATATGTCCCCCACTCATATGTCCCCTACAGCTACATGGTCGCTGTATCCAATTCTTCACTATCATACTTTTCCAAAAACCTGGCCGTATGGCGTCAATGGTGGCTTGAATAGTGCAATGAAGTAATTGTTAAGTACGCTGGATGGTAAGTTGCACCGTCTTGTTGTCGCTGATGTTTAGTTGATGAATTTATGGAAACAAGTATGCTTCGATACCGCTCGCCACTCCCCGTAACAAAGAACTAAAGGTCGATGATACCGCCAGCCTCTATGAACTTCTCGAACAGATTTTTTGTTTAAGAAAATTCCCCCAATTTAGAGTGTTGTTCTCGCGTCAAAGGATTCATGATGACTTGCTAAACTTTACTGAACATAAATGTCAAGACATTTTGCCATTCAAAGCCGTCAAACCATAGTTATCGATATCAATAGTTCACATTCAGCT
Source organism: Anastrepha fraterculus (assembly GCA_037575425.1). NCBI lineage: Eukaryota > Metazoa > Arthropoda > Insecta > Diptera > Tephritidae > Anastrepha > Anastrepha fraterculus. The sequence continues at coordinate 119,871 of JAYXIM010053753.1, forward strand.
CAAAAAACACCCAATACACTTGATTTTATTTGGTTTTTTGACAAAGTTTTTAACACCAAAGGGCTGGTTAAAAACAACATATAATTTATATAATATTTTTATTTCGTACAAGGATTGCTTTATTATTTTCTTTTCTTATTTTTAAAACGAGCTTCGGCTTTTCATTTTTGACTTAATTATTAAAGACATTAGAACTGTTTTGTAAACTTTATTCAGTAAATGCAATGTACAATAAATGTGGATGACCGGAAACTTGTCCATTGCACTCAAGGCCAATAGATAAAGGTGTTGTTGTTATTGTAGCAGCATAAACATTCCCCATACTTACATACGGGGAATGCTGCTGGAGTGACAGTCCTTGGCCGGATATAAATCCGGGTCGTTTCGGTAACGTGAACGATGAAAATAAAGTCTTTAATACTGCCTAGTTTCTAAACGTTTTAAATTACACTAACAAAAAAGCCCAACTTATATCCACGTGAAACTAATTTTTTCTGATCTTCATCTAGTCGCAAAGACTTTCCCTATTTACAATTAATTCACTTAGTACCACTCTGTATATATTGCAGTGACGTGAATAAGCTCTAAACTGCGATTTTTTGAGTGATACGTGAAGTAATTTGTTTCATGATTCAAATGTATCTATATATATAAAAAGAAGTTACATTTCCTTGGTAATCTTATAACTCAAGAACGAGCTCACCTATCCAAACCAAATTTTTAGGCTTTGTTTGGACTATTCAGTAGATGGTTTGTGGCTTAAAATTTTAAGAATCGGATAACAGGGTCTCGAGAAATAGGCCAAAACGTGAACCCGGATAACCCTAGGACGTGTTTGTACAATATGGGTAGCAAATGGAAGCTGTTGATGATTTCTATAGTATAGAGTATTTTTCATACCGTTCCGTGAATAGGGTCTCGAGATATAATCCAAAACGTGTACCTGGGTAACCCTAGGATGTGTTTGTACAATATGGGTAGCAAATGGAAGCTGCTGATGATTCTATAGTATAGAGTATTTTTGATGCCGCTCCGTGAGTAGGGTCTCGAGATATCGCCCAAAATGTGGACTCAGATAAATTAAGGATGTGTTCGTACAATATGGGTAGCAAAAGGGAGCTGTTGATGATTGCTATAGTATAGAGTATTTTTAATGCCCCTCCGTAACTAGGGTCTCGAGATATAGATCAAAACGTGGACCTGGATAACACTAGGATGTGTTTGAACCACATGAGTATACATTTCGGCAAAAATGTAAAGCACTTATGGCTTTAATTGTGAAATTATATGTATTTGGGGAGGTGCGATGCCATATGTACTCCATCGAATGGCAGAAAAGGGGATTGCCGCACGCACATATACTAATTTGGCTGGTACATAAAATAACTCCGGATCAAATCGATAGCCATATATCAGCTGAAATTCCTAACCACACTGCTGATCCTGAGTTATTTCAAATTGTCGTTATATATTACATTTCCTTGGTAATCTTATAACTCAAGAACCGCCGAACCCATTGACACAAAAATTTTAGAGTTCTTTTCTATCTTTGAGGAGGTGGTTTGTGTGAAGTTTGATTGAAATCGGTGCAACCGTTCCTGAGTTATGACATTTTATGTGAGTAATGGTTTCCTCTCATACGAAATGCCTGTCTGGGAAAAACAATAACAAATACACAGCCGCTTATGAGCGCTTCTGTTGTACTGTTGTGGTTGTAAGTGTATTATGTTAATATTAATTTTGGGCGAAAATATAATAAAAACTGGAGCATTCAAGGAACTGGAAAAACATTTTTAACTTTATTTATTTTAGCATAATTTATTTAGCGTAAAAAATTGAAATGGAAATTAAAGAATCAAAGTTTAATTACAAGTTTTTATCGGCTCTTTCACCTTACCTGTATATAGGTGACCACCACAATCAAATTTTAAAAAAGTACAGAAAAGGCTATTGTGACATCTTTAGAAAGTATGTTGAATGAAAAAAATCAACTAATTCAACTGTTTAAACATTTTACGAGTTCTATAAAGAAAACTTAATATGAAAAATTTATTGCGATATAAAAAAAACATTTTATGTATGGTGGTGCGAAGCCCACTGGGTGATGCGTGAATGAATTGCAAACAATGTTCCATCAACACAATGAATTGGTGAAATTGTTCAAAGTGGCACTCGATCTGATGCCCACCGATGACCACAAAATAATAATAAAAGCCGATAAAACACCAATTGGGGAGCACGTTATTCATATAAAAAAACATTTTATGTATGGTGGTGCGAAGCCCACTGGGGAATGCTAGTTAAATATATATTCTTCTAGTTTCTTCACCTTATTTACCTTATTGCAGACACTCTAATCTGTCAGCTCACAAAAAACTATTGCAAATTCTTAAACCAATCTGATCATATGCCATTCAGCTAAGGGGATGATCCAGCGGATCTTGCCTTACTATAATCCAACGATTCCAAAATGAAGTGATGCGCAACGTCGTCAATGCTCTATACTATGTGAGAAACCCCGACCTCCATCGTTATCTTGGTATGCTACTCGTCACTTACGTGGCGAAAAAGTAAAGTAAAAGCCAAATACTCATCGTCGGCAGCTCCAGCATAAAGCAGTTTTAGACGAGATGGGCATCAAGTAGCAGCTGTGCGTTATATATTTTTACATTCATTCTGAACTTATAAACATTGAGACATCTTAGCTTTCCAATCCATTATATATATATGTATATATAATTGGCGCGTCCACCATTTTTGGGTGTTTGGCCGAACTCCTCCTCCTATTTGTGGTGTGTGTCTTGATGTTGTTCACCAAATGGAGAGACCTACAGCTTCAAGCCGACTCCGAACGGCAGATATTTTTATGAGGAGCTTTTTCATGGCAAAAATACACTCGGAGGTTTGCCATTGCCTGCCGAGAGGCGACCGCTATTAGAAAAATGTTTTTCTTGATTTGGTGTTTCTCCGAGATTCGCACCTACGTTCTCTCTGTGACTTCCGAATGGTAGTCACGCACCAACCCATTCGGCTACGGCGGCCGCCATTATTTGTGCGATTAAAATTGGTCTTTAATATCTTACTTTGTCCTTACGTTTTTCTTTTTATGCTTTAAGATACGTAAATAAAAAAGGAAAAAAAGAAAGGAGTTTCTTCACTCAAACTTTCGACATAACTAAATACCGGAAAGGTTAGGCAATAATTAGAAGCCAGTCATATATTTTCACTCACGAGCCTCAATATACTCACAGAGTTGTTTCTTCCACTTCGCTGGCGTACATAATTATGAAAAACCATTCGGATTATACGGGTTAGTGGGTCTATTTTTTCATTACAATATGAAAAGTACGAGCTGCGTTTGGGCAATGAAAACACAGCAAATGAATGGAATCGATACTAATTTCTGCTGCAACTGATTGTAAAATTACTCTTGCATGCCGCGTGGGCATTTACAATGTGAAAACACTTTTCTAATTCGCTACCACTACCGAGCGAAATGGTGCAACTGTAACAACTTGTGGCATGTCGGCCCAGGAAAGGCTATCACCGCATGTGACCGACTTTTGGGAAGAAAACATATTTATGAGGTTGGCTGTGATGGGTGTGATGATGAACGTGGATGATGTTGCCGTTTTGCTGATATATCGATTAACGTAGCCGCCACAGAAATCGCCTCTAACACAGAAATCGTCATCCCTGACGCATTTCTTGCTCTTTTGTGAATAGTTGTGTGTGACTGTGGACGTATTGCTCTTCTTTGCGGATGTGGTTGCTGTCAGCTCATCAAATGTCGTAGTTCTTTTGACGAACGCAAAAATCGCTGAGTTGCCAATTATTTACTGTAGCTGGGCTGATTTTTATTGGCATTTGTGCCCATTTGGCGGCAACTACTCTCTCATTCTTCAGCGATCCACTTTTCCTACTCGCTGCACTCAGCTTGTCACTTTATATCTGTGTTTCAATTTGTTGCATTCATTTGCAGTTCGAATGTCGTATTTTTTTCTCAAGGAAAAGGGGAGCGAGGGCAGCATGGCACTTGTCACGTGGTCATAAATTTCATATTGCTCTCCGGGGAACTACTCCATCATTCGGATAATGTGGTCTCACGGGATATTTTTGATGCTAATTATTAAATATTTTGCAATTAACGCAATAGTGCGACAAAAGACTAAACATATTTGATTTTGAGTTATTCATATCTTTTTGAAAAGTGTAAAAAAGGGTAGCCAGTTAAGTTTCTTTATTTCTTTAAAAAATATCTCGCACGTTTATACATTTTCATGATTTTAGATTTACCTTGGCTCTCTAGACAACATAAATTCTCTGGCCATCAAAGTAAGCCTATTTGCTTCGAAGCCAAAAATTGCTTCGAATGAATCAACTCTAACTCCAATATATTTCATTACAATAATGCCAAGGTTGAGTTTTATACCGCCACACCATTCCAGCATACATTTTAAGTAGCGACAACTGGGCATATTACTTTCCCATTACACATCTTAATTAGCTGCCTGTACATCATAGTGAACATTGGGACTGATTAATTATTCAATTTGTAATAAACTCACCTATCAATAATAAACCGCTGACCAGCAAAAAAGGTCGTTTGTGGCTGGGCCAAGCATCTGATGTTCACTTTAAGTCTATCCACTCACTCATTAATTATTTCTATACATTTGACACAAAACTTGCTGGAGTGGGGGATTGTCACACCGACGGCACCGTCTAACCGTTACATCACCGCCACGACGTCAGGTGATATAAACACACGCGACAAACACGAAATATTAACGGGAGGAGCCGATCGTCCACAATTGATAACCGAAACGAAATTATAGCGACGCATGAGCACCCCTCTCGCCACTATTCAAAAATCGAGGAGGAATTTCCAATTCCCTTCCAACCGATTGTTGCGCTCTTGTTGCTCACTGCTACTCAAAGTGAGTTTCAAATATACTACTGCATTTATTTGGATTCACATTTTATTTGAAACACTTCCCACGAATAGCGCACGGCTGCCTGAATGGTTTATCCTCGCCTAGGATCTTAATCAGTAGCAATTATAGTAATATCAGCAATTTTCTTGGCGTATGGTCGATTTGGCAAAGGCGAAGGCACAAGCGACTGTCACACAAACACACCTAAGCGCGTTTCGATCACCAGAAAAAACTGGAGGCAACGGCCAATTCTATTATGCTTTACGACTGAGTTTTATTATTATTTCTTTGCTAAACTCACAGATTTGCAATGGGAAGTGGAGCGGCTTAAATGAAAGCGGAAATGTCGAAACTGTGCGATTTCTAGCACGCGATTGTACCGACACAAATCCGCCGCAAACCCAAAAGCGCACACGGGCACGCGAAAACATGCACACACCCACACCCACAAGGAGTCATAGCATCACGAACAAATAAGTGCACACACAAGCATGTATTTGTTTATTTATTTATTTATTATTTGTTGGCTTGCCTTTCGCCCTTTCGCAGACGTTTCTGCATGGGTTAGCACATTTCTATCTTTTCTATTTTTCCGTTTCGACAGCTTCCACTGTTCGTTTTTACTGTAGCTCTTATATTTACTATTTCACTTTGCCGGAATTTGGCCCCCACTCAAGGTATCACAGTGCGAAATCCTTTTTGACGCGAACATAGCACACACATACACGCACATTATTCAAGTATTGAGGTGCAGCATCACGGGAGCCGACACACATGACGTATGAGTGACATTTAATTTCGGCCTACAGAGCCCATTTATCAAATCAGCCACAGCGTTCGCCGAATATGATAGAGTGTAGTGCGACTATCTAGCGAATATGGCAACAATCGCGTCGCACTTCTTAAGACCACCCAACTCACAAAAAGTGATTCGCAAAAAATTGCCAAAAGAGGCCTTATCGTGTAATAAATGCGTTTTGGTATTGAGGTGGTTGATATGTTTTCTTTGGCAGCAATCGGTTTAGTTTTGCGCAGCGCAATTTATTAATATTTATTTATCACTTACATACTTTTTGGATAAGTAAGGTTTACTTGATATTTCCAAGCTCACTTTTACCACTCTGAATTGCTGATGTTTCAGCCACATCGGCTACAATCACACCAAGCACAAGAGGTATTTGCTCCACCTATCTGCATTTCACTTTTTTTTTGTTGAACTCAAACGAGACGTGGCGAGTTTTCTTGTTCGTTAGCGATTTCCCGCCTCGTTGACGCGCACGTGTTACCGCTAAGAATTCCGACGTCTACTAGTCCCGCGCGCTGTTCACAAACTGGCATGGCGATTTCGTCCTGCCAGCATTGGCACTTTTGCACGGCCTGTGTCGGCATGTCTCGTGCCAGCCAAGTGTCAACAAACCGTTGCCAGCCCCAACGTCCTTTGTCTTCATTCCACACTGAACTCGTTTTTCAAAACCGCACGTGAACGTAAAAGCTCCAGACTCTTATACGCCCGTCGTGTGCTGCGCATGTCCTTTCACTTTTACGCGCTCTCTCCCCAACTACGCTCAATCAGCCGACTGCATGCCGGTGCCCTACCCAAGCGAAGAACGTCCACTGACGACTTGGGCAATTCATATAAAATTGCGGTTGCACAATGAAGCCTCTTCAGTCGCAAAGCGCATTGCTGCATGGAAAATGCCTTTTTTGAGACGGTCAGGCAAGCGAACTCTCACGTACACATCTGTGAGCGGCTCCACTAAATTTTCGTATTTCGTTGCTAATACGTTCTTTCGTCTGCCACGCCGTTGCAGTGTCATTAATCATTTTGCCAGCGTTACGCCACTTGTTTTTGCTGTTGGTAATGTCTTCGCTGGTGTTGTTTGCGGTTAAGTAGAACATAGTTTCGAAAGAGTCTGCAAATACAAAAATGTCCACTTATCTTCTTTGCGCCCAAATTCGTAGATTTTTCCATTAAATTCTAGTTGTTGCTGAATTTGTACTTTTTTCGGTTTTTTTTTTTTGTAACGGGGATTATCTCATTTGCTCATCAACCGTTTCGTTTGGTTTAATTGGAAAAATACAAAGCTGGGCAAAGCCATAAACCCCAATTCGAAAGCATTAAAAATGAAAATATCAACTGATAAAAATTTTCTATTTACAAATAAATTGCGAAAAATCTGTCTTGCAGCAGTCAAAGACTTTAATTAAAACTCATGCTCGCATAATCGAAAAATAGTTTACTGCTGTTATGCAGGCTTCCAGCTGCTCGTAATGCAAATATATTACACAAACCATTTACATACAGTTCCGCATTGCATTCTGCTCACTTCCTGATCCATAAGTTACTGATGCTCCTGTGCAAGGACAGAGGCAACAAGAGTTCGCTTAGAGCCCAAGTGCACTCGAAAAAATATCCAAATACAGACAATGGGAGATGTGTCTGCTTGGCTTCAAGCAAACAAAACAATAAACAATGGTAGGAACACTCACTAAAACTTATAAAAACTCACAAAGCCAAATAAGAACTCATACGGAGGCCACAAGAAAATTATTTTTCTACTCCCTTCTATTGCAATTTTCTCCTTATTTGGCTTATTGTTTTATTGTTTTAGTACCACAGTATCTCTTCTTACTGCTCCATTTTGCTGGGAAATAATAAAAAGTCTATAAGTTCCTCCCAGTGAATTCTGTAAGAAAAACAAAGAGCCACAAAAAGTTCCACTACACAAAGTGTGAAAGAATAAAGTAAGCAAAAAAATGTACTTTTAGCTGACTCCGAATGAGACGATGATACCCTTAACACATTACCGAAACAAAGCAATCACTTAGAGTCAGCCAAGGCATTTTTGAATGATTAGTGAATCTGATACTTAGAAACACATCAATTGGCTCCGGAAGTGACTATTTTTATCGCCCAGGCGGACCTCTCAGCGCAGAATGGCAAGCCGCCTCCAGTGCAAGTAATAGCAGGACCAGCTTCACTTATGCTTATCAGGATATTTTGAGTATAATGTGAATGGTATTAAACTGATATTTTCTTTTAGGGAAAAATAAAGTGTTGTGGTTGCACTTTTGCGTTGTTATTTTCATCATTTTTTTTTTTTTTTACGTTGTTGGCAAATAAACAAAAGCAGTTTGTGAGCTAAAAAGTAATTTCCTGTGCTTCATTAAAACCGGCGACAGTGACACTAAAAACAGACATGGCGCGCAGATAGACAGCAGTGACACTCGCTTTAGGTTTTATATGAGCAGCAAAGAGCGAAGTGACAGGCAGTGAAGAAAGGTGTCAAATCAAAAAACTAACTGAATGGTGTGTGAGGAAGTTTTTATAAGAAGCGGAGCTCTTTTTTAACCGCATTGATGTATGGTGTAAGATGATAGTGTTTAAGTAACGATTAATAACGGTAAAGCTTTTCGAGAGTGACAAAATAGATATGAATTTTCAACAAATCAGTGTTGCTTATTCTTGCCGTCTACGCTACGCACCTATCACTTTAGCTTTTGCCGCGAACCCCTCTTTCATGCATTTACTTTGTCGTCTAGAAAAACGTTTATCGCTCAAAATCTAGTACTCTGGGCTTATCCTTTCGAAAATCACGTGACAGTGACTTCACATTATGAGGTTGTGTGCTGAAGTTCTATACATATTGAAGCAGATAGATAAGATGAAAATAATACGTACGTCGTATTAGGGTTGTTCTCATTTTTGCTTACTGCCATTTATGATTGTGGCAAAGCCTGACTTACTGTTTGAGGACTTGGTCTATTTTGAAAGGAAAACTTGAACTGTACAAATTTGAATGGGGGCCAGCTAGTGATCGTGATGAAAAAAGAAAAAAATGTTAAAAAATATTATATTCCTATTATGTTATAGAAACAATAACAAAATAACGATTTACCTTTCTTTGCTTTGTTGTTGTTTAATATCTGAAATGTAACAATAATATACCACAAAAAGCTTAGGGAACGCGGGGACGAGGGAGATACATTTTTTCCGATAGTCAAGCCGCGAACTATGCTCTGACGACGCCATGAAGCAGATTTAAATTGGTCAACTTCTGTAAGGAGGAGATGGAATATTTTGGGTGTGAAGGTAACATTACCCTGACCTATATTCCATGGCGTTGGGTTCCATGACATTGGAACATAGAGAAAAATAAAATTGGTGATAAGCTTGCCAAAAAGGAGTCAACTGAATTATTCTCAGAAGTATCCCACCCGGTCGTCGGCATCCCGCCGACTGTTGTTAAAGGGGATTAGATTAGATTAGTGGGGGGTTGGGCAAGTCCAAGCACTCAGTCGGAAGATCATTGTACTACTGTTAAAGGGGAATTGCATAATTTATTTGTCCTATGTCGAGGAGGCTGTTGAGCACCTTCTCTGTAATTGTTACTGGGTGTTCCTTTCTTCGAGCTAAATCCCATCAATATTATCCGTTAGCTTTGGTTGACTATAGATATCTGTCCGTTGAATAATAGAAAAAAAATTTCAAATAGCAGTCGCCCCTCGATAAGCAATGGCAAATCTCCGAGTGTTTGCGAGGAGTCATCTTAAAACTTTAGGTCCCTCCATTTGTGAAATAACATCAAGACGCACACCACTAATAAGAGGATGAGCTCGGCCAAACATCTAACAGAAGTGTACGCGCCAATTATTTATTTTATTTATTTTTATTGTTAAACAAAACTTGGGTGAAAACGAAAACATTTGCTCTGTGAGTGTTGCTAGATTATATATTTTTCACTAACCTCGATCTACGCACCTGTGCACTTAAGTTGTTATTATTTTACACTTTCTAAAATACTTATAAATTTTCTAAACCGATTAAATAATCATTCATGTGGCCCACCTTTGCTTGCTCATTCACTTTAACAGGATACGGAGAGATATGTTAAAAACCAAACTGTATGCACATGTGCACGATTGTAATAAAATAAATGCTGGCACACCCCCAGAACTAGACTGATAACACTCAAAACGGGCGCCAAGCCAACAGCCGTGACGGCCGCCTCCTCCGAGCAGAGCGCACGCAAGTGTAACAAAGCTGATATGAAATTTTCGAGTTAATCCTGCTGTAACGGCAAAATGGATGTTGGAACCAGTAGGAGAACGAGCAACAAACCCAGCCTCTGTACCATACACTGCACTTTAAGTGATTTCATGAAATTTTCAAACTTTCTAGCCGTTGAACTCGACAAGCAAGCAGTTCACTAAAGTTCACAGGAGTTCACAGACAAAGCTACAATAGGAAAACATTCCGGCCACATGAAGAACAACATGGCGGCATTCACTGAGTGGAAAATACTACATCAATTCGATGGTGATGTACTACAAAAGTACGAATACTCCGGCCCGAGTGTTGCGATAGTAGTTTTTTAATTGCGGCAGACACTGGTGCGATGGCCCACCTAAACACAAAAGCGGGCAAGTTGGATGAGTGCGAAGTGAGTGGGTGAGTAGTGAAATGCTCTTTGGGTGCTTGCCAAATAACGGTAGAGTTCATTAGCGAACACTCTGCGAGTAAAGTACATTCAATGCCGACAGAGATAGGAAAATGAAGAGAAACTTTGCAAATTATTATTATAAAAGTATGATTTTGAGAAAATTATTACAAGAAAAACAGTTAGTATGGGTACAGGGGTTGAAGCGGTGCGGAGTTAAAAAGCGGGGATACAAATTGGCATTACACTTAGCATTGACAGTAAGGAATGAACTTTAGTGCCTCTTTCCTTATTTTAGCAAAATTTGTCAAGTGGAAATGTGTGCCCGAATGTGTTTAGGAGTTAGGCAAATAAGACAATAAATTAAAATTTCGCTACATAAACCTTTCCATCCTGCCCACGTCTGTAAATATTTGTATGAATACAACAATTTTTTTCTAATTTGAGCCCAACGTTTCATACTTCGAAATAAATATGGCTTTTGGATGTAAGTAACTGTAACTAATGCGTCATCTTTGTTGGTATGTTTTGTACTGCGATTGAAAATGGGTTTCGAATAAAGAGCTGCGATTGACTTGCTGAATTTTTAACCAAAATGCACCAAATACTTTAAGGAGTATATCGATGACTGAAGAAGAAACCAACGGAAGCCGTTGAATAAAACTCGAGAAATGGGCTGGACATATCTGGTATAGTACCTGACACACCTACTGATGATACCATTTTTGGTTCCGCAATAACATAAATATGGACGCTTATTATCAAGTAGCGATTAGAAGTTGGGAAATTGATTTTATTTCCTAATTTCCAATTGAACTTTTTACACTAATTAAATTTTTTTTGTAATAAAAATGAATTGTTGTTTTTTTTTAAATACTTATGTGATATGGATTTCATTAATACACCTTTTGCATGGTTTTTTGGGGGAATATTTAGAATTTTTTATCTTACGTATGTATTTTGAAATTGTGGAACATATCCCCAAATTTAGCACGATTTTTATTTATTTTTTGAGCGCTTTTCTAAGGAATGTATCTACCGTGTAAAAAAAACAGAGATTTTTTCAGCTATCTCATTTTTGGCACGTCCCATCTCCCCCTTATTATTTCACTTTATAAAATTGAAAGTAATTCACAGTCTAACTGAAACGGATTCAAAGCAAAAATATCACAATAAATTTTTACATTAAGTTAATAATTTTAACCCTTAACCCCAAAATACTCAAATAATTTTATAGCAACTCTGTATTGATTTTAGGAAGATCCCAAAATTGCAATGGCTTCTTAATGCGGCAAAACCCGTTTTCCACGAAGGAGTTGCTCCACGTTTCTGAAAAGGTAGTATTGGAAATGCAGTGAGTGTACAGCTAATTCGACTTTAATTAGTTCAAAATACGCGAATTTGTGCATTTCCTTGATGAAAAATGATTTTTCTTCTTTTGCATCGCAAAAAACTGATCCCGTAACATTTTTTGCCGATCGTTCTGTAGCTGAACAACCAGTCCATTGTAAGCATTCTCAATGCAGTTAGGTGGAGATTCAAGCCTCATTCATGGTCATAAAATAGCGCCAAAATGTATTTTATTTTGCTTAAAACACCCAAATGCCGTTGAGAAACTAATTTTCGATTCAGTTATTATTGAGTGGTTAACGAATATGGCTCAAGCTTTCTAAATAGCTATTCCATATGTTACTTTTCATTCATTCAACTGAGATGCCCTTGGCAAACGCACTTTTCCGCTTGGCCATTCACAAACAAGTTCACATAAATAAATTCAGGTGTTGTTCTAGTTTTTAGATATCCACTATGTCGATATGTGGGCCTTCAACGCTTGTACGAACACACTTAAACTCATCAATGCACGGCTTCAAACGAAAAAGCAAATTCTTTTATCACCCCTACCATTTTTTTGAATTTCTCTAGCTGATAGACCTCCTTTATTAAGTATTTAGCCGAGCTCCTTCTCCTATTGGTGGCGTGCCTTTTGATATTTTTTTGCAAACAAAGGGACCTACAGTTTTACTCCGCAAGCGATCGCACATGATTTTTTATGAGGAGCTTTTTTCATGGAAAAAATACACTTGGAGGTTTTCATTGGCAAGTGCGACGGGTATTAGGAAAAACATGTTTTCCCCGTTTCGTACACGAGATTTCGAACCTGCGCCCTTCCGAATGCTAGACACGCACGGCGGCCCCTGTTGCTGATAATTATTTTAAAATTAGGAATTAATCACTGCGTAATATTCCGTTTTTTGCTTGGCCTCAATTGGCATTCGCAGCTTTTATTTGGAGACCTTATCACGCTGTTCATATAAATCGATTGTAGAGAGTGCAGAAAATATTCCTATGTTTTGCTTTGCACTCCTTAAATTTTTCTGAACCGATTCCATCCTATAACTCTCGTTGCGAATTAATTGGCTTATTACCATAGAATAACAGATATCTTTTATCTTTTTCATTTCTTCTCGACATCCTATCGGGTAAAATTGACTACTCGTCCCTCCTTGGGTTAGTTGATTTTAATTAATTAATAAAGAAGATTTTCTTTAATTAATAAAGAAACCTTCGCAGTTTCGATGCTTCTCGTATAGGTTAATTTAAAACGCTTTACAATACTTTAATAGACTTTGTCAGTGTTCAATTATTTCTCAAATTTTTCAGAGCTAGACGAATCGGATTCCAAATCAAGACTCTATAACAGATTGAAGTGCTATTTACTGAGTAATAATTTAGCATGATGTTATTGGAATTTATACTTAAGCACGTATGCTAAAAAACAAAAAATGTATTTTTCCCAATGTCTGTACCCTTTAACAGCAGACATAAATAAATAAATAATTTTCCGTTTTTGTATAGTAACAAATACACCCACACGTCAACTTCGATTGTAAACAAAGAATGAATTGACAAATGACAACTAAAAAAATAAAAAAAGGTTCCTGCTGTACTGCTTAATAGATGCGATGCCGCTTTCAGTACTTTTCACCCAACGTGTTGTACCGTCGTATGCTCCGAATACGCGGATACAAATCATCATTGGCTCCATCATCTCTTTGCTTATCCCATGTTTCTGTGTGTTCTTGCTGTTGTTGTCGCATGAACATGTGTCAAAGTTTTCCAACCTAATTTCCAAAATTACGTTAACACTTTGCCCACCTGCCTTGAATACTTGATCGTATTAGTAAAAGAGTGAACAATGCCCATGGCTCTGTGGCTTGCGTCTAATGTTACGGTAGGCGCAAATACCAAAAACAAATAAAGGCGTAAATCAACTACGCCGAAGAAAAATTTGTTTACAAAAGTCATAGAGCAGGAAATAATTAATAGCATTACAGTTCGGAGGTGGGTGGTAGGCAGATCGCAAGCAGCGGCTAGAGAGGGGTCAAAGGTCGGTGCTGTACTTGAGGCCGCACAAAGTTGTGGAAGCAGAAAATAAAGGAAAAAGTATTGATTCAAAGGCTTGGCATACATTCGAAAGTTGAGCAAAACTTTTTTACATAAAACAAGTGCACGCATACAACTCAACGAGCACGTATTCATACATACATACGCAGATATGTGTAGTCACGAGCAGCAGAAAAATGAAAGTTTTTTCTGCAACATAAATATCAAAAGATATTGCGCACATGCACTGTTTTACACACACATTCATGCATAATATTAACGAAGCAACAAAGAAGAGAAATAAAAATTTACGCAAATTTCTGTAAATATTTTAGAAAAAGTTCCTCGTACAGATGTATTTCATGTAGTATTTTTGCTGAGGTAACTTGCACTTTACACGCAGCTGTGCTTGTTGTCTTTCCTCGCTGCCAAGATGATCGATCGATGTTCGAAGAATTACTTGCAAACTTGTGGAGCGAGCATTGAAAACGCCGGGGGTTACTGAAAAGCCAAACTCCCTGCCAAAGAAGTAATTTTGCGCTGACACTGACATTTGTACCAGTGCTACATTGGCGTCAATCCCTGTGTGGCATGCCACGAATATGCAAGAAATGTCAAATGTGGTTGCTCGCAGTGGCCATGTATAAGTAATGAAGGGTGGAAAGGAGATTGCTTGTGTAAGCCCGCACGAATCGCAGATGTGTAGATATATACGAAGCAGAGAATCATTAATACATACACACACATAGATACGTATATAAATTTCTCATAACAAAAATAGTGGAAATTCGTAAAAACTTTTCTTCTGCAGGTTCACATTTACAGCCTCAATCACTCATCTTGTTTAGGCTCGAAGCTTTTTTCTAATTAAAAGTGCCATTTTTGTTGTTCTAAGTCCTATTTGCTAAATTCAGTGTCCCGCTCACCACTCATTTGCACAAATCTTAAGTATTTACTAAGAGCCGCCGCAGCTCTTCATCACTCTAATTTCCCGTGCATGTCTAGCATTTCGCTTCTTGGGCTCTTCTTTGTGTCTGTGCTTCCAGCAGTGTTGTAGTATCATTTTCATGCCATTTTTGTATCATTCTGCATAGTTGGTACTTTTGCAAAAACACCCACACCATAACTTCGCTGTAAGCTGGCGAAATATTTAATGTGAATGCAACGTGCTTGGAATTTGGTGTCGACCGGTCAGATACACGCCACTCAACCCCACCACCCAGAAGACTAGAAGGAGATTAGCAACCATCTGACCTATCGCGGCTTAATGGTACAGGGTGGTCCCAATACTAGCATCTGTTTGAATAGTAAATTATCTTGGAACTAAAACCTTTTCCAGCGCAATATCTTAACTTTTATTCAGTGCAATAAGCCTCGAAATGAGATTAATGACGTTGCCCAAACTGTAGCTTTATTTCGTTACAAGTAAGTTCTCGGACGAGACGGTCAAGGTTACAGTTAAAAAACAAACGATATTTTGAGCTCATTATTTCAGTATTTGCTGTATGAATCATGAGAATTATTATATATCACTTTTTTTATTGAGTAATTCTCTTTAACTCGGCCTAGTTTTGGCTCCTCCAAATTTTAGACTAGGATAGGTTAGATTAGATTAGGTTGAGTGGCTGTCGCCCGCCACTCTTAGACCTGAATAGTCCCATTGTGATACCACTAAAGCTCATCCTGTACACTCCTGAGTCTTCCCTGAGCCAATCTGCGGATTCAAAGAATTATGTTAATTTCGGCGGCCCAATTTGTGAGACCTCTTCAAAGTTGTCAAGAAAGGCGAGTTCGACGTGAAACGCCTTGTTCTGTACCGAGCAATGCATATACACAGCAGTGTCCCACCGTCTCCTCTTCTTCAATATCTTGATAGCTTCGATAAAATTCATTATGTGCTACCCCTGGTCCATTTGCATGCCTTCCAATTCGACAAAACTCTGTTAGTACCCCTATTGTGCTTCTCATATCCTGTCTCTTAAGATTCAGTTGCGAGTTTGTGGCAGTGGTTCCATTCTGCCCGTATTTTCCTGCTTATTTGGTCAAATGGTTATTGCCTCCAACGGGCATTAAAACATTGATAGAGTGTCTATCTCTTAATAATTTGCACATAGCTAAGGGAATCGGTATTAGTACATTATCTGGGTGGATGTTTAGGGTTGTACCTTTCCTTGCAAGCTCATCTGCTTTGCCATTACCGTCTATATTTCTATAGTCTGGCAACCAGATCAGGTATACTTTAAAATAATGCGAGGTTTAGACTAAATTATCGGCACAAATTTCTTAAATAACATTAAAAATACAAAGTTAAGAAAAAACGTTTGAACATACACCGTTCCATTGGATATACGAGGTGTGTTCAAAAAGTATCACGAATTTTGAATTTTCGCAGATTACGTATATTCGAATGTCTCTCACTCATGCCGACGAGTTCGGCCATTTTGAATGTTCAGTTTTTTGTTGACAGCTGCTAGGAAAGACTCTAAAACTTCCTGCATTCACAATTTCTTATTTTACCAGCTACTAGTCTGAACATCTGGCCCCCTTAGCCGAATGGATTTATGCATGATAACCATTCGGTAAGCCCTAGGTTTTAAGCCAGCTGTGGGCAATGGCGAACATTCAAGTGTATTTCTGCCATCAAAGAGTTCCTTATAGAAATCCATCCGCCATTTGGAGATCCCAGCATTTAGATGCATACGGACAATATGGCAGTCAATGCTTTTGTTCATGGAACTTACTAAATTTCAAACAGAAATGAACGGCTTCTCCTGAGAATTTAAACGGAGTACTGGCCATACGGTCAGCAAGCTCTGACTATAAGCTCTGAGCATAGCGATTTTTGGAGAAATTGTAGAGATAAGTTAAGGCTAAAGTTCGCTCCAACTTCCTGCGGGAGTGCCTTTCGATTCAATGAATGGACGTCAGATTGCAGAGAAGCCACTTATTTGAGGAATTGGAGATTGGACTGGTTTAGGGATATAAAAGCGTAGGACGAGAATATGGTATGGTCCATGGGACTCTGTGGTCATCAACAAGAATTGCTTAAGCTTCAGTTTAAAAAGAGTGACCCCTGTACATATTTCTTTTTCTATTTCATTTTCGTTCAAGATTGAAGAGCTATAAGCCAATTAATTCGTTCAAGAGTGAGGTTAAGTGGACAGTTTTTTCTGTAGCTGAGAAGAGCTCGCATGTTTGAAAACAAAAGTTAAAACTAGACACTAATATTTAGACAATCACATACGCACTAACACACACAATCACGGCCGCCCTGAGTGTCACCTAAATACGAACGCAACACACGTCCAATGGCCGACAGTTGTCGCAGCATGTTTTGCGTGTTCATTCGCTTTCGCTCCTGCCTCCTGCCATCTGCTGTACTGTTATGTTCGCATCCTCGTCCTCTGATCCTTTTGCCATTTTTGCGAGCGTGCAGCGATACTTTTGTTTCGTGCAATTGCACTTGCGACGTACATACTAAGTTGACCGTTCTCTGGCGAACGTCTGACGATGACCGCGCACGTCCGGAGTGTACCCTTAAATCGCACAAAAAGGATAATTAAAGTCCACTCTGGCGCGCATCGTGCATTTTGGTCATTTGTTTCGTCTTCAATTAATTAAATGGTTTCTTTTCATGTACATACATACATACACACATACACACACATACATGCATACTTACTTACATTCACATACTCCACATTACGGCTAACAACATCCCAATGTTTGCGTGGGAGCCCATTTACAGTTTGTATTTGCGCGCATTTATTGTACATTTTATTGCCACACGTAGCAGTTGAGTTGCCGTTAGAGTACAAAAATACCCTGCAGTGCACACTGAACCGCTCCAACAAGTGTGTATTCCTTTAATGCATAATCCTGGACTAAGTTCAAACTGGTGCAAAATGGATGCGAACTATGCCGGTGACCTCGACCCATGAAATGATACCCAATAGAAATTTAGTGACATTTTAGCTCACACATCAAAAATTGTTCGACACGACTACTATCACTAGAGACGAAAGACAAGCTTGCACTTGCCTAACGGATCACTCTCCGAGCAGCTGCAATCGGTGTTAGCCGTCAGGGAGAAGAGCCCAAAACTTCTGCTAGAGAGAAAGAATTTTCCAATATCGAAAGGTTCTTATATGAAAAGAAATTATGGAGGAACAAACTGCCAAATGGTGGCAGCAGCGATGGAACTGAACGAGAAGTTAGTACTCGCAAAAAATGCGTCATTGTGTCACTGCGAGTGTTGTGTAAATCAACTGTTCCAGCAAAAAGTGTAACGTTCTCTAAAGTGCAGCATCGAGGTTAGTTAGTGGACGTCCACTGTGGCCCAGCTAACCGCTCACGCCCTGACCTCCGTCTTTCGGCTGCCGGGTAATGGCTTTACTCTGCGAATATGTCCACTATACACACACATACACAGATGGAGGTATTGCGATGCTCCACGAAACGTGTACGACCGTTTACTTTGCTTCACTGCATCTTGGCTGCATGAATTGTTTATGACCATCATTTCAAATGTACAGTAAGTTGAGCGTCATAAGAGCATATTAAAACGCCTTTAACCTTTAATTGCAACTAAGAACACTGATTAACTCAACGTAAAGTTTTATAAACTAATGGGTTCTGTTTTTCATTTCCAGATTCAAATATTTTCGATTTCATCGAAATTGTGAACTGCAATATTTACTTACTTTCACTTTATTATCACAAAATTACGTACACGACAACAATTGTAGTCTCAGCTATCCGCTCACTAATGAAATTATCTAATGTACTCTACATACCTTCTGGCCAGGATGTTGTAGCTCAATCCGCAATCAGTGCAGTCAAGAGCCACTGAACCGCGATGGTTTCCGCAGTCTTAACCAGTATTTGTCACGTAGAAGTTGCTGCTGTGACCCGCAATCGCAGCCATATGTGGAATTTATGCGGTCCTAAGCGTGAAAAAGAGAAAAGCAGACGCATGGCGATTGGGTGGCAATGCCAATGCGTGCATATGTGGCCGCGTCAGCAACAAGGCTTAGTCATTCCGCTTGATTGCTTTTCCGTTGCAATAAAGTTGAGAAAACGCCAAAAATGTCCACCGAGTAAGCGTCCGAAAGTAGTGGAACGCAGGTGTTTGAAAAATGAAATATTATATCATCGCAGAAGCTCCCGAGAGCGTCAAATGCAACAGAAAACAGATGAAGGGTTAAAAATGAATCAGAGGTCAAAGTATGGGGAACGAAGATGAGCGAATAACATTT
Source organism: Anastrepha fraterculus (assembly GCA_037575425.1). Lineage (NCBI taxonomy): Eukaryota > Metazoa > Arthropoda > Insecta > Diptera > Tephritidae > Anastrepha > Anastrepha fraterculus. Next base: position 138,891 of record JAYXIM010053753.1, read on the forward strand.
TGGCTTTTTGAATTATTAAAAGGAAGAGCACTTAATCTATTGGTGCATTGTTTTGAGCGCACTTTCTATTCTGTGGAATATTCTGTCATGGGAGTTTTTTCGAAAGTCATTCTAGAGGCTGCCAACGTTTAACTATGGAAAACGCATTGTGAAATTGCAAACATTGCATACGGTACAAGGGGAGGATGGTTGTCTTAAAAAAATCAAATAATAGGCTCTCTTCAGTAAAACCAAGAACGAGTGTTACAAATAACTCTGGGTTGCATCAATAAACAATTATTAAAATTAAGATATCCAACTGGATAACGAATATTGCGAGCTCGAGATTATAAAATACAATGGCGATCATAAAGTCGGCATTCAGAACTAAAATGTTTATCTTTTCCAAATAAATTAACAATAGCCTGAACAGCCGACAACTGCACACAAAAACATTAAGAAGATATTAGAGGCTAAGACATGATCTTCAATTTAGGTCTAACATTCTCTAAACATATGGGCTATATTGTATCAAAAGAGTTTTCTATTGGATTCATATGACGTAGTTTTGAATATTTTTCTGATTCCTTGATCTTGGAATCCTTCTATGCATCCTTAGTTTGGAGCCACCTAGGTTATTGTTAGTTGAGACGGCGGCCAAGCAGATTAGTGCGTTCACTGAATGATATATATTTTTTTTGTATTAGCCCTCCCTCCTCGGCAGACAATGGCAAACCTCCGAGTGTATTTCTGCCATAAAAAAGCCCCTCATAAAAAATATCTGCCGTTCGGAGTCGACTTAAAACTGTAGGACCCCCCATTTGTGGAACAACATCAAGATGCACCCCACAAATAGGAGGAGTAGCTCGGCCAAATACCCACTAAAGGCTGTAAGCACCAATTATATACGCACATATATAAGATGGAAACCATATTTTCATTCCTACATAAACAAAATCTAAAGAGTTCAAAAGGTGTGCACCAGGTATGCATTGCCTAGGCTGATAAATGTCTTCACAGCACTACGACACAAACTGTATTTCTCGATATTAATTATTTACCTCACATATAAAAAAATTTGCCGTTTTTCTGCTTAGGCTTGTGGCCGTTAAACTGAAGAAGTGGGCAGTCGAAGGACCTTTTCATGACCTACATATTGGTGATCGTAATTAGACACGTAAAAATTTAGCTCAAATTCACAAGCTTTATCCTAGGAAAAATATTTCATTATCGAAAGTCGCAGTTAACCTATTCTTTATTTTATTTTGGATAAACTATTGCTTTCTATTGAACTAAACATTTGCTCTCACGACAGTCTCTTCCACATTGCCTGTGCGACCGAAATTTATATCTGGCTAAGGACTGCAAAAAGACGCTGTTCAATAGCAGCAGCGCCATCAGAACTAGGAAGGACCTCTCCGAGCCATTTGATTGCAAACGAGATTTCAAACTGGGCGACTCGCCGTCGTGTGACTTCTTAAACCTGATGCTGGAAAAGACCGTGCGAGCTGCAGAACTTAATCACCCAGGCACAATTTTTTATAAGAGCGTTCAAAAGTAGGCGTATACCGATGGGTCTAGTGGTCAACGAGGACAAAACAAACACTCGGCGCACTCGTGTATTGGCACCCACAGTTGGCAGTTATGGTTTCGAGGTTTTAAGAGACTTCGTTTATTTAGGAATCAGCAATAATGTCAGATACCTAGAGTAATGTCAGCCTTGAAATCCAACGAAAACCTCTCTTGCCAATAGGTGTACTTTGGACTAAGTAGGCCTTTCTCGACGAAAAACCCTTATAATATATGTATAAGGCTCTTATTATGCCCATCCTAACGTATGGCGCAGAAGCGTCCGATGACAGCGATGACAACATCCGATAAGGCGTTCCTTGGAGTGTTTGAGAAAAAATTCAGCGAAATTTTTTGCACGTTGGTGACGGCGAGTAACTAAGAAAATTGTCTTCACGAAAATATTTATTTGCCACATTGAAATAAAAAATGTAAGTTTATACTACGCAGTTCTAGTCAAGAATGTTTGAACATACTCTTTCTTAGTCTTAGACCGCAAACAGCTTAGTGAGAGATAATTAATGGCACCTCTATTTGAAATAAATAAATTTAGTGCGACAACTTTTTTAGCACAGTAATTAACTTCTTCCAGCTAACAGTAACCACGGGCGGACTTGTCACTACAACAGCAATTAACGAAGCATGTTTTCGCATTATAAAAACAACAACTGCGTGGTTGAGCCAACAGTGAAATTCCTGCCACTAATGCGAAGCCATTTTAGGTTGGCAAAACGAAGTAAGTTTTAATTGGCACTTCATACCGCTGCAACTTCGGAAGCTGCATTGAAATTCACAGTTGACATCTGTTTTCAGCGAATTCGGGTAACCGTCAGCAAACATAGGCACCCACACATTATCAATATTATTCGTATAAAATACTTTGGTAAATATAATATTTGATATTTGGATAAAACTAGCATTGCATTTTTTTCATACTCTTTATTAGCACTGTGCGGGTGAACAAAAATGGAATGAAGAAAGTTTGGCCCATTCACTTCCGCTATAGCACCTATGCGTCCGCCCTACCGGCAAGCATAAACAATTTGTACAAAGTTTTCCGACCACAATTGAGCAGAGAATCCGTTCGCTACGTGGTCGCGGGGAACTAAACAAAACTAAGCAAGCAGCACCAAACTGCAGAGAAGAGACGACAAGCAATAAGGGATAGCCTGAACCGCCCCATCTGAAATCGGCACCCCGTTTCCCCTTCTCAGCTCAGTTGGGCAACTAAAATGGCCGGCGTTTTGTGGCAGATAAATAGTCAACTTCTGCGAGGAAAAGTTTGTGGCCACTTGCTGCCGTCTGTCTCCGCCTTGGCCGTGGTTGTTTTAGCCGTTTATTGCTGCAGCTGCAACTGCTCTCATTCCTCAAACTTCCAGCTAAACACAACACTAAAGCTATATATTCTATATTAATTTTATACACTTCGCCAGCAACCGATCCCTTCTGCCGCTTTTGCTTCACCGCTTGCGAAAGTTTTCGAATTTACTTCTATTTTCTTTAATTTTTCTTTTACTTAACTAAATGTTTATATGTTTTATGGCATTCTTTGCACTTTTGTTATTGTCTTTGCTGCGGTCTTTGTTTCCACCCACTGCAGCTAATTAAATAACAAATTTTTAGTATTAATTTGAAGCAACTTTGGCAAACGAATTTTTCGCCTTTGCCACTTTTTACTTTTTCCTCCTTGGTTTTTTATCTGTAGCCTAGTTGGCCTAGCAACAATTTCATCTATTAAGCCTTTAAAAAGGTACGCAGCATCACTTGATGTGGACATTCAAAGTACTCTTTAAGAAGCCCAGCTCCTAAGTGCGCAGTGATGGTTGCCCTGTTTTCCAGCAATCAACACCTGCCAACCCAGCTGCGTACTCATTCATTACCGTGATGAACCGCCGGAGTTGCTGTGCAGAACACTGATTACCAGCTGAGTCACGACTCACCGAGCTGAATTTCCGCGTTTCCGCCATCCAATTGCCAACACCGCCATGGCCTACTAAGGTACGCGCAGCAGCTGCCCCATTCCCTATTATTTAAGTTTGCATTGTTGCGGCCAATAGCGACTTGGGACCGGAGTGCGAGTCTCTTCGACTGCATGAGCGCACCGCATTTATTTAGTTTGCACTTGAAAAAAGCGCAATAACCGCCACTGGAAGCAGGAAAGTTTATTACTGAGTGCGGCAAAGTGACTGAGATGAAGGAGCGCGAATGAAAGTGCAAGTGCCCTCACCAGGAGTATTTGCGAAGTGTGTTCATTTTTTGGATTTTGCATATTATTAAATTCCGCTTGAAATGAAGTTGATACATTTGGGTTAAACGAATTAAACCAGCCGAATAAGCCCTAATTTAAATGAAAAATATTGAAGGTAACCGACCAAATTAAATACATTTTGAAAGAAAGGTACGTTAAGTGTTGCACAATCAGAAGTAAAATGCAAACAAACAAAAATTCTGGGTACGTAAACGTTTGCTTTTAAAAACAAATCAGCTATTCATTAAGTTTGCCTAGCAGGCTGTTCCGAAAGCTATGAATTTTGGAAGTTTGCGGCTACTTTATCAAGGTATCATAGCTGCGACGCTCAATTCGTACTTCTCTCTTCCAACTGCTGATAGACCTCCTTTTTGCTGCTCTACACACCCAGTATTGTCCAAAGGTATTTGCTGCTGTGGCCGTACGTAGGCTCAAATTCTCGTATGAGCGTTCGGTCAAGTAAACACGATCGTTTTGAGTGTTTATGAACTGCTCAATTGGGAATTTTTTCATCAGAAAAGGCAATGTTAGGAAATTCGCCACGTTCGTGCAAGCGCAACAACTCCTTTGCTCTTTCGCCCCGAACTTTTTTGCTGGGATGAAAGATCTTTTGCTTTTTGGAACTTGTAAGCCTTGACCTTGAGCTCATTTTTCAAAATGCGTCGAATGCTGTCTTGCGATATTTTCAGTTCTTTGGCCATTTTTCTTCCACTTCGACGTGGATTTCGTTCAAGTCGAGCCTTCACTTTCCGAACTATTTCTGGCGTTGTTGCGGTTTTTTTTGCTCCACCTCCATAGCGTTTTGCAATGCTACCAGTATCATTGTAACGTTTTATAGTGCGATACACAAACATTTTATTCACTTTGAGGTGATCAATGGCTGATTGTGATTTTCCAGCCAAATATAACGCAATCACTCTATTACGTACTCTACACCCCAGTATTGTCCAAAGGTATTTTACGTTGCATATTGCATTAGTACAAACGAGGGTTGCCTTTTAACAGGGTCGCCTTTGCAACACTACGTGTGGTTTTTGTATTTTTAAGCACAAACTCAGTTAGTTGAAAAATTCATCTCGCCTGAAAGTCGGAATTAACTCGTGAAAATTTTCGTGCGATGATTTGTACGACGTGGATTATCGGGGCGACAATGCCTTTATCAACTGATTTCGACTTCTGGCGTTGAAGCACCACACTTAACTACTGTAAAACGCTGAGTTCCAAGATGGTCGTCGACCCTTGCAGGATGATTTTCGTGAAGGTCGTTCAAAAACGGTCGTTGCACCAGCAATAGTCAGTAATGTTGATAACGCAAGATCCTCATGAGACATATGGCGAAGTAGAGGCGTCATTAGGCATCAGTGAGACTAGCATACATTCAATATTGCACGAATATTTTGTCGTCAAAAAGATTTACTCTGGTTGGATACCGCATAATTTAAGAATTTCGCAAAAAAGCACTCGTGTGGATTGGTGTACGGAAATTTCATTATTTCCTTATTTATTTCTTTATTTAAGTCAATGGTAAAAACCTTTCTTACAAAACAAAAACTTACGAACTAAAATTATTAGTTAATTTCAAATTTAATCAAAATAAAATTATATTATATGAGAAATAATAAAACTCAATAAGTGACTTAAACAGAAACCATGGCATGACAAAATCGAGATCAAGACTTCTAGAAAATCGACTAACTCTTCAAGTCCTCTTGTAAGATGTTCGAAAATAAGGTAATCCGATCTGATAACTTCAACATAAAATGGATTATAATGAAGAAATGCAGCCGCGGTGGTACAAAGCACGCCTATGACATCGTAGCAGGTGATGAGCCTTTGATATATGCATATGAGCCGGAAACAAACAGCAATCGGCAGAATGGGTGTTCCAAGGTGAGCTTAATCCAACAAATTTGTTCCTGTAAGGAGCACCTCTTCTTCGAAACATCTAGGCATGTCTCCACTGCACTACTAGATAAACTTAAAACAATTAATTCTGAGTGGTACACAACCATCTGTTTGCCAGAAGTTTTCGGACAATTCAATGCGAGCTCTCGCATATCGGCTCACCCAAAAGCAATTTTGAGCACTCAAACGATCGAATTAATGGGACATCCACCTAGCAGGTACCAAATTTGGTACTTCGTAATTTCTTTTTGTTCCCGGATATCAAAAATAAAATGTCTGGCCATCGTTTTTTAGTGACTCAAAATGCTGTTGAAGCCTTCAACAGTTTCTTTTGGGGGTATCCACTTCTGCGTGGCAAAAGTGATTTAAAGTTGGAAATGTATTGACTTCCAAAGGGAATATTTTGAAAAATAATATATTTTCATTTTCATTATTATTTTACTATGTGATATAAAATTGTATGATGAGGGAAAAGGCAGAGGGCTTTTCCCTCATCATACAATTTTATAGGACAATTTCAATTTCAAAATATTTCCAACTGTCAACATTCACTTTCGTATATAACCTAATAAATAATATTTTTATGAACTTTAATTAAGCAGGGCGATTTCTATAGGTATCTCCTTCTTTATTTACAATTTAATTTTATTCTAAAAAAACTGCATATTTAAGTAGAAATCAATTGGACGAATTCTTTAAAAAAATTGCAACTTTACAGACGAATGCGGAGTCGAAATGGTATTCCACGCTATTAGCTAAAGGGCGAGTATCGTAGATAATATTTTTGCAATTTCATTTCTACAAATATTTCCTTTCATCCACAATTGAAGTAATTAATTCTATGAAAGGAGAAACAAAACTATTTAAATGGTCAAAAGCCATTTTTTGCAGGAAATTCAGCATTTTGGTGGGCTTTATATAAATAGAAGCATTCATGCATTTTCAGGTTTTTGGCCAAGCTGCTGCTCCAAGTTGTGGTATGTGTATGGATGTTGCGCAGAAAATAGCAGGTCAGACACTTTTGAGCTCCCTACCAATGCCAGTTGATTTTGATGAAAAGTTGCTCATACCAGAAATGCAGCCAGAAGTTTGTCATTGCCCTCCAAGGCGTTAGAAAAAATCCTTTTCGTTAGCGGGATTGAACTTAGAACCAACCGATAGTAATCACCCGCAGGTCGACTCGGCTACGAAGACCACCATTTGTGAGCATTCCATTTCACATATTTGAATTCAAACACTCACATACGTAAATAAATAGGTACTCATCCAACGCAGAAGTAAGTATGTGTAATATATGTATGTATGTATACACATTTGTGCATAGGGAAGTAGTTGAAGGATAGAATTGTACAGCAGAAAAACACTTTGCCGATCTGCGTTTGAGCTTTAGTGGATTTTCCATAGGTTGGGTCAGTGTGTATGTAAATACAAATATTTTCGTATTTGCAGGTTGATTTTTTAATGAAAATATGTGGCATATAAAGCCAACCCAACTCAGCTTAAATTCAACTAACATCGGCCAAATAGACCGACTTGCACGTAGCGCTTTTGTGCGAGTGTGTGCGAGTCATGAATATAAGAATGAACGTATGTCTGTGCTGGTATTTGTGGTGGTAGTTGCATTCATAAAATGCAACATTAATGTGTGAACACTTTTTATGTTAACAATTTCGGCAACAACTCCAACCCGCTTTTCGACACACCGTCATGAGTCGACTAGTTGGCTGACTGAGCTGAATTGCGAAGGGCGCTGCTGCCACGTCAAACGTGACTAGCATGTGTTACCGCACATGCGGCTGTAAAAAGCGTCATATATGCAACAAAGTCTGCTCGCGCCAAGCTATGTGACTTGTGAATGTGTGAGTGTGGCCATATTTGTTTGTGCATACACCGGTGTGCTTTTACCAGGACCTCACGGACTTGTAAGCGAGTTGAGGTGTGAACATAGACGATTTTTCCCCTCAGACTTTTCCATTCCTGCTCCAGACTGTGGCGACTGCTACCCTCATGGCCGTCATCGGTAAGCTTCTAAACATTTGAGCGCATCTGTATGCGTGTGCTACGTCCAGCACACGGAATTCCTTGCGGGTTTTTGATTAAATGCTTAAAAATATTGGTCTTTATACATTGCAGTCAATCACGATATTCACTTCCTGCAATTGCTGCATTACTTTGGGTTCAACTCAACATCAGTTAAGTTAATGAATGACTACCTGTCGAATAGGCTACAACGAGCACAGTGCACAAGACAACCAAGCGCAGATGTTGGATAGCAAGGAATGTAGATGGGATCACTCTTCCAAAGGCAGCTGGACAAATAAGTTGATTCTCAAGATTAATGGATAAGTAGAAAACACAGCGCACAGATTTCTATCTAACCCAGATTCTCATGGTAGCTTTCTTGCGTAGCTTCACCGTTTTAATCTAGCAGATAATTGGACCTGTCCTGAATGCAACAGCGCAGATGAGAGTGTAGAACATGCGACTTTTTATTGCGCCAGAAGAGCATACCGGACGTCGTCCCCACACCAGGTAATCAGGTAACGCAAATGCTGAACTCAAAAGCGACAGGGGAAGCAGTAAAAAAGTTTGCAGCAAGGATTGTAATAAGGCTCTGAAACATAGAATGGGAGCGCACAGTAGAAGCAAGGCGAATACGACCGCGCTAGAACATCCAGTAGATGCGTCATCCAAAGAGGCAGCTTTGAAGAAGATCTCTTCTGGGGGTGACTGTACTTACGAACAGATGTTCGTTTGAATACGGAGCCAAGTCGATATCGAACAATTCTATTACAACTTTACGATGCCCCATTGATTACAAAATAGTAATGAAGACTATTGATAGCGTCTAACCCCCATACGCAATTAGGAGAGAAACCTGAACACAGATACCTGACGTGTCTAAAAGGCACAAATACGGTTACACCTTGATGAAATGCTTTTAGCAGTCCCAGAGTGGAATCAACCTCGAGGGGACGAATGTTATTCTGGTAGTGGGAGCATGCCCCACATACCACAGTGTGGAGATATTTTTTCTAATATCCTCTTCTGATGTTCTTTAGGGGTAGTCCTGGTTCTTGTACATGTCACATTCTTCACTAATAGCACCCTTTACTGTTGCCATTCGCCTATACGCTGATGATACTCAGATTTATTTTTCACATCCGATTGGCTTTGTTGAGAACTTAGTTTGCAGACTGAAGATCTAAAGAGAATGCCAGTCTGGGCCAAAACCGAAACAAATAGAGTTTACTTAAACGCAGCCAAAACACAAGTACTGCTCTCTTTTGACCTCGGCAATTATATCCGATTATTCTGGATAAGGCCGAGATCAAATGTCACTCTGTAGTGACTAATCTTGTAAGATAGTTGCTATTGAAAAAATTAACATCTGTAGTTGAAAATTGCTTATTGTTTTTTTTTTTTTTTTTAATATTCTCTATAGACTTTTGCATTTGTTCGAACCAATTTTCAATTGGGTAGGATCCAATGCGAACACATCTTTTTTATACCAGGTGGTCATACAAAATTTTACTGATGCTCGTCATCTTAATCTTACGGAATGTGACATGACGATTTTCCTCAATCATTTCGCGCACAGCACCGATATTTTCTGAGGCGGTAAAAATTGCTTTCAAAACATTTTTAATTTTGCAATTTATTTCCATACAGCTATTTTGTTACATATGGAACGTTTTGATCTTCGTCCAATTAGCCATTTCATTTCTACAGGGTGGGCCATATAGCGTTTGCTTTTTGAACCACCTATTTTTTGAGAATGGTAACACAAATGACATGTTAAATGTGTTCATAATTTACTTAGAGGTTTGACTTTTACGAAATGGGACGCTATACGCTTGAACAAAATTGGGAAATATTGAAAACCTATGTCCAAAGTGGTGAGTCTTCTTCTTCTTTTCTGATGAAGCTCATTTTCACATCGGTGGCTACGTCAATAAGCAAAATTGTCCGATTTGGGACTCAGAAAATCCACACGTTACTGTAGAGAAGCAAATGCATCCACAACGAATCACTGATTGGTGCGGTTTTTGGTCTGGCGGCATCATGGGGCCATTTTTTTCGAAAATGAGCGAGGAGCCGCGGTTACAGTAAATGGCGAGCTTTACCGTGACATGCTCAACGAGTTTTTGTTTCCAAAAATTGAAGAGGAGGACATGGACGGCATTTGGTTTCAACAGGACAGTGCAACTTGTCACACTGCCAAAGTTACACTCGAACTTTTTACACTCGTTTTTGAAAACCGAATAATCAGCCGAAATTCCGATATCAATTGGCCGCCTCGGAGCTGTGATTTAAGCCCGTTGGACTATTTTTTGTGGGGAACCGTTAAGGACAAATGCTATGCAAACCATCCAGAGACGATTGATGCTTTAAAACACGAAATCGAAGTTACCATTCATGAAATTGGAGCCCAAGCAATCGAAAATGTGCTTAAAAATTGGGTTGATCGAATGGCCTACTTTAAGGCGAGTCGTGGCAGTCATTTGAACGATATTATTTTTCATTCATAAATGACAATGTTCAATCTTCAAAATAAAAAAAAGTTTGAAAAAATATTGATTAGTTTTTTTTTATAGCCGATTCAGCCGAAAGCAAATTTTACATGGCCCACCCTATATTATCTTTAGATGAATTTCATGCCGTTTAAGTTTCATGTGGTCCTTCCTTCTAAGGTTAGCATCGAAAAGGTATTTTGGCGTGTTTGTATGTGGTATTATTGGGTAATGATTCACTTTTTTTGTTGGTGAAGTCTCAAGAACTGACTTGGTATTGTTCCATTTTTTGTGCCAAGTCTGAAATTTGGCTGCAGCTTCTTCAGCATTTTTTCGAGTTGCTAGGATGGCCGTGTCGGCGGCAAAGGTGGGATATTTTTTCCGGATATCGGGAAGTCTATAGAGCGGACGAAAAATACTTCCTTGCGGCACACCTGCATTTATTTCTTCAAGGATAGAGTAATAAATAATGCGCTGACTATTGTGCGGGAGTAAGGATGGAAAGGATAAGTTTTGGGGTTTGAGGAATGAGATTTTTTTTTAGTAGGTAGTAGGGAAGTAGTAGGAAAGTAGGAAAATTTGGAAAAGTGCGAGGTCCATGCTTTACGTGGGATTTGAACCCCCAACCTCTGGGATGGCGGGCTCGTGCACTTACGCTAGACTACCGTAGCTGCTACTACAGCTAAATATATGTAAATGTATGTACGCATGTCAGCCTTGCCGTTAGTCGTCAGCCACTCTCCATGGTACCACTCGCCATGGTAGTTAACATTTTGTTATTTGACGCTTTGCATGTGAGTAATTTCTGAGAATTTCATGAACTGACAGCAGCTTTTGGCTAATGGTGTCCACGTGTCAGCAATGCAACCTGAGAAACTCTCCCCAAAGGCCCAAATCGTGGTCATGCGAGAAATAATATTTATGGTTTATAAATTTTTAAATTCGACATCAGAACTTAATCGCGCATGATACCATTTAGTGTCTAAATGCCCCATGCAACATTATTAAACCGAAAGGCGAATTGGATCTGTTGGTTACACAGCAGTAACAATGATACTATTGCCATAATGGCCTCAGCACCGTTAACAGTATGTTAATTAGCGCGAACGCATTTTGACCGCAATAGCCAATGGGTCAGATGCGCAACAACATAAGCTTCGTGATAGCCAGCGAGCCAGTTCACCGACCAAAGCCTCGTTTTGAAAAGATTTACGAAACCGGCATCGTCAAAATTGTCAAAATTTTTGTGTGAATCAGGCCACCTTTGCAGAATTGTTGCAGGAAATTTACATAATCGATTGGATTACAAAAAAACACAAGCACATCACAGCGGATGCACGCGTAACTTTATAAACATATACTTAGCCTTGCCATAAATTCTGTGACAATATTTACAATGCAGACGGCGAGACCAAATTCGCAGAAAAATTTTCCGTTCTTTTTGCTTTTGTGCGTATGCAATGTCTACTCATAAATTCTACTCAGTTTCGGGGAAAATTTCGCTTGCTAACAATGGAGTGGGAAGCTCAGGAAAATCGCAGTGCAGTGATTGCATTATTTAAGTGTGGTAAAAGCGCAAGTGAGATTTACGAATTGCTAAAAAAACTGAATATTTCGAGAATGTTGATTCACCATACTGTCAATCATTTTTCCCAAACATCTGAAGTGACAGCTCGAAGGCAGGGTGGGCCATGAAATGCCGCACACCTCTTAACGAGATAGCTGAGTCATTTCACCTAAAGATAACACGGGTTCCTGGCCATCGCGATGTTGAGGGTAACTGCAGAGCCGATGAATTAGCGAGGCTCGGCACCAAATTGGCCGATGACTCAATGTCATAGGCATTCCTTACAAACATGTAAGCTACTTATCATTGAAGAAATCGTCAGAACAGCGAACGAAAGATTGCGTAATGAAACCACCTGCAAAATCGCCCGACAATTGTGCCCGACTCGCAATGCTAAACGCACAGAATCTCTGCTAAGCCTAATTAAACACAGTCTTAGCACAGTGATTTCAATCATAACGGGACACTGCCTAATAGGTAGGCATGCCCACAGGATTGGTGTGCACATGGCATCTGTAGAAGTTGAAGATGTCTAGATGAGATTGTCCGTATAAGCTTTCTGAGTATTGCTAAATTGGTGGTAGTATTCAAAAGCTTTAACGGTACAATTATTCGGCAAGCGGCAGCTACTGGGAAAAGCTTATTGCGTGTTCAGAGCTCGTGAATGCCAGCGCCGTCGAGCTTCTTTTAAAACAGGAATGTAGGAATGTAGTTAGTATTGTAAGAATATTCGTGACTTGGAGGTCAAAACTCCAAACGAGGGCAAAGCATAGTGAAAGTTTGTTAATAGGTTCCAAGTTTGTTTTTAGTCAATTCAATGTATTCTGGATCCATTTCTTCCATGAAAGAACCTATTTTACTAAGGTAAAATAATAGCGGCCGCCGTAGCCGTATGGGTTTTTGCGTGATTACCATTCGGAATTCACAGAGAGAACGTAGGTTCGAATCTCGGTGAAACACCAAAATTAAGAAAAACATGTTTCTAATAGCGGTCGCCCCTCGGCAGGCAAAAGTCGCTAAATTGGCAACACTGGTCACAATCCAGCTATCCAAAGAAATCAAATATCTTGGAGTAATGCTCTATAGTTAACTCCTTTGGAAGTCACACGTTGAAACAAAGCCATCCAAAGCACTGACAGCCTTCTGGTAGTGCAAGGGTGTCTTTGAGGGGTCTTTCTACTAGCGAGATCCTATGAATCTACACAGCTATGATAAATCCTATTTTCACCTATATATCAGTGGTCAGGATAAGTAGACTCTCTCTCGTGGGAGTCAGGAGCGATGCTCCATAACGCACTGTGGCCATCTGTCCCACCGGAGTTTTATCCGACTACTTCAGGCCCGGCATTAGATGCTCTGGTTAGTCTACCCTCACTTGCTGTTTTCATGCAAGGCCTTGAATGCCAACTGCAGGTTGAAACACAATGGGAATTGGCATGGCCTCTGTCTGGTATTAGACAATAGAGAAGACATGGACTTCGATCCAACGATTCTCTCCATATCGCTTGACTCCATGCCATCAGGAGTGATACTTGAAAATAGATACAGTGTGGTGCTGCTAGAGGCTCAGTTGTGGTTAAACTCTGATTAACGTAAGACCAAAAAACATTAAAATGCTCTCTTTAATGTTTCAAGCTATTTTGGTTTCAGTTTAAGTTTCAATTATATTCAATTTAAAATTTATTGGTTTAAAAGTAAAACCAAAAAAGTATTAAAAAATTTTCTCACTCTCAATTAATTTTAATGTACTCTGAACTTTAGTATTATTTGCTTTAAAGTAAAACCAAGAAAGTATTAGTATTATTATTATTATTTCACTTATGTATTCGGCCGCCGTAGCCGAATGGGTTGGTGCGTGATTACCATTCGGAATTCACAGAGAGCTCGTTGGTTCGAATCTCGGTGAAAGCAAAATTAATAAAAACATTTTTCTAATAGCGGTCGCCCATCAGCAGGCAATGGCAAAACACCGAGTGTATTTCTGCCATGAAAAAAATCTCCTCATAAACATACCATAAAACAAAATAAAATAAATGTATAAAAAAATTTTTTTTTTGTGATTCGAACCAAGGATTTTGGATCGGAAGCCCACATTGCTAGCCGATAGGCTATCGCGCTGTGCTGCCGGCGCTGGCCTAAAAGTTATTTTGTTATTTTTAAACCCTTAAAGTATATAATTCAGTCTCATTCTTGGTTTTTTAAAGAGAATATTTTAATTAACTTCTCTCTCTCTCTTTCTGAAACCGGAATGGTTTTAATTTTATACTTTCTGGAATTGGTATTAATATTAATTACCAAATTGGTATTAATATTAAACTAAAATTTTTACTGTGTGTTTTAAGCGGAGGTGTATGCTGTTCAAGAAGCAATGAATTTTGTTGTGGAAAACAGTAGGAAAGCAACCACTTCAAGGGTAGTTGAATCATGTAAGTCCACGCTGTCGGTAGACATAATATCCTGATGCTTACATGGGTCCCGGGACACGTGGGTATCGTGGGTAAGGAGACCTCTGACTCTGTAGCTTGGATGAACTCTTTGGCCCGGAGCCTGTTATGTCACTCCCTTCCGCAGCCATCAAAGCCACGGTTAGCAAATGGGTTACTTCAACCCACAGGCTGAGAGAGGTTGCAGATGGACAAAACTGATGTCGCCTGTCATGCCCGATCGACTGTCGCAGATCCTCCTATCATTAAGCAGAAGGGACTGTATGCAGCTGGTTGGATTGATGACGGGCCATTTTCCATGGCCGAAGCACATGGAAAATGTAGGCATATCAGACAGTGCACTCTGTCCATCATGTGGAGAGGAGGATGAGAAGGCGGAGACTACTTTAAGTGCGTCTTCCCATCCTTCGCTTGAATCAAATTTGAGGTATTTGGCACTGATGCATTAAAAAGCTACCACCATGGCTTCTTGGCACCACAAGGGAGACTGAGATTTCTTCGGAAAATGTTTAGTTGCTCTCAAGAAGTGCCTCATGAGCAATTAGGCACATTTCCGCCGAAACGGTTACGTTAACAAGCTGCCGCATTTGAGTTACTAAAAATCCACATGTCTCCACAAAGGGTCTTTGTTTGCGATTTGACACCATTCACTCTCTGGGACTATGTGAAAAGTATGGTCCGTATCAACGCATCTGAGATGATTCCAGATCTGAGGAAAGATCATATGAGACATAAATGATATGCGGCCTGAATTATGGCAAGAAAGCATGGAAGTCGCGGTGGACATTTAATGGATATTGAGTGTGTGAAATAACAAAAATTATAAGTTCGGCAAATATTGTTGTGTTTTACTCATAAGGGAAATGGGGGGGGATCTATTGAATCACCCTGTATCTGTGCATAAATAGAAAGAAAAGAAAGAAAATTACAACTGAATAGCGCCCATAATAGGACTTACTTTGGTTATGAGAAATTATATTTCGTGTGCTTAAGTACAGAACCAATATTAGTTGATTTATTGACTGAATCAACAAATAAATTAATATCTTCAGAAGAAACACTCGACATCCATTCCACTATGCAAATAAATCCATTGATTTCCAGGAAGATTGTAAATTTACAGATTAAAGCAAAATAAGCGATAAGGCAGATTGCTACTCCCAAGCGTTTACTTTCAGTCGTTGCCAGAAAGCTAGATTTCCCCACGTGCGCATTAAATACTCGACCGCCTCCAAAGTCCAAAGCACACCACCCAATTCGTTGCTCAGCATTTAAACGAGCTGAACATACACCTGTACCTATACATATATACGCAAGGAATGCATCTGTGTGAGTGTGCGTAGGTCTGAGTTTCCTGACGCACATAATTTGTGCGCCCATTTATTTTCAACTTGGCAGCACTGATTGCACTATTTCACCCGCCACCGAGCCGAAAGCATTCGCGCGCGACTTGGCCGCTGCTGCACGCGACGCTTTTGTTTTGCCGCGCGCATTCCGGTGCAGATTCCATTATTACTTTAGTTATGCATAACCATGGTTAGGAGGTAATCGAGGGCACGTACATGGCAGCATTCACATCAGCACGGAACTCGCACACACACACACACATTCACACTCAGGAAATCTACTGCCTCATCAGCGGTAGAGCAGTCGACGCGCGCAGCTAGCAAAAGGTGCCCTGATATGCGCCAGGAAACGAAGCGCGCGCGAAAAGGAACCGTTAACGTAATCGACGTTGCAAACTTTGCTGTAAATTTGCGTGAAAATTCGTCGTGACTTGTAATTATTTTCGGCTTGTCTAGGTGTCGGACGTGTACTCTATGCACGCGCACATAGTTTAGTAAAGAGGCGCCAAAGCGAATGCAAAATTCGTTTAAACTCTTTGAATGCCTTTAAAATCTAAATCTGATCTCAGTTTCATGGGTAGCAGGGGGAAGAACGAGAGCAAGCCCTCAACCAAAGTGCTGTGTAGTTTATGTAAAGATATGCGATATTTGCACCGAGTCTTAATTGCAGCGAGACATTATATTTTTGGTACGCAAGTCTCCATGCTTTTTTATTTCACGAAAACCTTTTTACCTTTATTTTGAATAATATTTGGCAAGCAAGCGAAAACCGGCGCCCGATGCTCCAATAGGAGTTAAAGGAAATAAATAAATAATAGAATAATAAACGAAAGCCACGAAGCTGTAAATGAACATTTTACATAAAAATTCAGATGACTCTTGTGCCATCATTTAGCAGCGCGCCTCAACTACTCGAGGATCAGCTATTGAAGTTTACTTCACTCAACCTCTTAAATTTAATTAAAATCTTTGCCAACTCTCCAGTGTCTAAAACCAGATGCGTAGCTGAATTTCAGTTTAGTTCAATTAAGTTTATTCGCTTATTAATCTTACAGCTTAGATGCACAAAGTAAAAATTGTGAGTAAATTAAAATGAAACTTAAACTATTCCTCGCACATACATATTTCCACATTAGCTAGTCAAATGACCAAACCAAAGATACACCACTTCAATTGCGGACTTAAACACGGATCTTCGCAATAAATAATCAACATTCAATTTATATTTTAAGCCAAAGATGCCAGAGCTGAGATTCAGACAGCTGTAGACGAAAAAAATGCATGCAACGTAGAACCACATTTACACTTCATGTGGGAACGTACCAAGTAATTCAGGCAAAGACCATAAGCTGGGAAGACGGTTGCTGCTATACCCTCAGAAATTTATTATTAATTTGCGAGGCTGGGAGGAAATGTAACGTAATAAATGGTCACGATGTTATGCCTATTTAGGTACAGAGATCTACTAATCGTATGTGAGCATCGGATGATATACTTTTTCATTCATTATAGATACGGACGTCTTATCCAATTTTTTCCTCTCTTTATGAAGGTCACTTCCATTTTAGTTTAGTTTAGCGAACGAGCGAGGATTTTGGTCCTACTCACCCATTTATGTAACATTTATGGCCTTCCTCAATCCAAAGAAACCTTGCGAATATATATTAAAAACTTATTTTGTGCGACGACATCAAAATTTTTTTATTTTATTTTCTTTTCGTGTCGCGCCTGCAGGAGCTGTTCAAGCCAGAACCTCAAATGGGCACACTCGTCTCGTAAGTAGAAAAATATTTTTTGTTCATTGAAGTCGCACTGATGGGTCTAATGAGGAGATCCGATTAAAACTATGGGCGTTTATGTTTGAGACATTTTGTTTTTTGAGATTTAAACAATAGTTCCAAATATTTTCATAATCGCAACAGAGCAATTCACAATGAGGGGCAAGTGGCCTTTGTAAATTATGATGTAATTTGCAAATAACAGACACACATTTTGAAAAATGTTTATGGTTTCCATTATGCCGCCTGATTGGCTATTTTTGCAGTCAAGCCCACAAATGGAACTTTAATTTATGAAAATGCGGCTATCGAACAAGACATAATTTTTTTCATTTATTTCAAAGATATAGCTTTGCGACAAATGCGTTTCAAATTTCCAACTTAAACTCACGTTCAGCAGATCTGACCTTTAACTAAAGCAACTGCTCAATGACTACGAATATTGGAAAATCAGCTTGTCAATAATCTACCCATTTAGAAATCAATTTAATAAGGAGCATTTCGAATATATCACACGGCGAAAATCTTGAAAAATCTATATAAAAAGCTAAGAGGTCCAAGAAAGTGACAGAATTCAAGTCGTGGCATATAAGTTTACATAAGAAATCACTGTAGTATGCCACAATATTATTTTGACAATTTTTTTTCTTTTATGAAATTCAAAGCTCATCTAACTGCCATTACTATTTTTAAATATTTGACGTCTCGTTTAAATTAAGTAAATTAAATTCGCATTTTCCTTACATGGCCACAACAAAAATAATCAGAGCGCCATCACTAATTAACTAAAAATTACAAATTACAAAGAAATACACCATCACGCGAACTGGTTTTTATTTACCTGACTTTCATTGGACACGTGCGCGAATTGTTTGTTCCACATTTTTCTTGCCACCTTTTCATCTAAATGCGTTCGCAAATGAGTTGCACCAACTTTCACCCAATTCCATGCACATTTGAATACAAGTCACGAGTGCAAGTTCGGCGTGAGTGGCAGCGCTGCCTGAAATGGAAAATAAAAGTGGAATTAAAATCTAGTTAACAGTTTTCTAAAAACGGCATTACGCTACAATTAAAAATCAGGATTTGGTTAGTAAAAGATTTTACAAAAACACCAAAACAGCATTTTACCTCGGGATAAGTGGCGGTAAACTAATTACACCCTTTTCTTCTCCCCTGCATGACGCCTTAAAACGGGTTCGTTGTTTGTTTGGCATATTTCCGTCAGCCGCCCAAAACCATAAAAAGCAACGGAAGGATGTGTTCTCTTTATCTCTCACTCTACTCACGTCCCACCAGCACAGCCATCCACTCCATCCGCTTCAGCTCGTAGCGTCAAACAAAGAACGGCCGCTCAAAGGAAATGTCCGAAACCAGCCTTTCAAAAGCTGCGCAGAGCAGTGTGGCTTAGAGGTGATGCCGCGACAAGAACAACACCAATGAAGAGCACCAACTGGTGTGCGAGCGACTGAACGTGCAGGGCCAGCGTTGTCACAAATTACTTTGATTTGGGTCACTTGCCAAGCGGCTTTGTGTTGTGTCACGCAGCCAATGCACAGGTTTTTATGTATTCGTACACGACTACGCCAGATTTATAAATATAAATACAACTACTGCTGGCATTTAACACTACCAGCTATCGATTGCTGAGCCACCAGTAGTTATTGTAGAGCCAAGCAATGGAAAGGAAATGCATTATTACTGCCCTTTAAAGAAGACCTCCCCTGTAGGAATTGCTTTTCCCTAAAAAAAATTCGCTAAAGCCTGATAGTTTGAAATTGAAATTTGAAAAGGTCGAGCCAAGGAGCGCCAGAAGATTTGGTGGCTCCTAAAACACTTAGGCTAAAAAGCCCATTGTATTTAAAGCTCTGGAAAGGAGGTAGATAGTCAAGGAGGGAAGGAGAAAAGAATCAGAGAAAGAGATAGGAAAGAATAGAGACAGAGATAGAGATAGTTAGTCCTGTGAGAATTTTCCAGATTCTTTGGCAAATCTGTAAATATCCTCCAGTTTTAGAGAACGAATATTACTAATTCTCATGACATCGGAACCCAATACTCGTAGCCGTGCTCTAGCAAAGGCAGGGCACTCACAAAGTGCTCAGTGCTATCCGCCTCCTCCAAGCAAGACAGGCACATCGGGCTCTCAATGATTCTAATGGTGGTCATATGCTGACCCCATGGGTTGTGTTCTGTAAAGATGCCGACCATCAACCGAATGTCTTTCCTTCTAAGTTTTAGTAGAAAGTTTGACAGTTTTCTGCTCGGACTTGTCACAAAACACTTTGCAGTTCTGCAGCGTTCCAGACCGGACCATCGCTCTTTATGTAGATTGCCTGCATAATCGCTAATCCAATTCTTGATTCCTGCGGAACTGATTCCGATTATTGGCTCTGGCCCCTGTGGGGGCACCGCTAATCCACGGTTGGCCAATTCGTCGGCAATTTCGTTTCCTTGAACACCGGAGTGTCCCGGAACCCATATAAGTACAAGCCTGTTTTGTCTTGCGACAGAATTAAGCTTCTTTTTACATTCTTGAACAATCTTTGAGGCCTGATAGTTTACTTGGCGAAATATTTTTGATAAAATTGAATACCATTCCAATATCTATTTTAACATAACTCAAAATAAAGTTGAATGCCTAAATTCTTCTAAGTAAGTGGATCTCTCAAACAATAACCGCTCTCCAATACGGCCCCAAGAAACTTCGCAAAATTCAGACCTTCAACCCTCAAATAAAGAAATTTAGAAAATGCACTTGGTTCAGAGAATATCATAAGCCCGAAGAGCTTACAAAAATTTTGCAATACTGCCGTTCTCTAAGGTAAACAGCAAAGTTCGCAACACTTCGTCAACAACTCTTTGGGATAAAACTTCTTATGTCTTCTTCTTCTTCTTATGTCACATATAAAAATGTTGCATCTCCCCACTCCTGTTACGCAAGGAAGTAATATGAACGAATGACCTCGATGCCTCACAATTCTAAAAAACAATAATAAAAGTACGTAGCAAATAAATAAAAAGAAATCTCTACAGTAGAAAGGAACCAAGAGGATTGCATTGGAGAGGGGGGGTGGAGTAGAAGTGCTTTGATGTTGTAAAGTTTTGCGTTACAACGATTTATCTTGCTACTCCTTCGGTGTTGTTGAGGAAATCTGATAATCTCGACAAACCCAAGCAACAAAGTCAATAACAACAACAGCAGCGATAAGAACAGTTAACTGAAAAAATGCGTAAAAAAATATAGAAAAACTTAAAAGGTCATAGCATGTGAGTAAAAGGGTCCCAGTAGCTCCCTGCAGCCAAGTTAGAGAATAGAGAAAGGCCAAAGGAAAGGAAAATTCAAAAATGAAGGGAACTATGTAGAAACATGCACACATATGTGCATATATAATATATGCGTATGCAAGTATGTGAGAGACACGCCGAGATAACTAGCGCAGGGTCAGCTAGTGAAAATAAATACAAAAGAAAGATAACAAGAAAAAGAAATTATAAAATAAAATTCTAGAAAATCCTCCCCCAAATCCTCTGTGACTCCAATTGAGAGTTGTAAATAATATTTCAACATTGAGAGCTTTGACGACACACATTACGAATATGAAATGTAAACAGCAGTACAACAACCAGCAGCGAGGTGAGAATGGTCAAAAGAAAAAAACTGGAAATGAAGAATCAATGGCAGGAAATAGAAAAGAGAAAAGTAGAGTATTTCAGCAAAGTGCCACCTACTACCAAGACCTGGTGGCCCTAAGTCGGTGATTTCTTGCTGATGTTTTCGATTTTGCGCAGACCAAAAAAGTTGATTTAATAAGGGCGTAAGGACTAAGGAGAAGTGTCCTTGAATTAAAATAATTTCATGCAGTATCTGTCAAATAGAATTGGTGGAATAAAGTATAACAGCTTTCATCTAAATTAAAATAGAAGTTATTACGAACACACAGTCTGTCTTAATCCTCCTGAAAAAAATGCTGGCAACTTTCAGTGTAAGAGGGGCCGAGAAACACATGAAAAAAGTTAAGTAAAGCAGCCGTACAATTCCCAGAAAATCAACATCTACGTGCAGATGAACGGACGTCAAAAGAACAAGCAATTTCAATAGGCAGGGATTGAGAACAAGGTATTTTTGTTGGTTTTCCGGCTGTGGAAGTAGATGACATATTATATATCCATTATCAATTTAGCTAATATTTATGGACAAATTGGCGGTCTGACTGGACCTTTCGTTCATCCACCGCAGGCATTCTGAGATATTCTTTCGTAATCCGGAGAGATTTCTTCTGATGTCTAATTCGGATCCGCCTCATTACTACTAAAATCTTCATCATCATCATCATCTAACTCGACTGATTGCATTAGCTAAGTAAGCAGTAAGTTTTCTTCGCTCAATTGGCTTACATAACTCCTATTTTCAGCTATTTCTACACTTTTTGCTTCAAAATTTAGAGCAACTTGCGCGAAAATTAACTCAAAATATGGCTCGGTCAAATCACTGGCCTCAATGCGCATAAATTCAAGATGTGTTAAAGAGTGCAGGAGATCACTCTCCATTATCCAACAACGCAACACCAAGAGCGGATGACTGTACACGGAAAGGCTCTGAGCTTGACTTTCAGCGAGTGGTAGAGGACATGAGCACACAGTGAGTCTAAAAAGTATTGGCACACTCGAAAAATCAACGTTTTCAGTGCTATAACTTTTCTTCTAATGAAAGTATAAAAAAGTAGAAAACGGTATTTCCTAAATGTATTTATTTATTACGTATCTGAACAAAAAAAGTAAATTTCGACTTAGGTTTACAAGCCCAACCTTGAAAGGTAAAATAAGGCACAAATTCACATCAAAAAAGTATTGGCACAGGTAGCGTAATCAGCTTGCTCCATTGCAGCGGCAACGCGCTAATACTTTGTGGGTTCTCCTTTAGACTGAATAACGGCCGCAAACGTCTCTTCATACTATTTACCAGATTTGAAGTTTCGGAAGGTGTTATTTTATTCCATTGAGCAATTATTGCCTAAAGTAGAGAATCTTTTGACGTCATGTAGTGAGATCGCATCTCCCGTTCCAGACGATGCCATACATACTCAATAGGATTTAAGTCCGGCGATTGGGGGAGGGTATTTTAAACTGTTTGCAATGGTATATTAACCACTCCTGCACAATTGGACTCAAATTTTCCTTAAGAATGTCGCGATACACATGCTTATCCATTGTCTCATCTATGAACACGAGTGCCGCGAAACATACCCAATACATCACATTCCCTCCACCGTGCTAAACTGTTTTGAGCAGGTTGTTCTCTTGAAGCTCTTTATTTGGCTTCTGCCAAATCTTTTGTGCTCCATGTGACCCAAATAAATTGAATTTTGATTTATCACTAAATATGGTGGTGTTCCAAAAAGCGTCGGGCTTATTTAAATGCGTTTTAGCAAATTCTAGCCTCTTTTTGTTATTTACTTTCCAAATGAAGGGTTTGAGTCGAGGAACCCGGCCATCATACCCAGCCCTATATAGGGTATTCCGAACAATTTGGGGTTAAAATTGATTTCAAATGAATTTTGCAGGGTCTCGCACAATTTAACAGCCGAAGTTTTGGGTTTTGTGCCACTGTGGACACCACAATTCGCTGTTGTCGTTCGGTTAATTTTTTTGGGCAGCCAGATCTGCTCTCTGGAGCTATTTTGCCAGTATTGCAATAATGCATAACGATGTTTCGAACGCTGGCCATGTTTTATCGAAAAGCTTGCCAATTTCGAGATAGGATTGGTTTTCTCAGTTTTATCATTAATTGACGTAGTTCTCGCGAAATTTCAGCACCACGGCCAATTTTGGTCCATGTCCGTTGAAATTGCGATCAAAAGTGGTTACGATCGTATGCAATTCCTGAACTTCCAATTCTGAGAACTTTGATTTTTCGAGTGTGCCAATACTTTTTTGACTCACTGTACCTCTAAACGAACTGTGTACTGCGATTGACTTGATCGTAATCGCGGAAACCAATAGAAGGTGGTCGCTGACGACTAACTGCGCAGTCTCCAGGTCTTTAAGGAATCTTAAAAGGGCAAAAGTACACATTCTCAAGTGTTATAACGGGACCCTGCGCTATTGGCACCCTAGATAATAGAATGGGTTACCTCACAATGACTTCTGCAGAAGTTCTGGAGATGAAGAAGAAATTGAGTCGAATGAGTTGCACTTCAGTGAAGCCTTGGCTAATATCTGGGCGATTATTTCTTCGAAGACCGTGAAATTTGCAAAATGTCTCACTGGAGGGGCCAGTTACCTTCTTAAAAATATCTAAGTAGCTTAAGCAACTTAGCTCGGGGATGGAAATCAAATGCAGATTTCATAAGGGCCCTTACTGCCACTAAGTCTTGTCTTGGACAAGCAACCTGGCTAGCCTATGACTGGAGGACGTAAAGCCATTCTAGCTAACTGTGATGACTATACATTTTGTTGAATTAGTCAAATAGTTAAAAGTTATTGCGTTTAAGTTAAAAGTTGCACATATATGAACGTTTTTGATTTTTTTAATGTCCCGCATATATTTATCCTCCGTATGGAGTCTAAAAAAAGTTGCAGGCCGGTGTTATCTCTCTAATATTCACTTGTCGTTTTGATAATCAGAAATGTGTTGAAGTTTTATATTATCAACCACGCAATTTTCTTATACAGCCGTGCGTGTGTATGTTTCCACACCACTCACCACTGTCACAAATCAACCTGCACAAGTCAGCACGAACGACCCTCGTCAGCCACGGTGTGCAGGTGGCGAAAATATCTCGCGTAATATTCACTTAAGTTTCGCTACGTTTCATTTCATTCCGAGCACGTTACAATTCAATATTTGATATTCAACACATTGTGTTTTCTAAAATATTTACGCATCAACACATATACACCGGCTGCTTAGATTTGGCTCTGAACTTACAGCACACACACACATACATACCTTCCGCACACATGAATACCTACGCCTCCAACACGACCCGCCCTCTTAGGAACCAGAGCCAAAATCAGTGTGAAGCTATCTGCACCAGAAAAATGTGAGTAACGGTAAATATTTTTAGCTCGAATTATGTCACTGCAATCAGATTGAGATGGGTAAATGGAGTTGGGAGCTCAGATAACCACTCAGCAGCCAGGGATAATTTGGACGCACCACCACAGCCACCTCGCACCAGCAAATGCTAAAACACGGCCTCGCCTCCTTCTACCTATCTTCGTAATTTAAGTTGTATCAGCGTAGCCGTTGTTATTGGCATTGGTTACCGTAACTAATTTTATCAAATGAAAATCACGTAGCAAGGAGATATTTGAAATTCTACAGCCACCAGTGTGAAATCAGTGAAAACAAGAGAAACCCCAAATGAAAGGAGGCCAAAAGAGAGCTTTTTATGTAACTGATTTATTCCCAGAAACTTTAAAGGGGCAAATGCATAAATCTATGGAGCTTTTATCAAATTCAAGCATAAAAACAGAAACTAAAGAAGTTTGCTTTGACGTCAAGAGATGCAAGTAATAGACGAGACAAAGTAGAGGCGAGAGTGATTGACAAGTTCATCAAAAAACACTAATTGAATATTATCGGAGTACTTCATTTGCCATCTGTCATTCACAAAGTATTTATAAACATGCATACATACATACAAGTATATACGAGTATGTGTGCTGGCGTGTATGGCATAAAGTATTATAAGCCCTGTATGAATTGGTTCCTACTGGACACAGGCTGTGACAGAGGCAAAAGTCAAAAAGTGCAGCTGCTCAATCGATCTTCTGACGTATGACAGTAGCCTCGCATGTCGATAACTAACTGAAAAGTCACCGGTGGATAGGTGTTTCGGTTTAGTTTTTTCCACTTAAATGTAGTGTAAAAAAAATTCGGGTTAAACGATAAGTGAAATTTAGAAGTAAGAAAAGAGATCTGAAAGCATTAGGCTCGATTTCCTGTTGGAAACATATATATATATATGTCTATCCTAAGTTTCAATGTTGGAACAAAGGGCCCAACAAGATTTCTCCACTCGGCTCGGGTGTACACCAAAGCTTTCACTTCGCTCCAGCTCAGGTTCATGGAGCAGGTTTCCGATAGCAGAAGTCATCCATATTTGTTGGTATCCCTCGTCTATGGCTGCCAAAGGTTCCAGTCAATGGCAGTTCTTGTTAGGTCATGGCCAATTCAGTCCAATTTTCTTTCTTGTATCTCCTTAAGCACGGGCGTTTGTTGAGTTTTCCGACCAAAGCCCGCGTTCGGCCAGAATATTTTGACGATTCTCTTCAGGCAACGATTCACGAATACTTGCAGTGTAGTACTCTTACGTTTCCTGTTCTGAGTGCAGATGCTTAATTGTTGTTTCGATGGAGTCAAAAGCTTACTGTTAGCATTTCTTATAGGCAGGGATGATGCGTTTCTTTTTTGGGGTTAGTCCCCTTGTAGGGTTGTGCAGGACCCTGCGGCAGTTTATTCAGCTGCTTAAGCCAGGTTTTCTGCCCCATTCCCTTTTTTCTAGCATGGCGTTCTACGTCGCGGTCAACTCGATTATATGCCCTTATGCTTTCTACTTTGCCATTTCTGTTTTAGCTCTTTAGCTGTTCTTTCTTCTCTTGCGCAGCTAGATATAGCAGGCATCGGGAATGGGATACATTATTTTATGTCTAAAACTAA
This sequence comes from Anastrepha fraterculus, assembly GCA_037575425.1. Classification (NCBI taxonomy): domain Eukaryota; kingdom Metazoa; phylum Arthropoda; class Insecta; order Diptera; family Tephritidae; genus Anastrepha; species Anastrepha fraterculus. Next base: position 164,906 of record JAYXIM010053753.1, read on the forward strand.
AAACAAAAAACAAGATAGGCTTTTCAACTTTGCTTGCTATCAAAAGAGGAATTGAAGTAGGCAAATAAAATACAAAACTTTTTATTCATTAATATTCGCCTTCGAAATGGGTCGCTTCCGAATGCCAATGACTAATCCAACCATAAACAGCGCTTTCTGGAATTGATCTCAATTCACGCAGCGAATGCCCAGTTATTTTTTCTATCGATGAAAACGGAAACTTCGAAGAGGTAATTTGATGAAGGAAAAGGGGTAATTTGAAGGGAAAGAGGAAATGTCAGCCAAAACCACATCGAGAATATTCGGTGGTTGTTTGATAATAGTAGTTGGCCATAAATTCGTTCTTGATCAGAAGTTGGTTCGCAAGGGATAGGCTTCTAACAAATCTGTGAGTTTTTCTAAAAATCGGGGCATTCCCAAATAACCCAGATTCTTTATTTACAGATTAAATTCTTTTTGTTTCAATTTTGAGAGCAGACTTTTTAAATTATCAATTCCCGGTACTTTTGTGACAGAGAATTTAGAAAATGGTTATTTTTATTTTCTTTTGAATAGTTTTGTGCTACTTAGGCAGCACTACAAACATGCACCCGGAATGCAAAGGCCTCTTCAAAGTGTTCTCCAGTAACGAGGATTGCTTATTAGGCGAATATTGGACCTCATTGGACCTGCACTCCGTTCTAACCCATTGCCAGCGCATACGAATTTAGCAGCAATGATTATTTCTTCCATAATTAACTTTTAAATTTTGACCTACAACCACAAATATCATTCGCAATTTAGTGGAAAAAATAATATTTAATAAAGCAGCGATTTTAATCCCTGCATATCTACAAAACATTACTATGACTGTGACTAAAGGAATGCTTCAATGTAAAAAATGGCATTTGTATGTAGGTATGTATTTTGGTATTCTAATTGGTAAACCGCAAAACTCAAATGGTCCAACTTCGAGCTTTGCTGTGGCTGGCAAACAACAAGATTATATTTTCGTTCAGCTGCAACTGTATCTGTGTATTTGTCTTCGTGTTTGTGTTTCCCTTACAAAACATTAAGTTTCATGTTTCCGCAAATTAAATTAATTTAGCAATAGAACACCAACGAAAACAATACAGTGACCGCCAAACAGTTACGGATATGCACTTCCCATTAAAGTGAATTAGAGCAGCGCAGGCAAGGAAACAATTTTAGTGTCATGAGTCTTGAATTTCAGTGAACTAGTTTGTAAGATATTGGCGTGAAATCATTTTGAGAACCAAGAAACATGAAGTAATTTTGTCATAAATTCGAGTTGCCATCAGCCTAACGACGGGATATAATTTTCAAAACAATCGTAAAAAAATCAAAAACAAATTGCGCCTAGCCTACGGCCTGCCTGGTCTGCATCATTAATAAAATTATTTGTAAAGAAAGTCCAGTACTTCTCAGTTTTCTATATTGATTCAAATTTAAATTTTTGTCACACTGAAAAATCTTTACATGTTATTATCTGTTAAAAGTGTTGTACAGGCTGTTTAATAGAAGCGTGAACGCGATAACTTCGAAACTATTTGGCAAACTGCATTTGTGGGCTTTATTAATATTTATAATACGCAATACATTCAATAAAATGTATAATTACCATCAGCTAAAATCTGGAGGTTATCGACTCCATATTTGTTTTCCCTTAACTATTGCCCAAACAATTTCAATAGGGTTGGCATCAGGCGACTGGGAAGGCCAATCGAACAAATCAATCCCATTTTGCTGTTTCCACTGTACGCACCTTCGGCTTCGATACTTGGAACCGTTGTCGTCTTGTAGAATCCAAGGTTGGATAGTTCTTTTAAACATCTTCGCTGCTGAAGGTAATAATGATTTTTGTTAAATTTTATTAATCAAAACTGCATTAAAATTGGCGACAAACACAAATAAATGCCTAAATCCTTTTTCGACGAAGCAGACCCAAGCATGAACTTAAACCGGATGCCTAACAGTTTGTTGACGGTGTCGACTATCAGTAGAACACCAGGGCGGACGTATGCAACTATTCGCCCAAAAGCAAGATTTATCCGTGAATAATCGTTTGCCCAATTTCGTTCTCAATTTGTCTTAGCTCATGCAAGTCTTCTTTCAATATATGCTAATGAGCAGCGATTTTTTCAAAATTTGAGGTCTTCTGCACGTAAAGTGCTCGGATCGTGTCCTTGGATGCATTAACACCAATTTTCCTTAAAACTGCTTCAGCTTGACGCAGCGATAAGTTCGGCTTTCTCACAAAAAATAATAGATCTTCTGATCTTGCCTTGAGGAGGTGTTTTTGTGTTTTTGGTTTCGTCTGGGGAAGTTGTTAACTTTTTAATTGCGGTATACTGTTGCACCTTTCGGCCTTTTCAAGCATTTTGCTACAGATGCACGTGACCGGAACACTACTTCAAATCAGTTTTCAAAAGCGGAACTCAACGGAACGCTTTCTATATTTCTCACTATACTAGAAAATTGCGCCTATTTCAGAGCATTTAAATTTTTGTTATCCCTTTTATAGAATATTTTTGGGGCTCCCATTTTTATGAGCATTGGCTTCCTTTTATTTCTAAATAAATATGAGTTTTGGGGTGTACAATGTTTCCCGAATGTGTTGTATATTTCTGAAAATCTAAAGCGGATTTTTTTTGCGGACGGGGAGGTTGAAGATGCTTAATTCATCATCAAAGCTGTCGTCGCAACACTTTTTCATCCAAGGAATTTTTTCGGCGACACCACTGATGATTTCCACGCTGTTTAGCATCTTGTCGGTTACGTTGTCCGTGGTTATGTGATCGACTGTGTTCTCCATGGCCTTATCGTTTCGTCCTTTATTCCACACGCTGCAGGTTTATATATATAATTGGCGCGTACACCCTTTTTGGGTGTTTGGCCGAGCTCCTCCTATTTGTGGTGTGCGTCTTGATGTTGTTCCACAAATGGTTTGCTAACTCCTTTTTTCATCCTCTCGTTCTTAATGCCCACAACTTTTTAACTCAAATCTATCGGTGTGGAACCACTTATCGCTTGAAAAGCTGACACTGCTGCTGTGCGGTAGGTAGACTCAACTCTGAGAGCTGTCGTTCGTTGTACCGATGCTAGAAGTTGACACCGGTGATTTTCCTTTAGCGCATTTGCCCACAGTTCAGATTCGTATAAGAGAACGGAGAGCGTGGTAGCCATCATTATTTCCCGTTTCCTTTGAGTTGGACTCACTATGTTTTCTACCAGTCTACTGAATGGGGATGCCATCTTGGCGGCTTTCTCTGCTGCGTTTTTTATATGGGCCAGAAAGGGCTAGGAGGGTTACGGAAGACACGGAGGGAAAGACACAAGCGCCAGCAATTTGAGTTTTTCCTCCTAATTGACAGAAATAATGACTGGTACAATTCTTAGTTGAAATACTTCCTCCTTTAAATATTCAAACGCAATTAATTTTATTTTGTAAGTATACGTGGCATGAAAACGAAACACTGTGCGGTACTTGCGCTACCTGAAACTACAAGGTTATTTCGTATAAAAATTATGAACTGCAATACGATAAAATGTGCACTTCTATGAGCGAGCGAAATTGCCAGTTTTAAGAGGAAAGTTGTCACCAACTTTTAATTTGAATTTTTTTCTGCATTTACTACTTGAGTCCATAAATATTTACTGTAAGTGTGTGCTATTCGTCCTCTGATGAGTAGCAAATAGTCGTTGAATTGGAAAGCACATGGAAAGTCACTTCATTTATGTAAATGTATTTGTGTATCGTACATGTGTTTGCATGTGTCTAATGGTAGTACACAAAATATACCGGAAGCAGCCAAATAGGGCAAATGTTTAAGTTGAAGTCCTGCTGGCTCTCTTCCTACAAAAAACGAGGAAGCCTCTTAGAAGTTTGTCGACTTGGCATGGAGAACTTTAAAATGCCAACGACGCACAACAACGCCGCAACTGACAAGTGCGCATAATGGAGCACGGCACTGCCTGCCTATCAGCGAGCCCATCAACCGAACAAAGCAACAGTGCATGTCATTAAACACTCAGCTCAAGAGGAGGCGTATGGCAAATCATTACCAACACATACAACATTCGCCGCTGAGATGGACGCAGCAAAGAAAAACAAGTGGAAGCAGTAGTGAGAAAGAATCGTCTAAAGTTGTGCGCAAAGTTGCAGCTGGAAGGATGGCGGAGGAAGGAGTCGGAAAGGCGAGCGGCGATAACTATGAAAAGCATATGTGGGCATTAGATTGAGTTTATGTTCAAGGATTGAAGTGTGCGTATGAGTGTGTGTGTTTGAAGTGGGGAAATGAAAGATGGAAGATAGCCAAGTGGAAAGCATAATAAAAAGGCATCATTTTAGTGGGGGGTGGGCCAAATTTACACACAAGCAAGTGAATGAAAAAGCGGTTTCTTTGGCATTTCTTCTGCGCGAAAGAGTCTGCCTTCCGCATTACATACGAACACTTTCGAACCGAATATCAGTGCTTGTGGAAGGAGTGAGGACGGCGAGAAACATAGAGTGGCGTATATGCAGGAAAACTATCGTCAGCATTGAATAAACTGCCTGCCGACCGGCCTATTTGCCCGGGTAAGGCTAAGTGAAGTTGGAAAAAGCTGCTAGTGGCACTGCCTTGCCTCCAATATTCTTCTTTTGTTGCAATAGTGGGAAGTGCTATTGTTGTTTTTGCTTTTGATATATTTTGATTAAAAGTAAGGCCCAAGGGCGTTATAAAATATGCAGCCGACAGCTTTTGGAGCTGGCGAAATAAAAGTGGAATTGGCGAGGTGCGAGGTGCGACGTGCGAGATGCGAGGCGCGAGGTGACAGGCCAAGGAATATTAACTTTTTTATGCCAGCTTTTACAGGAAAAAGCAAGAGTATTTTTACGCCGGTTTTAAATTACAAATAAATTTCTTGAGAAGCTTTAGAAAATTTCGCTGGCTTTCTTGCGACTACAGCAATCAGAGGATTACGATTAAAGTGCTGCATGGCATATGAAAAATTCACAACAAATGTAGTCGTAACTTGCAGCTGCCTTCCAAATAATGGAATTGGTGGAGATTAAATTGTACATATACAAATTGTGAAATATTATTTACTTAAATTTACGTTAGTGTCCAGTTTTTCACAGGTAGAGCACACACACACACAGTCATAACCGCCATTTGCCTGAAACTTTAACTTTAATTTTCTACATTTTTTAATAAGAAGCGGAATGCTGGCAAATCACGAGTCCAGCATCTGGAAAAAATCAACAGTTTTTAGAAATCTGAGACATCTCCGCAAAAAAAGCAAAAGTCATGCGGAATATCAGCGGAAAGTCTACAGTGAACGTTTACTTTTTAATATTATTTTTTTTTTGTTATTACTAGCCGAGAGATGTGCAGATTGCAGCAATGGAATGCCGTAAAAATCGCTGACATAACACTCCAGAGCAGCATTAAAGATGTGGGGCTGATGCAAAAATAAAATAAGGTTACCATACTAAAGAAAAAACATAACTTTTTACTTATGTTCGCTGATTAAGTAAACCAGCACAAATGGCTCTATGGAAAAAAATTCCAGAAAACGAAGCTCGTTTTGAAAAAAAAATTAAAAATGTGAAAATATCAACTTATAAAAATTGGCGCCAGCATGAAATTCCAATAGCCATATCGTCAGCATGAAATGGGCGAAATTGATCAATCTGTGACTTAACTGAAATGCTTACGTTGTACTTCATTCCTCGTGCTAGTTGTTGTTTTCCGGATTGCACAGATCCTTGGTTTGTATGTAATCCACTCCACTTTAACGCAACGGCATGTCAATGGCAACCTTCTTCATTTAGACTCCTTGCTGTCTCGTTCATCACACATACGGCTCACAATCCGTTCATTGTTAACGCTTGTTTTGTTGCATGTGGCAATCAATTGGCAGCAGATGCTATGTCAATGGGGCATTTACCAGTTCCGAGTGACTGCATGGTCAGTAGTGGCTGCATTGTTGACAAACAATTTTAAATTTGATTTTAATTTTCCAATTTTTTTGGAACTTTTCGCACTGCTGCACCAACTTTGTAAATTTCTATTAAAACTTATAACTACGGAGTTAGTGTTGCATAGTCGGATGCATCCAGATATCGCCTCTTGATATGCAGAATTAGATTTATGTACAGCGACCGTAAAAATTCTAACCTGCTTTAATTCACATTTTGGATAATGAAGATTTAGCAAATCGTAAATTTCACTGCAATCTACTAAATCAGTCTACAGTACGTAGATTCGAATCTACGAAAGTAGATTTCTAAATGCGGTCGCCCCTCGGTAGGCAATGGCAAACCTCCGGTGTATTTCTGCCATGAAACAGCTCTTCATAAAATCATCATCATCATCAAAAAAGATAGTAAAAATGATTTTCCCTTGCCCTTTCTATTTATTTGGATGACTTTCGTAGTAAGGGTTCCAAAATATACAACAATAATCTAGAAAACTGCGTATCAACGAAACATACAGCACTTTTTAGGTCATTGGATGAAGGAAATTTTCGGAGTTCCTACGAATAAGTCCAATCATTGAAAATGCTGCGGAACATGCTCCACAAAAGATAGTTTCGAATCGAAAATGAAAGTATAAGGACTGTTCCTACAGAATATGACACAACACTACATTTTTGAATGTGTGAAAATTTTCCAGCCAGCCAGTCACGTTACGAGTTCTAAAAAACGACTTCACATCTTCCGCGAACGTTAAAGATTTTGCTTGAAGGAAATGATTTGGTAAATCATTGATAAAAATAAGAAACATTAGTGGCCCGTAGTGTGTCCCCTGAGGTATAGATTAGATTAGATTTGTGGGGGGTTGGCCAAACCCAAGCACTCAGTCAGGAAGACCATTGAACTGCACCCGGTACAAATTTTAGCAGGTAGGCGAGTGATAATGCGAAAACAACAAAGGATTGAACTGTTGAAAATACAGGCTAGCGACGCTGGAAAAAGCTAAAGAAATAACTGGTTGTTACAAGTAATGAAGTAATTGTTCAGCTGTCACCTGCGCCTAATATACAAAAATGGAAAAGGCTCAAAAACGCTCCGATGTTTTATCGTGCACAATTTTACCAAAGAGTTTTCCAATAACAGGTGTTATGTATCGCTATCGAGAGATGATTAATGGATTGTATGGCCGAAATTGGATGGTATTGATCTGGACAACGTTTATTTTCAACAAGACGCCACTACGTGCCACACAAGCAACGAAATCATTGATCTTTTACGGGAAAAGTTTCCGGACCGTGATATCTCTCGTAGAGGTGATCACAATTGGCCACCGAGATCTTATGATTTAACACCTTATGACTTTTTTCTTTGAGGCCACATGAAAGAGAAGGTCTACGCCAACAGCCCAGGGGCGATTCAAGACCTCACAGATGGAATTCGTGAGGCTTTCGAGGACATAGGGCAGCCACTTTGCAATTCGGTTATGGAAAATTTCATGAAAAGGATATTGTCCTGTAAGTCATTTGCCTGATGTTATTTACCACTATTAACAAGATACCTTCCTCTTTATAATGAAATAAACATCCGATCATTTATATTAAAAAATAGCATTTTTCTTTGAATATCAAAATAACACCTCTTATTTGAAAACCCTTTATTACAGTGCAAGGAATAGAGAGACAGGATATATATAGTAGGGACGGCAAGACTGAAAAAATGGTTTGAGGTGACTTTTCCGCGAATCATTTGGATTCATTGATGAATCTTAAGAGATCCAGAAGAGGAAGCGTATTAACTGTATCCATACTCAGTACATTGCAGCCCAACAGCCTAGGTCTGATTCCAGAAAACGCCGGACAGCTATATATAAAATGCTCTGCAGTGTCCTCGTTTTCCTACTGTTTCCAAGAAAGGCATATTGGGTCGTCAATGATTATATGATAATAGTTATATGCTGACCACAGGCGTTGTGCCCTGTGATTACACCCACCAGTACTCTCAGGTGCTTCCTACTAAGTTTTAGAAGAAAGGCCGCTACTTTCCTATTTGTTTCTTTTACAAAGCACTTAGATGGCTACTCCGCAGGAGCCCAACGTTTTCTATGGGTTGATCTCAGGAAGCCGTCAATCCATAGTTGAATCGAGCCCTAAAAAGGGCTCAGAGCCTAGTAGTACGTTAGCAGTGCCTTCATAAGTCAGTTTATCAGCCAAATCGTTCCCTTTAAGACTACAATGTCCAGGCACCCAAATAAGACAAACTTTTTTGTGTTTTGCAACACTGTTCAGTTTTGTTTTACATTCACCGACTAATATCGTAGAGCAACGAGGGTTAGCAAGAGCTCTTAGTGCAGCTTGAGGCATACCAGACGACGTGTTTACTGTTAGTGACGATTTCTATTACGGTACCCGTACAAAACAAAACCCATACCAAATATATCTATATATAGAAAAGGGCTGGAGTACTAACTTCACGTGTCGAAGTCTGGAATCAGAATGTGGTCGAACATGAGCCCAAAATGATGGCCTTCCGTAAGTATTTTGCTATTTTTACTATGGCTATTTTTAGTAGCTTTATAGCTTTTGGATTTTGCAACCCAGTTATCCCGGATTGCTCGCTCCAAACGGTTGTTAAAAGGCTACCCAGAGAGCTGCTTGGACCGTATGCAAAGAATCTTCCCGGCCACTCTCAAGTAAATGGCGATCAGGGACTTTCCCTTGCGTGGACTTCTGCATTTTTCTGTTTTATGGTTTATATATGTAAATACATTTATTTTCGTCTAAGTAAAGAACGTCGTTAGTAGGATTCATCAGCTTACGAGAAAAAAACAGCCGAGGGGCGACCGCTATTAGAAAACACTTTTTCTTAGTTTTGGTGTTTCACCGAGATTCGAACCTACGTTCTCTCTGTGAATTCCGAATGGTAGTCACGCACAAACCCATTCGACTACGGCGGCCGCTCCTATTTACCCATATAAATAATTTTGCAAAATGTTGGATAAACTTGGTGATTTCTAGGACACGTGTTTTCTACACACAATCGCAGTTAATAAAGTGGTAAGAAATATTTTTGTCTTAGCCGTCGAAGAAAAGCTAGCAGATATAAATAAATCATCAAAATAATAAAAGTAATGGAACACTTGCAATAATAACTGTGAATGCAATACCATTAAAACTATGGCGTAGGTGTATAGACGCTCGCATAGATGCTTATTCATGAGAAAATTTATTCAAAGTGAAAGCTCAAACAACTCAATGAACAAGCAAACAAACGAATTGAGTTAGTAAGTGCACGTAAATCTCAATGGACTCACACTGAGATGTTTTTAAGTGGTTGCCAATGCAATTTTCTATGGTCTTAAAGTGACCCAGAAAATGAGAAAATCGCACATACATGCAGACACATGCAAATGCTAAAAGCTTACGAAAATTTGCTGCTCGGATAATAAAAAGATGTGTACATTCAAGTTGCAAGCGCCAACATTGCATGCACGAGCCCGGCAACCGGAATTTCTGGTGATGTCTGAATAGGGCCGACATGCTGACGATATCCACATATGTACACGCATACACTCATATAGTACACATGTGAGTATTTGTATGCAGGCTTCAACAATTCGATCTTAAAGAGCTGTCGGGCGCTATTGACCCACACATACGCATTCAACAGAGTACACAAAGCCTCACACATCCAAACGCAATACTTAAGCCAATGGTTTATATCTATAATTTAAGGAGCACCGCAGCAATTCGAATCACAAAAACAAACACAATTTGCCTAAAATGTCACAGCTTTGTGACGGCGAGGACACAATCTTATACGTAGTATACACAAATAAGGTTGCTTGAGGGCTGACACACCGATCCATCTACTCAAATCCTTCCTTCCCTTCCATCTGGCCCTCAGTGTACTTATCCTTGTCAGCCTTGCGACCAAAGCAGCAGACGTTCAAACAGCCATCCATCACACATTCAAGCCCACGCAACAGTCGAAATGTCACACATATGTCAATTTTTATTACAATCCTAGGCTACCTCACACCCGCACGAATAGGTAGATGCCTACACACAACAGAAGCGTTAGTCCACGGAACCGAACATAGCAGAATGCTTACTTAGGCGGCAATGAATATCCGTTATAATTCAGTTCTTAGCTAAACATACCCAGCTGGAATCACTTGCTGCAAACACCTGAACCAGTAAAATATTTTCGCCATCCATTTCCTACTTTAGCAAGGGAACTGCTCGTGGCCCCAAATAAATGTATTTATAATACCTATACTTCAGACGCGAAAAAATTACCTTTATCATCTTCTATTCGAAAGCTCAATCAAACTTCTCCATGGCGAAGGTTTCTATTAAAAATTCACAACTTTATTTGACAGGAAAAACAAAAGGGTGCTGCCCAATCAATTTTTTTATTTATTCTAATGAAAAACAAAACCTACACGGATAGCGCGAAATGCTAACCAGTAACAAATACCAACTTCAAAAAACTTGTCTGCCTCTTCCAGACGTACTTTTTTATAAAATTGAAAAAATCAAACGCTTTTTTCAAAAATAATGGCGGATGAACGACACTTTGCATTTGATACAAATTGGAAGAGAATTTTCTATTGATCCAAAAAAATATATAAAATAAAAAATTCTCTTTCTACGTTTCCAAATGAAGCGAAAATGAATTTACGAATTTTATTGTATTATTTCTAGTCTGTAAGAATAAATATACCCAACTTGAAGACTGGAAACCAAAATGTCACAATAAGTTTTAGAATCAGAAATAATGTTTGGCCAAAAGTATTAGGCACCCCATTAATTACTGAAATTTTCGTTTTCAGTGAAGTGAAGTAAAGATTTGTTATTAATAAATCACTACAAATAAAAGGAAATAGTAATAAGAACATTTAAATATTTTATAAGTTCAGCCTTTGATTTGATAACAGCAGCAATCCTCTGGGCATGCTGTGTATAAACTTTGTTCATTCGGGTGTACTTGTGGTATTCCCCTGTGTTCTATGAGCTCTATGGCTTTAGATCTGGAGAAACCAAAGCATCGTAGTCACTGATTTGTGGGAGGACCATTGTCTTGTTATAATTGAACTCTATCTAAAAAACACAGTGTCGACGAAAATGCGAGTTAACGAAGGCTGAAGTACAGTTTCTAATACATTTATGTACTTTTGACTATCATTTCGCCGACCCCATAAGCAGCCATGCAACCCCAGATCATAATGCTGCCTCCCTACGCTTAACAGTGGGTGCCACGCAATCTCGATGATATTTGTCGAGAAAGCGGTCGTCTCGCAAACTTTACAGCAGGTGTTGCGAATACCTTAAGGAAAGAAACCAACATAGTTTGAGTTATTTCCCTGAAATTGGTCTAGGGTAGGAGCTATAGTTGTTGATGTTTTAAAATCATGCAAACTAAGCCTCCCTCGAAGTTTGATTTCTGAGACACACAGAATATTCGACCAGTCTTGCTCCGTAAACTCTTCCGAGAGCCCATTTTAAACGCCTTCTCCATTTTTTTTCTGAAATTTACAGCTTCTTTCGAGCTTTGCATCCTTTTAAACCTGCATTCAGAAGCCTTCTTCGAGCTGTTCGAGCACTAACTTTTTTCCAATTTCTTCCGCAAAGGCGTCTTCAAGGCTAGAAGAGGATCTTTTACGATCTTTGACAGACTCGCGTATAAGAATTCGGTTTTCCCGTTCAACTAGTAAGTCGTTTTCTTCCACTTTTTGATTTATTGCGGTGGGATTTTGTCTCCGTAAATCGCTTAACAGCACATTCGGCATTACCATAAAAAGCACGAGGCTACAAGAGTGTAGAAATTAAAGAACCAGGAATTAATCTGACTAAACCTTCCGTCCACTTGATCGGTTGTGAACCAAAAAAGTAGCATCTCCCTATAGCTGAAAACTCCAAGCCTTGTAGCGGATTACAATAAATATATGGCCCGAGTTTATCGATTATTTCAAAATACATACAAGGCCTGCTATTTATATTTCTGACCTAACAATGGAGAAATTACCAACTGGTGATAGAAACCGGTTTTATTGCTTTTCAAAATATTCTTCATGATGATCAATACATGTTTGCATTTGTTTGAACCAATTTTCGAAGCACATTGTCCAGTCGCGTTTCCGGTACGTTTTCTAAATTGTGTAGATCCAACGCAAACACACCTTTTTACCACAAGGTGGGCATACAAAATCTTACCGATGCTCGTCATCCTAACGCCTAAGGACGTCTCAATCTTACGGTTTTGAGGGAAAAGCGGTCATGAAAAACTAGTTTTACAACTTGTTTACTGTGTTAAAGGATGATGCGTGCTCGCCGTATAATGATTTTGGTTCATCGATGCATTCTTGGGTTGTTAGATTAGGTGTATCTAGCTAATCTGAATAGATCTCACATTCCAAAGTAGATTTGTATGTTTTTAAAATACTTTGGCTGATTTGAGATTTCGTCATAAGAATAACTAATATTAATTAATACTTGCCGTTATAATAGGGCTGATCACTTCGTGTCTGCTCAGTCTCACTCTGCCACACTTCAAGTCGCCTCATACAGAACTGTAAATGAAGGGTGGTTAAAGTTCAAGGGCCGATGTTGAATGTGAACCACACCTAAACGTTAAGTTTTCTTCCGCATTTCATTTAATATTCTTCAATTTCAGACTAATTCAATTTAAACCATTGAAAGCTACACGCGTTAAAGTTATTCAAGCTTATTATGAAAACGGGCGTTCATGCATTTTGATGCATATCAAAGAAAATCATCTTCAGTGATGAGGCACATTTTCACCTCAGTGGATTCGTCAATAAGCAGAATTGCCGCATTTGGGCGAATGATAATCCAAGAGTGATTGCCGAAAAACCAATGCACCCACAAAAAGCGACTGTCTGTTGCGGTTTATGGGCCGGCGGCATCATTGGGACGTATTTTTTCCAAAATGAGGGTTACTGTGAATAGCGTTCGTTATCGTGAGATGATAACGAACTTTGTATGGCCCAAATTGAAAGATATGGATGTGGACGATATGTGGTTTCAACAGGACGGTTCCACTTGTCACACAGCTAACGAAACAATGGCTCTTTTGCGCGAAAAATTTGATGGCCGAATAATCTCACGTCGCAGCGATGTCAATTGGCCGCCAAGATCATGTGATGTGACACCGTTGGACTTCTTTCTTTGGGGTTTTTTGAAAGAAAAGGTATACGTCGATAAGCCAGCTAGAATTCTATAGCTAAAGGATAAGATAAATCGGCATAGAACCTCAGTTATGCCTCAGCGTCATCGAAAATTTGAACCATCGGATGGAGGTGTGCCGCCCAGGCCATTTGGCCCTTATTTTATTCTATACATAATTGAGCTATACCAGTATTATCATAATAAAGAGAAATGACAATAATTTTTAAAAAAATTGTGTTTTATTCAAAATCAATATCGGCCCTTGAAACTTATCCACCCTTTAGTTTTGTAAGTAAATGTAATAAAAACTTTCATGTTTCAAATAATCGCTTCTGATTTTTATGGGCAGCACAACGTTTCTCTTAGTAAACCAGATATTCTAATGCAGGTGATACTGGATTATCCTCCGAAATGATGTTTTAAAATTCAAAAAAATAGTTTCGAGGGGTTCAAGAATTCTGTAGTTGAACGAAGTATTTAAAGTGTCTACAAATACTAACAAGACTATTTTCTTGCAGGGTTCGTTAAACATATTTGTACGAATAAATACAAGTGGATATATTTCCGACGTTTCCACTGGATAGTCTCATCGTTTGTTATTACAGCGATGTATATTTTATACGGCATTTTGCGCCCCTGCCTGACACGCTATTCAATTTAGTGAGCGCACACAACAACGCCAATTCCATCATTCGAAGTAGCAGTATCTCCTCCTTCCCTTCCCTTCCCACACATACTTACTTGCATGTACGTCCACCAACTCGTCACCTATACTTTTATTGAGCCTGGGCTCGCCTGGGCTGCCTACGAGTGTGTGTTACTTTACGCTTTTGACGTTCGTCGCGCATAAAGTAAAATTGCAATAAATTTTATGCGGTAAATAAAAGTTATTAAGAAATGGGCCAAAAGCCAGGAGGGTCTGAAAGTAGCACGCAAAGAAGCAAGACCACTCTGCCAGCTGAGCCACAATGTGAGTATTTAAAATTCAGTTCAGATGTGCGCCTTAACCCTTTCGGTACGGAAAGCCGCTAACGGAAATACAAATTATTTTATATGTTTAATAGTTGCAATGGGTGAAATAAAAGTCTTTTGTCCCATCAAAATTGTAGGTATCTTCAAACATTGCCGGGACATATAAGTCCCGTTCGGACCGAAAGGGTTAAAAAATTATTTTCTGAACTGTTGGCAATATCGACAGCAACAAAGATACGGACGCAGATGTGGGGGCTGAAGTTAAAGCCAGCTTTAACTCAGGCACAGAAACTGAGCCTGTCGACAGCTGGTGATAGATTTATGCAAATTCACACACATGCAGGCGACAGAAGATTCAATTTCCCAGGAACCAATCAACTTTTATTGAAAGCCATAATCACATGAATATGCAACTGTAATCAATCGGATGTGGCAGCAAATAAGCTGAGCTACTGTAAAATTTTATGAAATCAATTAGAGTCAAGTGAGATTTACATACACGAACACACACATACAAGTGAATTTATATATGTTCACCATCCAGCATCTGACCCACTTACGCTAAAGTTGTGGCTCTTCTATTTATGGGAAAAATTCGTTTTTGAAAACTTTTTATACCAATTTTTCCACAAGCCAAGCAGAAATATTAAATACTTTCGACGCCTTTAAGACAATTTCTTTCGTCCCCTCCTTCCAAGCTCACTGTATGTCATAAACAGGGTGTCATGTGGCAGAATTAGAAATTAAAAGCTAAATTAAGAAAGCATAAATAGAAAGAATACTAATGCAGATTTAATTTTTCAAAAGTTATTTTCTCTAAATGTGGTCGTTTACGTCGGATACACTCTTAGAATCTGGCCTCCGTACTCCGTGCCACTCGGTGAAGAAGTGATGTCGGGATACATTAATGTCGCGAACGATATTTTCTGCTGAGTGTTAGGATGGCCGTAGTATTTGTTTCATAGGCTTTACTTTTAATGTACTCTCATAGAAAAAAGTCCAGAGAGGTGAGATCGAGCGGCCTGGGGGGCCAGCATATGTCACTAAAACGGCTTCAGTTTTCTAGAGAAATAATCACGCAGTATAGTCGTGGTCCCTCTGACCGTTTCTTAATAAAACTATGTGTCTATGTTCTTTCGTTATTGGCAGCAAATAATCGGCCAGCATGGGCAGATATTGACATTGCCTACAAAAAGTGCTTGCCCAGTACGATTTTCGAAAAAATATGGTCCAATTCTTTCATTACTTAACAATGGTGTGCATTGTAACTTTGGGACTGTGAGCCACTTTGCATGATGTTAAATAGTGGGTTATGTTCCTTAGGTGACCGCTAGCGGCAATTTTGCCTATTTATTTGGTGTTTCCCTACCAAATTACTCCGACATTGTCTCGCAACATTTTTAACCGAATTAGAGCTGTAAAGTTTAGCCCCTTGCTCAATTTGAATTTTGAAAGAGTGAAGTTTAAGATCCTTCATCGATATTTTATGCACAATACTTTTTAGGAATCCCAAGGCAGGCGCCCTCTTGCACACGGACTGACGCGGATTATCGTGCAATTTTGTAGCGACGAGTTCATTATTCGCATTTGTTCTCAACGTCCGGCTGGGTCCCGCCATCGAACTTGTTGCGCGGTACCTTCCCACACATAAAGGAATCAAATCTTCACCCGGGACATAACGTAAACGTTGAATATTGTAACGTGAACAAGATTTACAACGAGCAGTTGCACGCGAATTATTGGCCTTGAAATTTGCTTCGATTCACCCGTTCACTGAGACATCGTGACCAGATAACCGGCACAATAAACGAAGCCAGCGCAGTCCTCTTCCCTCTCATACACTCAGCGGTTAGGGGTAAGCTTTAAATTTAAAAACCCATTTCTGCACCGGCACCCTGTATACTCGTATGTGCAACTATATATAATACCAAGTGTGAGTTATATCGCTTGCGCACACTTGAGTGGCCACAAATCCTCGACTATTTAGCGTGTGAAGAAGTGGAGTGTAAGGGGCAAAAAAAAAATTCGAAGCTAGCAAACTCGACTTACGTATGCATTGTGTACCATTTTGTGGAAAGGGTCGTGCGGCTTCCAATATTGTGCATTCAGCGGAATCAACTCACATGCACACTTGTTCAGGTGCTCATGTGCGCATTCACTAACCAATACACAATTTAGATACAATAACACTGAGTACTCAAAGGATGCGCCACAATCAGTACTCAATATGCAAAACACATCCAGGCGAGGGGAGTGACGTATGGTGCTCCAAATTGTTTCAAGGGTATTCGATATTTTGTCTGCCACAAAAGCTAACTTTACATGCAACTTACCTCCTCCCCCTCCTGACTGTTTTCCTCCTTGGAAAGCTACACAAAGGAGCCAACGTCAACGGATCATATTCCTTTGAATGCCGCAAGATGCTGCAGGCACTACAAATGCTTTTTGTTCATTTTTACACGAAGAAAAATGCCCACTCAGTTATGTCGCACAAAGGAAACTATGCTCAAAGAATATTCGGAAGGTAACACTAGCCGCCAAAGGAGACCTGATCGCTAGTTGACACCCATTTGAGCTCACACATACATAAACAAAAATGCATTTGTACCGATGAGTTCGGAAAACTGTGAAAATCAATCGGTGAGTAAAAGAACAGCTGACGGCTAACAGCAGAAAAATAAGCCAAAATCAATGATTTGAAATAGAAACTGATTGCGAGATTGCTTAGCCTTCGTTTCTTCTAACCATTCACTTGCTGCACTTTTGGCATTTGCGCCCACATCTTGCTACTGCTGGCATCCCAAGCATGTTGGTATCAATAGTCACGCGTCATTGCCCGCACATAGAGGTAAATCAACTCTACTCTCGAGTCAACTTAACTTCGTCTTCATTTGCATGTGAAATACCGCTAACTTCCTTAAGCTCTGGCGCTGCTCGTTGTTAGCTCCCAGCAGTACTGGGGCATATGAAGAGCCTGCATGTCATATTTGTCTGTCGACCACTTTGTTGGCAAACTTCATGCGAGCAAAGATAGATAGACTGACAAACGGAGCAACGGACAGACAGGCAGCAGGCATAGATTGTTGTCTGTTGCAGAGACTGCAAATCATGAAAGTTGCTCAAGTAAAGGGGTGGACGGTGAGCTGCGGGCATTGTAATACTGTCATCTCGAGAAGCTTAAAAACTAAATGCCTCATGACATCTGTCACAAAGATACGCCTCACTGCACCCGCGTTGCAGGAGGCATACCTCCCCATTTCCCAAATACTAGAATAAAATAAAGCATAGAATGCCATAACACAAATCTCAAAAGTGCTCTGCGCCATAGAAAATGCAGCCGGAATTTGCGCTGAATGAAGCTGGTGTGTGAACGTAAAGCACGAAGCTAAAACCGCAGCCACGCAAAAGCCCTTCAAGATTCTCGAATGCACACAGGAGTTAAAAAAAAATGGAAGCAGAAACAAATAGCAAACAAACATAGAGTTGAGCCACCGAAACTCACTTCGCAACTCCTAGCGCCGCATTAATATTTTCCCCCTCTTGACAACCCGTCCATCTCTCCATTGCACAATAGTGCATTCGTTAGCTCTTTTTTGGAGCCACTTGCAAGAGCTTCAAGTTGAAAATTAATGCGCTCATTAACTTGTGAAATGGTTGTGCCACCATTTCAAGTTTTTCTTGGCTGCGCTGAGGCCGCAAAGAAGCCGTAAACGCTTGCAATTTGAAACACTTGCAGCCGCCCGCCTTGCACACATGCATTATGTTAAGTTGATGTTAAATATTTGTGCGTCTTTTGTTTTTACTTCATCGGTCTCAAACATCTCTTTTCTGCTTTCCCCTTTGCTCTCAATCTTCTCGCCCTACCGCTATGAGCAGTTGTGCCCCGCTGGAACGTGAGGCAGGGCGTATGAGTAATCCAGTTGGCGAAGACAACCACATGCCGAATGCTGTCGACTGTCGAACGCGCATCCACTCATCGAGTCATTCACCGTGCCACGCATGCTTGTGGTAGGCGAAAGCAAATAGAAGGCAATAGGCGGAGTACGGCAGAAGGGAGCCGGCGCATTTATTTCCGGTAGATGATTGCCTCGTTGAAAGACAGCACCACTGAAAAGGTTCATGTGTTGCATATTGCAGCGCCTACCACAGCTGCACTTTCTTTGTGCCTGTTCTCACCCGTTATGCTCTTATTCACCTTACGCTGGCAATGCCTTGCCGGAGATGAAAACAGTAATTGCGCGCGGAGGCGCCGCCGCTAGGAAATGCAGGTGGCAAGACCAGCAAAGGGAAGTCGAACTGTTATTAGCATTCCGTTGCATATTGCACGGCGCTCGAAGCGATGCAAATTAATAATGCAAACCCTTTGCGTTGGTCAATCTCGTAATTTATTTTCTTTAAAGCTCAAATTCAATTGTTGTTGAGTCGGTAGAAGATTTATTAAATGTCAAGAATTGTATGAAAGAATTGTAAAAAAGGTCCTTTGATTTAATTTGAGAGCCACAACAAGTGCATGCACAGATTTGTTCGAATTTGAATATAACTCGAAAATGTAATCCCAATTATATTGATCTGGATTCCGGGACTCTCCGGCATTATCGGTAAAAAAACGGGCAGGCCAAACTGCCAAAGAAGCACCTCGACTCATTACCACTAACAACGTCAATATAAGGGATATCACCACTTCTTAAAAAATACACCCCAGGCACAACATCAAAACTTAATATCGTAAGCTTCTAATTAGTACCAACGAGTTTACCAAAAGGAACATACAAACTGCCGTTACTTAAAAACGCTCAAAATTCACTTCCACGATTGAACAAAAAAAAATTGTACGACCACAATTAGGGCACACTTATCTTACAAATATTCAGCTTATAGACCCAAACACTCCATTGTGCACTATGACAATAATGTTAAAGCTTGGCAAAAGGGTTCCTTCCACTTACCTGATAATTTCAGCGTTTTCAGGCTGAAATCAAGGCAATAAAGGAATGCTTTCTTACCCTCAAAAGTACACTTTTATCTGTTAAAGACATGACAAACAGGCTAACTTGGCCAGAGTTGGATCTCAGCCGCAGCAATCTGTTATTAATATTATATAGGCATGACGGAAGGAACTTAAAAGAAGCACAAGAAACTGTGGAACACCTTTCATGCAGATGCCAAACACTAGGTTAGGTTAGGTTATGGTGGTAGTCGGTCTGCACGACCAACTCACTTAGACCTTACAGGTCCGTTGTGATACCACTGTGCTACACGGGAACCTCGTTTATCTTCCTTCGTGGAAACATTTCGTGGCTCTTATGAAGCGTAGTATTGATGCCAACCCCACGCCAGACAGTTCTGTAAGAGAATTAAAAAGTATTTACCTAGACAACCTGCGCTGATTTTAGCTAGGGCTGGACAATTGCAGAGGAAGTGCTCAACTGTTTCTTCCTCTTCCTCATCTCTGCAACTTCTGCAATATTCATGGGAGAAGACTGCTAGCCTCGAGGAATGCCTGCCAAATAGCCAGTGACCGGTTAAGCAAGCCACGACCTTCGAGATATTGTCTCTTGAAAGACTAAGCAATTCCTTTGTTCTTTTCTTGTTTATTTGCGGCCATAGTAGCCTAGCTGTTAGACACGTATCTTCATTTCTCCATGACCTATTGGCCTCTTGGATAAAGTGGTTTTTTATTATTAGTTTACTCGTGGCCATGGGTATTCCAATGGTACTTTTATCACTCAGCAGTTGGAGAGCGGTACCCTTTCTGGCTAGCTCATCTGCTTTACAGTCAATATCTCTATGTCCCGGAACCCAAATAAGGCTGACCTTGAATACGCCACTAATATCATTTAGAGCTGCCCGGCATTCCTGTGCAACCTTCGATCTTAGTAATGCCGCATTCATTGATTTGATGGCCGCCTGGCTATCCGAGAATATATTTATAGTCGTTTTTGTTAGGGCGTGCGTATTTAGGTATGTAGCCACTTCTTTTATAGCTAATACCTCTGCCTGATAGACGCTGCAGTAGTCTGGTAGTCGAACGGATAGTTCCAGTCCTAATTCCTTCGAGAAAACTCCGTAGCCAACCTTATCGTCTAGCTTGGAGCCGTCTGTGTAAAAGTTGAATTCCCCCCTTCTCCATGGCCTTCTTGTATGCCACTCCCTTCTTGACGGTATACTCGTCTTGAAGAGTCTTTCAAAGGTGGGTCTAGGGATAGAGTAGTCTATTTCTTGTTTATGACTATTCACAGAGTGCAAAATGGAGGCGTGGCCAAAGCACCGGTCTTTCCATAGCGCCATACTTTTTAATCTGAGCGCCGAGGCGGCGGCCACGTGTTTTCCTACCAGATTTAGGGCAGGTAAGTTGATTAGCACTTCCAGCGCTTTGTTTGGAGTAGTCCTTAAGGCGCCAGAGATGCACAAAAAAGCTGTTCTTTGGACCTTACTCATGGTTTTAGCGTAAGTCGCCTTTTGAGCAGATGGCCACCATACAAGTATTCCGTACATTAAGATTGGCCTAACTACCGAAGTATAGAGCCAGTGCGTAATACGGGGTGTAAGTCCCCATTTGATACCGACCGTTTTTTTGCAAGTGTATAATGCAACGTTGGCCTTCTTTACTCTTTCCTCAATATTAGATTTCCACGTGAGTTTCCTGTCTAATATGAGTCCTAGGTACTTGACGTTCTCTTTCAAAGGAATCTCCACACCCTTAAAAGTTAGCGGGGAGATAATAGGGAGCCTGTGTTTCTTTGTAAAGAGAATTATTTGAGTTTTTGAGGGGTTTATATCGTGTCCCCTGCTCTCAGTCCAGCTTTTAAGCGTGGCCATGTTAGAGCGCAGAATATCCATAAGGGTGTTAGGATATTTGCCCTTAACGGCGATTGCTACGTCATCTGCGTAAGCTGTGACGTGGCAACCCCCTCTTTCCAGGGTTAGCAACAGGGAGTTTACTGCCAAAGTCCAAAGAAGAGGGGGAGGACTCCACCTTGCGGTGTGCCCCTGCAGACCTTTCTGCTTAGAGTAGTGCTTCCTAATTTAGCCGTTACCTTTCTTTTGATGAGTATATCTTCTATCAGGGCTACGACATGTGGTTCAACTCCAAAATCTTCTAGTGAATCTACTATAGCGTTTGCATTTATATTGTTGAAGGCGCCTTCTATGTCTACGAAAGCAACCAATGCAAACTCTTTGTCTGATAAGCTTTTTTCCACCAACCCGACTAGTGAGTGTAAGGCGGTTTCTGTGGACTTCCCTTTAGTATAGGCATGTTGCGCCGAAGAGAGCCTATTTAAAGGCACGACACCACGTATGTATTCATCTATTATTCTCTCCAGGACCTTGAGAAGAAAAGACGTTAGACTAATGGGTCTGAAGTCTTTCGGGTTAGTGTGTGAGGACCTACCTGCCTTGGGTATGAAGGAGACTTTTGCCTCCCTCCATCCTAGCGGAATGTGGCCCATGTTAAGACAACTTCTAATGACGATTTTGATATAAGGTAGTACAATGTCCCGTGATTGCTGCAGTTCAGCGGGGTAGATACCGTCCATTCCTGGCGATTTATAAGGACCAAAAGTATTAATAGCCCATTCGATTTTTGAGTGTGTAACTAAGAGATTTCCTAGGTCGGATTGCCTTTCGTTATTGGCGGAATGGTTTTGTTCCACCGGCTTGTTTCCTGGAAAGTGTGTGTCTAGGAGAAGACCTAATGATGCCTCACTTGACGTAGTCCATGTATTCCCTTGACCTTGTAGGTAGCCTAGGTTGCATGGCGTCTTTGAGAGAATTTTTCTTAATCTGGCCGCTTCTGAAGTCTCTTCAATTTCTTTGCAATAATTTTGCCATGATTCACGCTGCGCAGTTCTAACTGCTTTTTTGTAGTTTTTCAATTCAGCTTTATAGGCTTGCCAGTCCTCTGACCTTCTCGTGGCCTTGGCCAGATTAAATAGTGTTCTATGGGATTGTCGTAGCGAGGTTAGCTGCTTGGACCACCAAGGTGGTTTAGACTTCCCTCTGGGTCGGACAACCGGACAGCTGGCTGCTAACGATCTATACATTGCTTTAGTTACCTGATTAACCAGTTTATCCAACCACAAGTAGTGGGGTTTTTGGGGGCTTTCTTTGGCAGTAGAGCTTTTAATTTTTTATTGTAAACTCCCCAGTCAGTTTTCCGTATATTCCTGAACTGACTAACTTGGGGAGACTTAGTGTCGATTTCGAATGCAATATACCGATGGTCTGAGAACGAATTTTCGTTTGAGACTCGCCATCTTTTAATGTGATTAGAGAACATGTCGGAAGCCAGGGTGATGTCCAAAACTTCCTCTCTGTTCATGGTAACAAAAGTCGGCTCTGAGCCTATATTCAAAACACTAATTCTATTTTCTAAGATAAAGTCTAGTAGTGACTCACCTCTAGCGTTAGTGTCGCTGCTTCCCCACAGGATGTTGTGAGCATTTGCGTCGCAGGAGACAACCAAATGTTTGTTCTTCCGGGCTGCCTCCTGCACCAGAGTACGGACTTCGTCCGGCGGAGCATCCCTGTCATAGGCCATATAGGCGGAGGCTAGCCAAAAACCGGTTTTCCCGAGCTCGATGCTTGCCGCTACCATGTCGCCGCTACTAAGCTGTGGGAGCAAGAAGATATTTATATTGTTTTTAGCGAGGATGCAGCTACGGATCTTACCTCTGTGTTGTACGGCAATCAGTTTAAAGCCCTTCACTCCGAGTCCGCAGATTTTATTGCCGTATATCCACGGCTCTTGAATGAGGGCTATGTCAAGACCACCGGCAGCCAAGCGGACGGAAAGATGCGCGGACGCAAGTTTGGAGTGGTGGAGATTAATTTGGATCAGCTTCATGAGAATCTGTCCGTTTCATCTCCACCATCGTGACCTCGACGTCCTCTTCCGAGATCTTCCCACCCTCAATGTCAGCGAGGAGATCATCTTCGTTAAACAGCGGCCCCACACCGGTCAGCCTCTCCGAGTCGGTTGAACATTGGCTGTTGGCCAACCCTTCTTCAGTATCGCTCCGCAAGCTGGCTTTGTCACTCTCCTCATCTGAGTTCAAAGCTGGCTCGTCGCTGAGATAGATTCGAATGGTTGCGTCAACGAACCCGAACCTCACGACATTATTTTTCTGCGCCAGTGGGCCGAGCGATTCTCCATTGAAGATGAGCATCACCTGTCGCCTACCTTCTACTGGCTCCTCTATTCTACCTACCTTCCAATTATGCGTTGGCAGGTCTCTGTTGCAGGATTTGAAAATTTCCTCAATTTTGCTTGGCTCTGCCGGCTTGGCCGGAATCCAAACTCGAGCTCGAGGCCTGCTTGGAATTTCATCCTTGCTAACCGCATCGAGTTTGGCACCCGGCCAAACCTCTCCTGTCTTGTTTACGGCCAACCTGTAGAGCGTGGCTGACCTAGTGTCTTCGCAGGCGATGAGTTTAGCTCTACCTTGATACCAGCTTGCGTCATGACAAAGGGGGGGAGGTCCGGGGTGTTCCTCTAGGATCTGGAGGTACACTTCGGCGATAGCCTCCTCAATCCACCTCCATTTTTCCTTAGGAATCACTCCTTCCTCCTCTCCTTTGTCGATGACGGCCAGTATCTCACCGCCGCCTTTTACCACCTCACTAAAGGTTTGGTGTTTTTGGCCACCTACCTTCTGTCTTTTGGCGGCCCTTTCCATT
The DNA here is from genome assembly GCA_037575425.1 of Anastrepha fraterculus. Taxonomy (NCBI): domain Eukaryota; kingdom Metazoa; phylum Arthropoda; class Insecta; order Diptera; family Tephritidae; genus Anastrepha; species Anastrepha fraterculus. Next base: position 188,711 of record JAYXIM010053753.1, read on the forward strand.
GTCTGCAGACCGTTGTCTTTTGGGAGTAGCATCCGCCGGTTTTCCCAAGTCGGATATTACTCCCTTTGCCCACTCTAGCGATTTAGCCTGGCCTTCGGTTAGCTGGTTTGTTGCTACCTCTCCTAGTCTAAATAAGACCCTGCTGGCCGCCTTCTTTTCGTAGTAGTTTTGTTTGGAGGGGCGGACATGTTTAGCCGCCCCCCCCCCCCCCGTTCTACATTTATGAACTGCCTAGAGGTGCTAGGCCCCTCTATGGCAACCTGCCGGTGAATCCTAGAAGCAGGTGCCGACCCCCGTCCTCTATAAGAGGTTGAGGTGGGATGGGGGTTATTTGTCCTGCGCAGCGTTGCCCTCGCAGCTTCTGCCATTGACTGATTTGAGGCCGGTTTACCCAAGCCTCCTCGCCCCCCGCTGCCTCCTGCAGTACTCGCGCTGGGACCAGCCCTTTCGCTTAGGCCCCCTCTAGCTCCTAGTATCGTCTGACCACTGCCTTGCTCACGGCTGTAGCAGTAGTCGAAACCACCTTTGTTGGTTTTTTGGGAGGACCGACCTCCTTGTGAAAAATGTTTTTCTTGTTAGACGTATTCATTTTTGGTCCCACGAGTGTCGGACAAGCGAGGTCCGCCTGTGCAGAGGTCCGTGTGCACAGGTAAGGCTAGATAGAACCGGAGGTCGCCAGGTATCCGGAGCACTCCGTTCAAGACTGGGCTATTTTTGGTCTGGGTCCCCAGCCAGGCTGAACCTCGGCACGGGTCGTATAACACCTTGTTCCGACCCAGGGCAGAGCTTGGTCATCGTTCAAAAAGCAGCCCGAACCAAGGGAATGAAGTGTGTTCGCTCAATACTGGAAAGTATTCAAGTGGCACACTATCATCCGTTGGTAAAGTCTGGTTAGTGATTCGACTAAGCCTCCGCACCACGGCAAGGTGTCTGCCATCGCGAAGGATGCCAAACACTAAGTAGAAAGAGAATCTCCATTCTCCGATTCCCCCTTCCTTGGCAGCATACAGTAGTAAAGAGGTCGTAATACTGAAAGTCTCAAAGTGAAATACGTTCTTAAAAACCACAGGGTGGTTTAAAGAGGATCCGCAAATTTAGGAGAAACTTTCGAGGTATCATAATGAGGCTGCAGTAGGCCTGAGTGTGGCAGCCACCTTTCTTAACCTAACCCAACTACATATATAGAACAAATTAATATAACGTAATAGTAGACGTTCACTATACTTTAACCTTAAACTAAGCCTAACTACTTAATTTTATGCCATAGCCTTGCTTCAGATCTTAAAAATCATAACTATCTTCTTCTACGGTTAGTTTTAAGTTTTGGAAACTTTTCTAATTGATCTAAATAAATAAATAAATAAAAAAGCGAAAATCTGAGGGGAGTTGTTTTTCAAAAATTAAAATAAAATGGGTTTCTTTTAAAATTTAAAGCAAAAAAAACTAATTCTTTCTCCACTTTTTTAAGTATAATTTATATCAAAAATTATCAAAAAAATTCAAAATTGGAGAAACAAAATTATTTTTATAGTATAATTTATCACACAAAATTAAAAAAAAAAATTATGAAAATATTAAAAACTACCTAAGACGTTTCACTTTAAAAAACTATAAAATTTATTAATTTTATTATTGTACGCACACCTACAAATACACCAATTTTTAGGCGAATGCCCAAAATACTTGGATCACTTGCGCAATGGCCAATAATTAAGTAATAGTTCCCCAATGTTTTTATGAAACAAATTAATTAAACAACAAACAAGAACTCGTACTACGAACAGCAAATTTAAAAAAATTAAGGTGAAACTAAAATACTAAATTTTAACACTATTTTTTTTAAATCAATTTTTAAAAGCTCCTCAAATATTTTAATCTCCCCCAACTTGTTTATTTGCACCATTAGGAGCTTCAAAAGTTCGTTCCATAAAGTTTTGGTCCCATACCGAAAGTAGAAGATAATCACTGTGTGAAAGTTATCAGACGCTACTGAAGCAACTCCCTCTATGGTTGTGGTTGTTGTAGCAGCATAAATATTCCCCATAACAGTTTTTAAAGTACGAAGTGAATGTCGGTAATGCAAAAGCGACTGTTGTGAGAACGTTGTTGTTATTGTTATTGTTGTTTTAGCAGTTGGAGTAGTGTTTTGTCCTGGATCACGTCGGTGTAGTGGAGAAATACCTCCTGACTCGCCTGAGGCGTGGTTCAGGCCCAAGCAAATGTCTACAGCGGTGATTCCTACGGTAGCATCTTAGCAAAAATTCATTGCATTGGAAGCCTCGTTGTGAAGGTGTAGCAGAGAAGACAACAAGAGGCATTCTGTGTCCTGTCCCGTCCTGATAGCAGCATGTTGACAGATCTGGAGCTTTGTCCACTGCAAGACACTAGGACGGCGAATCATCACTAGGAAGGCAATCAGATGGGCGCACTGTCTAGCACTACAGCTTAATCTACTTCGTCTGAGCTTCTACTTCACAGCAGTTATATAATATCTTTACAGGTTATATATTTATGGTTATGTAGATGTATTATTCGATCATCCCAACATCAATGCATGAAATAACGAACTAACGAGAGCTTCAGCGTTTCATATAGCCAATCAATAGTTCTCATTATACGGAAGAAAAGTGTTTAAAGCATATTCAATTTCTATTTCTGTATATAGCTGGAGGGAGAAAATCGTTTCCCTCGGTCTGCATTTTCGGTAGTGTTTTATTCGTTTGCCCTTTCCACTCTATGCTTTTCAATTCACTACTTTTATTGCTTGTATTTAAAGAAGCACTTGCATATTTGCCTTTCTCATCTTACGCCTTTCTTTACGGCATTTTACTTTTCTCTTCGCTTCAATAGGAAACTTTGAGTGGCCGGTGGCACAATCTTCAGACGCAGACGACTTGCCACACTTCATAGTTCAAGTGCGTCATTTGGCCTCCGCATCGCATTAAATGCCCAACAGCTTCCGAACAGCGACCACCGGCCACAAACGCTGCCGTTGACTGACGTCGGGAAAAATTTCAGTGACCTTGTCACTCCTCGTTGGCATTCAACAATCGGAATAGTAGATAAAGTATTCTCGCGGCTATGCTGATTTAGAAGAAAGTGTGGATTATCAGGCAGATGTGAAGAATAGCGAGTTTTATTATAGTTTACAGCGAAAATTTGCTCCAATTTCAATTTCGAACGCGAAACTTTCAGTGCATTCCAAAATTATTTTGTTTACTCAGGCAGCGGAATTTCATTTGATTATTTCATTTAACGGACTATGGCGACACAACAATTTCATGGAAATAATTCACATGAAGCAGCGACATAAAACATCTATCTAAATACTATTATTGGTCGGACGCACACATGCATTACAACACGTATATATGTACGCAATGCATACAAATGCACAGCAATGGAAGCAAATCAATTATTTAGTTGCACTCTGGACTGAATGGCTGCTGGTTATAATAGCAAATTATCTACACACCGAGTTCTTGTTGCTTGTTATTATTAACACTGTTTTTTATTGTTGTTATAACATATTTGTACTGTGCAGTAGCTGTAGTCATGCGAAAATTTATCCCACATAAATTAGGTATCCGAGTCAGCGAGTCGAAAAGTCAACTAACTGCCGATAGTGGCTGTAAGACGAACACACCGCAGCACGAACGACTGCATCAACAGTTTGATGCCAAAAAAATGTATAAATGCAGACAAACAGTGCATAAGCGAACACAACCGCGGCTATTTGTTTAAATTCAATATTTAAAAAAAATGTTATTGCTGTTGTAATCAAATCAATGCTAAAGCTGACAAACACAAATTAGTAGTTATTGTGCGATTCCATGATTTTTGATTTTTTTAGTGATTCAATATTTATTTAAGTGTATTTTTCTATCATAGTATTTATGTGAATACTTTAGCGTGTCACTGTTGCCTCAGATATAGTAAGAAATTAGATGGCATCTTATTCCATACATCATTTCACTTGTACTGCTGACTTTAAATTAATTCTCTTAATATAAATTTTAATAAGCCAATCCCTGCCAAGTGTTTGTACAATGGAGCGAAAATGAATTATCTCTGCGATTTACAAAAGTCACCACACTTGGCTCCACAGTGAACCTGCCTCTCACTCCGTGCGCAGCAAACAATTGATAAATTTGTGTAATTCCACCATCAGTGAGAAAATAGAGTCATTTCCGCAGTGTCCCACCAGTGTCAGGACACAGTTGCCCACCCTGCTTCTCTCACGCCACCGATACTTCGATCGCTCCTTATGTTACATTCCTTTTGCAACAGTCGCAAAATTCATTCATCGCTACATTACCAAATATTGATGGCAATCAATCAGAGTGCACGCCTCGGCTATAAATTGCTATGGCAAAGACGATCATCGTAAATTATAGCCAAGTGAGATGATAGTCACTAGCTCGCTTAGTTGCGCGTGTGCTCATGTACATACCGTATGGATGTGTGTGTGTACGGGCACACAAATATTTGCTGATGGTGCCAAGCTGACAACACGGCGCGGCACTTCAACGCCACGTCCGCAACGCACACTCGATAGCATCACATCAGGATCCACATCAGCATCGCATCACCAACACATCAGTGCAAATCGCATCTGGTCCACCACCCCCAACATCAGCCATAGAAATTGAATCTTTAAGGTCGCGGGCTGTGGCCAAAGGTTCTGAAGCCGCATCGATTCGAGCACACTGGGAGGTAATCGATTTTGCGGCACTACCAACGAAATATTAAATGCAATCAACGAGTGGAATTTAATAGGAGGAGTACATTCGTTTTCTATGACTTTGCTAATTTAGTAAATTCAGTTGGTATTTTTTCATGTAAAAATTGAATATTGCACTACTTTGCCGTCGAAGAACAGCCATCAGGTATTTTGGTCCAGTTTATTAAATTCTCATCTCGATGTACTCTTTTTCCATAACGCAGCTTTGAACTTTGCATGTCATGAGTCGATAGCAAAAGAGGTGATAGTTTCCTTCTGTGTGCCCCCAATCAATTTCTTATTGTTTTTGTTTCGCTTTTAAAGTATTTCGCTGGTATCTATGGTTTCTACTGTGCCGTTATGCCTGCATGCCCATGTGGCATATGTGTATGTTGCATGTGTTGGAATAGTCGCCACCACTCCACACACAATGAAGATGGATGCATCCTTTGTCATGTTTTTATTCGGCGTTTTGGTCACTTTTCATGCGAATGTGGTCAATGGAAGCGAGAAGTGAGAAAAAAGTCGAATGTGCTGCGAAAAGCCTTCGCCAGAGAAAAAAATTACGAATTTGAGTTCACTGTTGCCGCCTGTTATTGTGTACTATCAATCAAAAAACAAACGCCGAACAAAGTATGCGAACGAGACTAAAATTGCACAAAAATAGCAGCGCCCGAATGGTCTGAAGTGGATATGGAAATAAAGTTACATGAAGGCGTGAATTAAACGTCTGGAAAAAGCTAGCGTACCGGTAAAAAAAACTAACTTCATCCCTGTGCATTTGCGGGATGCGCCTGAAGCCAGTCGCATAAAACATTATTTCTTACATTAAATGAAAAAACTCATATGAGGTCACTTTTGGGAGGTGATAGGTCTTATGAATGATGAACAAATCGTAACGACATAAGAGTGTTAAAGTTGTAGATAATGGAGGAGTCAGGTCCTCCAAACACCTTAAATCGATCAAAATCGGATTTCGTCTCCTGACGCTGACATTCACCACACCGCAACCCAATTTTTAAATGTATTTAGGACTCGAAAAATGGGTAAAAGAAATTTAAAGGTCAACCAATCAACTGGAACTAGGAATTGGTTAGGATGTCCGATTACTGTAAACATCAAAAATATTTATGAAATAAACGTATTTATAATTTTCAGTCAAATTCCAATTTCTCCGCCACTTAAACATAGTGTGAAACTTAATGCCCCTACGCCTAACTATGCTGTTAAACACGACGGTGCAACTGAAAATCAGACATTTAGCTAATTGACCAGAGTCGTTCTTATAAAGCCTCCTTTGGGTCACAACCAGTTATAGCAATATCTTACTTGGCTATCAAAACCACCGTCAGAAAGTGCGATAATGAAAACTGATAACTAGAAGAATTAACTGGTCGCTTTTCATAGTTCAAAACCTTGAATTTGTATGGCATTTCCTTGCTTATTTGTTTTCGTGACTTGAGGAAAATGGTGCGGTGAAGTACTTACAGAGCATCTGCCCTTCAGATATAAAGTGTTCGAAAATGATGTGTTAAGAGGCAAATATCAGAGCTTTTGACAACCTAATAATCCACCCGGATTCATTTGTAAATGGGGTAAACTTAAAACAAATCAAAAGATGAAGGATGTATAATGGGTGTCATGTAGACTGACTGCTACTTTCTGCATGTAATGTTCTTCTAGTTGCACGAATAGAAAAAAAATCGGCTGTCCTACGCGCGTTTATTTTCTTTACACTTTATGTTTCCGGCTGTAGTTGTTAATCTGTACAGTTAACATATTTCTCACTCACTCGTTTGCTTGTGCACAGAATAATTACTACTCAATCTGTTCGCTTATCCACTTTGCAACCCAAAACCAAATTCGAGAAAAATAGCCTAGAGTTAGAATTCAAGGCGCAAAAAGTGGCTCGCACACACATCCACTAATTAATTTTTAACATATCCTTTTTCTCTTGGCCATATAATTCAGCTTAGCTTCCAAAGCCAAACTATGCTGACATCTGTTTGTTTGACGAATTCTGAGAAGAAGAAGATAAAAGTAGATAGCAAATGAAAGAAGATGGGAAAAAACGCTTGGTGAATTGGATTACAAATGGAAGGCTGATCGAAAAAAAACGGAACTTTCTCTTCAGAAAAACAGGGTCATCCAAGTGAATCCTGAAATTTGTAAGTAAATATATTTTTGTAGGATCATCTTAGTAACATGAAATTGCGCATCTCATAGTTGGAAGGTATTTAAGATTAGCCACATCAGTTGCAACAAACTGCTCCAAACAGCCGGAGCGTAAAGACTCTACATACACAAGCCAACTCTTCTTCCCCTTTTATTGTGGTCTTCAAAGCATTCAAAGCAAAAGCTTTCCAAAGGAAAGCTGCTTTTAAGACCAACCGGAGTGTTCCTTCCTGCAAGGTATATCATCCTCGAAGTCGGTCTTTCGAAAAACTTTGATGTAAACCTTTTTTTTGCAGTAAACCCGCCATGTTAATGTCACTCCACTCCTGCATCGCTGCACTAACAACTACTACTGCACTCTGTTGCCAATCAGTTTTTACCTTAACGCCACAGTCGCGGACGTCAATAAAAGTTTGGCAGATTTTCCTCAACGACCCTGTATATAAGTCAGCCGAATGAAGTCCTTGGCCACATAAGTGACTTCCAATTAGAAAGATTTGCTAAAGACACAATTATTTCAGCTGGACAAAAAATTTCATATAAACTAGTGGTAGTCTTACTCTAGCCACCTAAATTCGTTATCCAGTAGTTGCAATTGTCTCCAAAGAGCCAAATAGCATACGAATGGTGTCGAGTTCTTTTGATACCAAATGTGTATTACTATTTGCCCTTTCTCCAATACCAACACACCACTCGTAATCAAATGGAAGCATTGCCAGTATCAGCCACGCATTGGAATTCCACTGAAACTGCCTAAGTTCATAAAGCAGCGCATGCTAATTTATACGTAGGCACATACTCGTCTGCATTTTTGTGTCGCTGCCTCGCAAAGATATTAAGATACCTAGCAATTGAGAATTCATACTCTACAAGTACAAAGTGCCATATCGCTACAGACCTACAGAAGGGAAAACCTCCAGCAAAAGGCACTCAAAACAATCACTAATAAGAGTTTAAAGTTTTAGGCCATTATAGGAATAACCAACACATCCGCACTCCATCAATTCAATCCAAGCAAATAAATGCCTATCTTTCTTCCCCCTCTTTCACTTGACTCAAACGGTGTGCAACAGTGAGGGAGCAAAGTGCCAATTTCCATCATTCCAAATAACTGATTTATGTGCGATTCTATGCCTAAATCATTACTTTAGTATCTAAATGCTTCTTTTTAGTTTCTGCAAAATAATAACGCCTTTTGGTAGTAGAAAAAAACTCGGAACTGAATACTTTGCAGCAACTACTCCTCACTATTATGCAAGGACGTGCAACTGGCACTTCCATTTAAAAGCCAATTATTCCGCATTCTTCCTCGCAGCAGCTCTTCTATTGTCAAAATCCCGTTTTTCGCTTGCAAATGCCCCTCGGGCACAAATTTGGCAACACGATGCATTGTACGGAACGTGCAAGGATGCCAAAATACTTGCTTTCAATTAATAAAAATGGAGCAACTCTGCTAGGGTTGCCATACATGTGCATACTAAAATATAAATATTGTTCGATATTGCTTTGTTTACTTTAACCAGTTTTAAGGAGTAATTTTAACCCTCCGTTCAGCACCCGAATCTGGCCAAACTGGCATATTCGACTTTGGACGTTAATTTAACATATTGATATTATAGCTAAAGGCTTGAGCTTCCAGGTAGCGTCCTAAACTTTAATTTTCTATGAAATGAAAGCGCAGAAAAGATGGAGCTCCATTTCTTCATGTGATATTTCGAAAACCCTTTGGCCCCAATACGATATACGAAGGACGCAGAAAATCCTGGGGACTCCTCGCCATTAAATTTCCAAACTCGTAACTGTCACTGGACGATCGGCACACACGCGGAAAAGCTATGGCTACCATTTAAGCCCGATTGCAGAAGCTGTGGGGACCTTTCAGAGAAGAAGACTGTTGAACACTTCCTCTTTAAATGTCCGGGTTTGGCAGCTAGACGATTAAGGTCACTGGGCGCTCCTTTCTTCGACAGCCTCGGGCAGTACGTCAACCTAAATCCAATCAATATCCTCCATTATATCAACAGCTCTGGCTGGCTGTAGATATCTGTCTGTTGGAGGTCTGATAATGGTATCAAAATGGCGCTTCAGTGCTATCTCAGGAGTGCCAGACTGGCACTTCAACCACTTCACCTACCTATAGCTAGAAGCTTGAGCTTCTAGGTAGCTTCCTAAGCTTTATCCGACTTACGGATATAACCTTTTGAAAATGATCCTCGAACAGGACCAAAAAGGCCAGACCCGGGTGCGCAACCGATAGTTTTAAAGAAGGTGTACAACGGAGAGTTAATGCAAAGTTTTCATCAGCGGCAAGTAAAACATAGGACAACTTTTACACCCGCTTCGAGTCCGATGTTAACGGTATTGAATTTTTTAATTAAACGATAAAAGCGTCAATATGTATGCATATATGGTATATATATAATTGGGGCTTACCCCCTTTATTGGATGTTTGGCCTCTTTGTGGTGTACGTCTTCATGTTTTTCCACAATGGAGGAACCTACAGTTTTATGTCGCCTTCGAATGGCAAATAGTTTTTTATGAGGAGTTTCTCCATGGCAGAAATACGATTAGATTATAACCTTTTGTATCATGTGATGTGTCATGCCCGGAGATTGAAACCTCGGCACCGCCGAATGGCAGTCACACACAAACCCATTCGACTAAAAAACAACAAAGCCTCGAGGGCCGACGGGCTGCCGACTCAGCTATTCAAACCTGGCTGCGAGGAGCTGGTAAGGTGCATGCATCAGCTTCTATGCAAAATATGGTCGGATGAAAGCATGCCTGCCGATTGGAATGTAAGTGTGCTCTGCCCAATCCATAAGATGGGCCATCCTACAATCTGTGCCAATTACCGCGGTATTAGTCATCTAAATATCGCGTATAAGGTCATAGCGAGTGTATTATGTGGAAGGCTGGATCCCACTATCAGCCAACTGATTGCACCTTATCGGTGTGGCTTTAAAGCTGGAAAATCCACCATCGACCAAATATTCACAATACGCCATGAAAGGAAAATCAACACGCACCTCCTTTTTGTCGAATTCAAAGCTACATTCGAAAGTATGAAAAAGAGTTGCCTATATGCCGCGATGTCTGAATTTGAAATCCGCAAAAAACTAATACGGCTACGCACAATGGCGTTACTCAATTTTTCAAATTGAGCATTTCGTTAATGCCAAAACGATAGGGTTTATTTGACCCACCGTAAATACAATTTGAGTCATCAATTGGCCACCAGGAGACAGCCTCCGCCATAGGTAATGGCTTGGGCCGCTGTAACCGCAGATGAGAAAGTATTCTGGCTGTTGCTTTGAGGCCGTAGGCAGACAAACATTTCGGTGGCAGCCCATGGACATCTCTACAGTCTCGGAACCGTCTCACAAAGCTCGATATTAGGTAGGCTACAGATGACAAACATGCTCGTGCCCCGCTTTGGTTTTCAGCGAACGGCTCGCGCACATGCTCATCGCTTGTGGTGTGGTGCGCGAACATAACATTGAAAGAAAAACAACTTTCCCATTTTGTGCTGATCTTGAAGCGTGCACACCAGTTGCAAAAAATGAGATTGAGCCAAAAATTAATAGTGCAATTAATTGAGTGCCTAAAAATCGAAAGTTACAAATATAAAAAGATCTAAAAAACGGATTCCACAGGATTAGTGGAGAAATAATTGCTGTACATGTTTTCAATACTCTTAATCCGAGGGACTGGGTTGAAATATTAGTGAAGAATCGAAGAAAGAAGTCCTCGTAGCTTTGATCTGAGTTAAGGAATCTTAGCGTAGCGGATAATCTTTCGTTTGGAGTAATCGCGCCTCGCATTAATGAATTTTTTCTAACAGTTGCAAAATATTTTTATATTTTTTATAATTCGAAAGTTGAAGAGGATTTAATAGCTTTACATGGTATATTTTTGCTTATTCCATTAGCCACTCATTTACCCCTAATTTTCTGCGATTTGCACTCTTTCCCTTTTTGCTTTTAAACAGGCATAAAGACAAACATTGCAATCGCATCATCCGCATTTTTGCTATCTATCTTTACGTGGCAAACGACAGCGAGCGTGTTCGTTGTCTGTACGAAGGATGATAGGTTTCAAGGTTTGGCCACTAACTATGGTAAGAAACATAATTGTTAGAAGAACTTCGGCTGTCACGTCACGGGAGTAATTCGCCAGCCGAATTCCGCACGATCATTTCAGATGTATTCACACACTCGTCCAATCAGTAATTGTTCAGACGGCAACGAAGTGACATTATGTTAATTTTTTTCGTACATCCCTAACACATGCTTAGTTTTTTCGTAAACAAACGCCGCTTCTGTCAAATTCGCTGAGAGCGGGTTAACGGTTTCATATAGGTCACACCATAAAAACTTTTTCACCATCGTCTGTACCCTACTTGTTGTCAAAATAGGGAAAAATAAAGTAGCGGTATCCTGTATACGGTGCAGTTTTTACAGTTAAAGTTTTTATAAAGTCCTAGCGTTTCGGCATTTTTTGGTTTAATTTCAGTCTTCTTCTTACCTACAGTGTAATTATTGGAATTAAGAATTTTCAATATGTGGCTTTTATTTCTAGTTTTTCAAATTAAAAATAATGTGCGACTTTCAGTAACAACAAAATTTTAAGTAGAAATGATGCAAAGCAAACCACCAAACAAGTGCTTGCACAGGGTTTTTTAATAGGTACGCGCAAATTTCGGCAATGCTGTGTGGTTGCCTTAGTGAAGCTGCAGTTGTCAAATTTGGCCGTAAAGACTTCCCTGAAGGCCAAACATAACCCGTGTTCCCCTCTTTTCTTTTTCATAAATTTCCACGTTCGAGCGCTCTCAATGAAGCCCCCTATACCTGCAAAATGAGTCCTCAGCTGGGCAAGCGCGCGCTTATTTGCACACGCCACAAGATTAATGACACAACAACATCTCAAACTGTTAAATATGCATACAACCACATTCCATGCGTAGCACACATACACACATACACATGCACATAGAAAGGGGAATGCACATTGTCCGCGGAGTGGATCGAATTGAAAAAATCACACACGCAGATCGCAACATCATTTTATTGTTGTTTTTATTATTGTAATTGAGTGTGATGTTGCCACAGTAGTTTGTTGTACTTGTTTCTGCGCGACCCGCACTGACAGCTGCCACAGTGGATACTCATTAACTTGAGCTGCCGTGGAATTTGCGGTCTTCCGGCGCTGCCTGCGTTGCCACCCATTTTCACTCTTACCGCCGCTGGCATAGCCCTATTCGCCCAACACATTCCCGATGTACGCATAAACAACAACAAAAACTGTTTAGTTGTAATATTACATGAACATACATATATACGTGTGCAGCTGCCACATGCCACAAACACCAGCAGCTCAGCAGTTTTAGCATTTGGTATGCGTGCGCCTCACTCGCGCGCCGCTTGCTTTCCACTAAAACTCTACACAGCAGTCCTACTACTCCCAATGTAAATTTAGACACCGCATCCCTGCCCGCTTCCCGCACCCTCGGTCGCTATCGCGCGACGATGAATGAATGAACTTGCCGTTGCGTCGTTGCTGCAGCGCACTTGTCGTTGAATGTTGCAAGCGTTGCAAGCATCGCACGCTAACAACATTTGTTATGTTTTGCCTTTTGCTACGCAGCGTTTTATTTTTGTCGCGAACTCGTTCGATGAATGAATTAAGTGCAGCGCTATTATGAAGCCCAATTGAAGTTATCCGCTCTGGGTACAGGGTTTTGAAATTTTAATATTAAATATTTTAAATTTCTAATTATTTCACTTTTGCTTCAACTTAATTTTCATAATTTTGGGCATCTGATAATTTGAGTACTCGTTGTAATAGCCTAAGGAGAGAAGTCCGGAAATTCACATAGAAAAATCTAAAAATATTCAACCCAATCGGATTAAAAACTTTTCAGTTTTGAGGATTTGAAGCACACTTGCTGACTTATCTGCCTAATCCACTCAGTTGCTTGCCAGAAAAAACTGGAAGATAGCCAAAATGCTGCGCACTTCAGCACATGTGGCCTGTGGCATGTGGCATGTCACATATACGAATGCAAGTGGCAGTGGCAGCGCCAGTGCAACACTAAATTACAGATGCACTCAATTGACAGGACTTTCCGGTGAGTTCATGTCACGGCTGACAAAAATAGACGCGTATCATAGGCAACAGCAGATACACCAACAACATCAGCGGCAGCAGCAGCAAGTTGAAGCAAATATTTGTATTGCCCCGCTATGAGGGATCAAAGCAAAAACATTTGCGAAAATATCTTACACGTCATAAGAGTACAGCAAAAACTCACAAGGCAATTAAGCGTTTTGCGGCATGTAACAGCCAGTCTTCATTCCGCAGTGGCAAGTAGCTGAGCATGTGCTAACTTATGTGTGGCATGCATCAAACGACAAATGCGTGTGCCGCCAAAACATTCAACTTCTCGGCCTGCCAGCCAAATCCATATCTAACAAATGCTTTTGGAGCCTCAGAAACCTGCTAGAAAAGCAACTGCATGCAATGACTAGCGTGCGCGACTGGAGCATGTGGCAAGCACTGGTGGCAAACACGCAACCACAACAAGCCATGCCAAAAAGTTGGCTAAACGAAAGCGAAATAAAGAAAATTATTAACGCGGCATCGAATTGGCAACAAGCAATTGGCATTTACGCGCAGCGGGCACGAGCCCCTTTGATGCAGTGGCCAGGAAAACGCATTTTATTGATTTACACTGTAATTTTGCTCATCTGCTGTTACGCTAGCTGGTGTATTGCGTGTGGGTTTTGAAAACGCTGAAGGCGTGGCAACCTGTTCTATGTGGACGGCCGCGTGCTTGTTTTCAGTTTTAATACAACACAGCAGCGCAGAAGCACGAAGAAGAAATGGGAAACTAGTTTTAACAAACGGTCCTCGCACCAAGTGGCCAGTGCACCTTAGCAGAGCACAGTTGCCTACTCCGATTTATCTTTCACACTGATCTGAATTCAATTTCTTCCGACTGCTGCCTCTACGGCTATCGCGCTTATCTTTCAGAGAACAGCCCGCAGCCCGGGAAGAAGATACTCATATAATCGGCTAAGTAGTGTTTGACACATACAAGTACATGTACATATGGTACATACATACACTTACATCCAGAATCGATCCGCAAAGCAAACAAAATATGTCTGAAATAACAAAAATTAAAAATTAAGAAATATTTGGCTAGGTGGTGCAGAGGTCAGTATACATAGAAACATTGTATTTCTTTTTTTGCGTCGTTTGAGTTTGCGCAGCCATCCTCCATTCTGCAACACCTGATTGAGTTTAACGCTTTTGTCCCTGAATGCGAATTTCGCACTCTTAAGGAAAACTGTTTTCAAGTAATATTCTTGTATAACATTTCCAAGGAGGGAATTGAGGGGAATAGATTTTTGAGGCTGATGGTGAAGAAAAATTGGCTGGAAAGGTAGAATTTGTATCAGGTCAGTCCATAAGTTTGTGCCTCTTTTACCCATAATTTCACTTTTGTACGATTTTTGCATACAAAAAATTATTCGCGGAATATAACGGAACTATTTATATTTTCTTTGATACATTGTGCATTCAACAAGGGATTTCAATCCCGGATAGAAGCACGTGTTGTTAAAAAATAAAATGGAATCTTCGAACGCATATAAGAGGCCTTTTTTGTATTTTTTTATAAAAGTGGTAAAACTGCAACAACTGCTGCTGCAAAAATAAACACTGTTCACGGAGAGGATACCGTGAGTGTAAGGGCTGCGCAAAAGTGGTTTTCAAAATTCCGAAGTGGTAACTGCGACGTGGTGGAAGCCCCGCGCGCTGGTCGTCCTGAAGTCTTTAACTCCGACGCCTTGCTCGAACTCGTGAAAGCTCAGAGGTTAAATTCATCGCATGGAACAGTTCACAGGCACCTGGTTCAGTTGGGAAAGGTTTCAACGCTGGGAAAATGGATTCCGCATAGACTTTCCGTAGCCAACCTTCAGCAGAAAGTGAATGTGTGTTCTTAGCTGCTGCAACGGCTTGAAAATGAAAGTTTTTTGAACCGTATCGTTACTGGTGATGAAAAATAGGTCCTTTGCAGTAATCCTGTTGGCAAACGCCAATGGTTAGACATAGATGAAACACCAGAACCGACCCCTAGAGATGGCCTTCGCTCCAAGAAGATTCTCCTGTCTATTTGGTGGGATATGGCCGGTATTGTTTATTATGAACTTCTGGAACCAAACCAGTCGATAACTGACCGTCTTTAGTGAATAGACGCAAAGTTTCGCTTCACCACACCAAGACCTCATACCGCAAGGCAAACATTAGGCAAGCTGAACGAGCTCGGATGGGAGCGAATGCCGCATCCACCATACTCTCCGGATATTCCACCTTGTGATTATCACCTTTTCCGTGGACTTCAATCCCATATGAGTAACAAGACCTACTCCTCAATGAAGCTATAAAAGGGATATCGGAGCGTATTTGTGCTCCAAGGACAAACAATTTTTTGAGCAGGGAATTAAAAATTTGCCTAAACGTTGGGAAGACATGATGAATAGTAAAGGAAAATATATTATTGATTAATAAATACTTTAAACATATTTTTTATTAATTTTAAAACCACCTTTAAAAAACGCACGAACTTATGGACTGACCTGATATATGGTATATACTATATATGGGTACGCCCAGGAGTAAAAGGAAGTAATTAAAGTATTATATCTTATTGTTACCAATATATTTTGGTCAAATAATTTATAAAGAAAAAAAATGTGTGGCCCTGACTCAAAGCAAACCCCTGGCCTTAACAAGAAACGAGACAAGAAACAAAGATCCCGATACCCCAGTCGTTAACGACGGGACTGTCGTTCCGCTATCCGACCATGAAGAGGTGATATTAGAAATAACGTGGCTAAAGAACAAACAAAGCCCTAGAAGCCAACAGAGTGCCGGCTGAGCTATTCAAACATGACGGCGAGGAGTTGGGAAGGTGCATGCATCAGCTCCCATCCAAAATATAGATGAAAGCATGGCTGCCGATTGAAGTTTAAGAGGTCCCGGTAGCCTAGAACTCCAAAATTTGTGGTATTTTCAGGATTGTTTTTGCAGTAAAAAAATCAAAAACGATATTTAATTTTTTTTGGCATTTTATTTAGCTTCTTTTAACAATACGGAAAATTAACGGGGAGTGGGCTGACAGCTGACATTTTCCAGGGTGTGCGGACATTGCAGATCTCGAACCTAGAGGAGATATTGTGCACGAAATCCCGACGAACGTAAGTACAACCAACAAAATAGAATGGGCTATACAAAGTTTCGACCCATATAAATCGCCAGGACTGGATGGAATCTTCCCAGCCATGCTCCAAAAGGTAAGCCACCTTGTGGTACCATGGTTAAGAACGATATTCAGGGGATGCCTGAGGTTCAGCTACGTTCCTGTATTGTGGAGAGAAGCGAGGGTTGTGTTTATTCCAAAAGCGGGAAAAAGCAATCCTCTATACTCAAAAGAATACAGGCCCATTAGTTTGACTTCATTTCTCCTGAAAACGTTAGAGAAGATTCTAGATACATACATTAGAGACACAATTGCGCCGGACGAATTATCCAAGGCGCAGCATGCTTACACTAAAGGCAGATCCACTGAAACTGCACTTCACTCACTTGTACTAAACATAGAAAAGGCGTTAGAATATAAGTATAAAATTAATATATAAATTAATGTGCAACCCGCGGTTTATCTATGGATAAGACAGCTATTAGCTAGCAGAAAGATAAGAGCGGAGTGGAACGATGCGAGCGTCACCAAATATGCATGCAGAGGTACTCCGCAAGGTGGGGTACTATCGCCGCTATTATGGCTACTAGTAGCAAATGAAATTCTTGAGAAACTTGACAGAGGGGCACCTAAACTAGTGGCATGCCGATGACATAGCTATAGTAGTTACGGGAAAGTACCTGGACACCATCAGTAATGTGATGAACAGCACTCTCAAAACGATACATCAATGGGCATCTCGCGCAGGGCTAGGGATAAACGCGAGAAAAACGGACATGGTACTTTTTACCAGGAAGTATAAAGTTCCGGCGTGGAACCTCCCGAAGCTAGGCAACAACGAACTACTTCTCAAAGACTATGCAAGGTACCTCGGAGTAATATTGGACAGCAAATTGCTGTGGAAGCACAACGTTGAGGAGAGGGTGAAAAAGGCCAGTAATGCGTTGTACGCATGTAAAAGAATGCTGGGCGTTACTTGGGGTCTATCACCCTCCCTGATGCATTGGTGCTACACAGCAGTAGTCAGACCGATATTGCTGTACGGAACCTTAGTATGGTGGACTGCGACAAAAAAACTGACATACTTAATGCCGCTGGAAAGGATTCAACGCCTCGCTGCTCTGTGCATAACAGGAGCGATGAAGACCACTCCAACGGCGGCGCTGGAAATGATACTCAGCATGCCACCTATTGACCTCATGGCAGAAAACCTGGCAGCGAAATCTGCGAGGAGGCTAATGGCTGCGGGGGTATTCATCTGCAGAACCTTCGGTCACAGCTCAATAGGAAAGTGGAGCTCAGGTGGCACAGACTACATGACTCCGTACTTTAATTGGGAGAGAAAGTTCCGCACTACAATTGAAGAGGAGGGATGGCACAAAGGCATGAAGCCTGGCCATAGAACCTTTCACATCTATACAGACGGCTCGAAAACTCCAGACGGAGTGGCAGCGGGTATCTACTGCTCAAAACTAGGAATAAGGCAGTTTATCAAGCTGCCAGACCACAGCAGTATTTTCCAAGCGGAAGTTTTTGCTGTGGGGAAGGCCGCGGAGCTAGCCTACACTAGAACAAGAAAGAACTCAACAATTAATATATACGTGGATAGTCAAGCAGCAATAAGAGCAATAAGCTCATATTGTATTAAGTCCAAAAATGTTCTGCTCCGTCGAAGGCCATAGAAAGGCTAGCCGCAAACAGTAGGCTACATATCTACTGGGTACCTGGTCACAAAGGCATTATAGGGAACGAAATAGTAGATGAGATAGCAAAAAGTGCTGTGAGACTACCATTTGAACAAGAGAACGACATACCGAGACCGCTAAACACAATATACAATGAAATGGACGACCACATGAAAAGGCAAGTGAAAGCTAGGTGGACTAACCTGACCACATGCAAAACAGCAAAACTCATGTGTAGAACTAACGACAAAAAACTTACTCAATTCGTACTTACGCTCTCGCGAAAGGAATGCAGAACTATCATCCTAACAGGTCACAATCTATTGGCTGCACATGCGTACAAGATAGGGATTGCTCACGGACAAATGCAGAAAATGCAGAGAGGATGTTGAGGAGACTTTAGAGCACCTTCTGTGCGTTTGTCCGGCATTACCAAAAACGCGACTAAGATGCCTGGGAGCCCCACTGTTTGAGGGTCTGGAAGACGTCTCAAAAGCGGAGCTCCCAGCCCTACTTAGATTCGCGAAAAGCGCTGACATCCTACATGATGTCTACTTTAGGTATTCATAAAGGTCGGTCTCCATCTGGTATCGCTAGGGGCCAAAAGGTCTATGCGTGGCTTATTGCCAACCAGGCTAACCTAACCTAACCTTAACTTCTTTTACATACAAAAAAAAATTTTATTTTAATAAAAAATTGGACCTGGACGATGTTGAAGAACCAAAATATCTTCTACATATCGAAAAAACAAAAACCAAAAAAATTATTAATCAGTATGACTGTAACTATGTCCCGTATTAGAATACAAAAAAAAACAAATTTGACAAAAACTAAAAATTGGGGTTTCTTTTCAGTTTTTTAATAAAAAAAATACGAAATAATTCTGATAATACTATGATTCTAGTACGGGTGAAATCCCTTGATGTTGTGAATGACACATTAAAATTTCAGACGATTCGGTTCAATAGTTTTTTTTTGTCAACTCCACGCCAAAAAAATACGTTTAGAGATAATTGAGCTCAAAGTTTTGACCATTTAAATGCGGGCATTGATGTCGCCGATGATGAATCTGCCTCTACCTGCTAAAACGGCTGTGGAATCGAAAATACTGAGAATATCCTTCCAAAACTTTGACAGTATATTCTTAAAAGCCCATACTTTAAAAATATTAAAACAAATCGATTTTTTGAAATTTTTAGACCACCGGGACCCTTTAAGAGAGTTCTGCCCAATCCATAAAAAGAGTGATCGCAAAACCCAGATCCCAGTCTTCTAAATATCGCATATAAGGTTCCAGCGAGCGTATTATGTGAAATTTATATCCCCACAAAACTAATATGGTTATGCAAAATAACGTTACTCAATACTTGCAGCGCCGTCAGAATTGTGAACAACCCCTCCGAGCCGGTTTATACCAAACGAGATTTCAGCCTCGACTGCGCGCTTTGTTAAAATCGGTCAAAATCGCTTAAGCGGTTATCGGCCAATCAAAAAAAAGGAAACAAGAAATGAATCATATTATATAATCAACATAGAAAGTAAGAATATTAATTGGTAAATTTTCTAAACATTCAGTATTCATCTCTTCACGTTGCTGCTCTTGGTTTACTTTTTGGCTCCTGCATTAAAAAATTTATAATCACAATTATAGACTAAGTTTTTAACAAGAATTACTGAATTTGAAAAAAACCTCTGATCGCTTGTGATATTTGTCATCTTTACCTTTATGCGGAGAGAACAAATTCGATCACAGCCTTGATTGCAGTTAAGAAAATCTGGCTTCAAGGCTTCAAGTCATCGTGCTCTTCTCTGTTCTAACGACTAGAAAAACGATTACATACTTTTACCCAGCTCGCAATTCTGACACCTGGGCGAAGGAGTGAAGTAGTATTCACTTACTCGAATCACTCAATAAAACCATTGCAACTGCCCTTTTGTTGCAGCCAGGCATTGCTTTCAATCAAAAAATAAAAAAGTTATTTGTGCTTAACATTAGTAGGTCTTATTTGACTCACCCTGTATTTACAATAAGCCTCCGCGCGATTTCAGTTATTTGCAAATTACAAATCTCCTATATTTTCAAACATTCTGAAGCTAATCTCCAACTGTCTTTCGAAATAAATTATCTCTCAACAGAGAACTGCATCCGACCGCGAACACGCATTTGTGGCAGTTTTGAAGTCATATTCACATCCGTGTACATACATACAACAATAAAAATTTACATATTTGCAAGTATATTTGAATTATAAGAACTCTCCATTAAAAACAAAATCAAAAAGAGGCAGATGCTCAGCAAGAATGAAGGCGATTGAGTCAGACAAACGTAGTCCAGGACCGAAACACTCACCCCACAATGTGCGTCCTTAGCTAGTCTCAGTTATAACATATTTACACACGTGCATTACTAAATATGCAAATACCTATGTATTTTACGTTGTCGTTGTTATTGTTGTAGTAGTTTGCTAAATATGTATAGGCATTTGTATCCGTCCATGCATTGGTCTGTGGTTGAATAAGTGAACGAAACAAGCACTCAAACTTTGCTCAACTAATATTCCCGGAAACGACTAGTTGTTCTGCAATAACCAAGACATTAAAATGGAAAACCGCATGCCAACAACAAAAACGTCAACAATGCAGGCAATCGAACAAAATGACAGGCCGAAGTGGCAACCCCTTAAAGTGGCAAATGTCTCGCACTCACTACAAATTCCTTTCGAAATAGGCATTTCTGATTTGAAAATAATAAATAATACAAATAATTCACTGTGGCTACGTTAATATCTCTTAATATAACTGTTTTTGTTGAGTGCACAACCACAACGATTGCAAAGCATTTCAAACAGAGGGTGACCAATGTGTAAAAATACTCGCCAGTATTAACAGAGCGGCTAACCGATGTAAATAACCCCTCGATTTCCACATGCAACGCTGCGTTTGGGCGCTAATGATCGTTGCATAGCAACGCGCGTTTGTAGCATTCCTGGTGGCGCATGAAACAACATTCTCAGAAAAACAATGAATCGACAACAGAAGTTGAAGTTCCACGGAATTTCTGCAGCTGAAGAAAATTGAAATATAAATTAACGAGATGTTTCCAACGGTTTGAACCGTTCATTTTTATCAACTTTCTCACATTAATGGGGGCAGCCCTTTGTAAACTTTGCGGTTGCTGCCAAAGAAATAGGTAGGTACGGTACGTCGAGAGCTATTCTCTACCCCAACATACTAACAGTGAAAATTATGAATTACAGAAATACAGTCGGCGCAATTCCCGAAACGCACTTAAAAGTTTTACTGCTCGGTCTGACGGCCAGCGGAAAAACTGAACTGGGTCACTACCTGACCCGCCAACAACGTACTAGCCACGAGCCGACTAACGGAGTGCAATACTTTCAGATGCAACTTCCCGAGCGACATTTGTCCATCACCGAAGTGGGCGGCAATCCGGAAATGCAAAAAATATGGCATCATTACTTTTTAACAGCAATGGGCATTATCTACTGCTTCGACATGTCGGCTTCGTATGAGGAGCTTCAAAGCTCTTTTGACTGCTTTCGACGCACCCTTATGCATCCCTACGTGCGTGGTAAGCCGGTGCTACTGGTCGCCACCAAAGCTGATTTGGCCGACGAAGGCGTTCAACTGTACGACATCGAAAACACGTTCCAAATAGAGGCGCTCGCCAAGTATTATTTCAGCAGTGCACGCATGTGCTACGTTGGTAAAAACATCGAGTTGGACAGCATGTGGGATGGCATAGCGTGGCTCATTAAATATCTCATAGACAATATGGACTTGCTGCAAGTACGACTTAAAACCGATGCCAATATGAAGGTAACAAAATCAAGGCATAATTTTTGAATTTGGAATCTGTAAGTTAATGTTTACGTGGCAGGCTTGGACAGATCAGGTGAATCAACTGGTATCTGAAGGACGAATGAAACGGGGTCGGTATCGTCAATTTCAGTATCATTTAAAAAATACAGCACGCAGAAAGGTAACTAATGGCATTTTATGTTGAGAAACGTTGATTATTTAAATGTGCTACTCTTTTTTCGTAGCTGTGGTACCGTTCCTTTGGCCATTTTCGAGCAAAACGTATACGACCGCACACAGCACCGGCCACAATAACTACTACTACGTTCAGCCAGCGTACAACAGCAGAGGAATCAGCCGCGTGCGATGAAAATTCCAAAGATGTGCCAAATCTAAATACCCACGCGCTTGAAAATGGAAAGTTGACTGAAATGTGAGCGGAGCAAATGTAAACAAAGGCTTGCATTGTACATTTACTCCCAAAAATCAACAACAATCCCTACCAAGGCGAATCTACCGGCTGACAAGGCGAAAGGCTGACTGAATTTTTGTTTTCGGCGTTCTGTTAGTTTCAATGACAAAAACCAGATACATGTAAATGTTGTTGTTGCTCACCTTTTATGAATTCAACTTGATCCCTACTATAAATTTTGCTATTTTGATTATTGAGTAAACTGGAGCTGAGTTATTTAAACTTCAAATTACACACATCATTTTATTTATACCTCTATATATTCACATATGAAAGTAGGTCCATTCACTCGCTTTTATAGACACTAGCTTCGATTTCGAAACACATGGCCGCCTGGCCTTGACCCAACTTCACTCTCAACTTATATTCGCCGTCTGCGGTGCGATCCTGCAGGTCATACGACAAGCCGAACAGCGAATCGAACGATATGGTCAACTGAGAAAAAATAGAAATACAATTTTTTTCATTTATCTTTCTGTGAGCTTCGCAACATCTCTGCCGCCCTGATTTAAAATTTGGGTGTCTGCATTTCTCTTTCTCAGATTGTTGAATTCATCTCGAAAGTAAAACTATTCTTACAAATAATTACAAGGTTATCGAAGTTCGACATTTCCAGGGTTGCAGTTTCTACAGCAAATTTTGGGAAATCCTGATGAAAACAGTGGGTATCTACAAAAATATTACGGTATCTACATTGGTTTCCGTTATTTAGACAGTTGTGGCTTGTATATACGTCGTTTTTAAAAAGCATTCTTGACCCTTAGAGGCCTACGATTGTTTTTTAGTAAAACGTATGAACATGCCCACGTTCTTTGTCAGGATTCAAGTCAATTTTGATATTATATTCCTCTGAGAGAGACATATGTAACGGATAAATTCGACTAGAGAAAATACAAATTTGTAGATGCCCTCGACCTACACCAGGAAGCTCTGCGTTGTCACTACTTCCGTAAGGCTTAAATACCGTATCTGTGCAGGTACGGCTTTTGAAGAGTTTCCTGTACATACAATCGGAAATTGAACTTTTTTTACCTAAATAAATAGCGGACATCCGAGTTAGTCTGAAACTGTCGTTTTCAATTGCACAAAAGGCTAACATTGGACAGACCAGGCACAAACGCGTTTTTTTTTCTTAACTTCTCATTTGGACTTCGAAAGCAGCTACCCATATTTTAAATCACTAAGGCATATCTTACCCCGGGTTTTGGCGGGCAATCGCGGTCTTTCTGGGGTACTACTTGGGTGATCGCATACCACAATTCATTTTCGTCGTACAACGCCGGGCAAAAATTCGACCGACGAATATTATAGATCGTGTCCACCCATTCGCCGCGAGACCTCTTGTACACCTCGCCGTCGAGCTAGCGGGAAACAGATTGCATTAACACCAAAACATCTGCATAGGTGCCTGCAATGGTAAATTACCTGAATCGGTACGCCAGATTGGAATTCGTAAGTCAACTTGACATCCCCAGTTACTTTCACAAAGTCATCCTGCCTCTCGAAATTGAGACCCGAAATGTCGAAGTACTTATCGATGTAGTCGCCGGGGTAACCTTCACAAGGCGTGAACACATCCTCGTTCTCTACGACAATATCGTATTGAACGGCCTGCAAAAGGAGATTTTAGTACAGGACAGCCATGGAATGGATAAATGCAAAGCGACCTCAACAGCAGCTAAAAATACGTAGAATGCTACGAAGTATGAAATGCGCCCCAGAAATTTCGCAAACATATTTGCAACAAAACTGTGGGCATCTCATAGTGAGCGCAGATCTTTTATAGAGTTTTCGTTTTGCACAGACCAACGGTCATACATACATACATCCATCTGTACATATGTATGCACGTGCATGTACATTTTAATTGCACTGGAATTTGAATCGTTGTTTACTCCAAGCGTTACATTAGGGGAAGTTGTGCGCATGCAACGAAACCAGATGACAAGATACTGGCTTTTGTGCTATGCATGAACAACATAACAAGCACAATTAGTGTTCATAACTTTTTTTATTTGAAATACGCCTTCCAATTTCAAAATAATATACAAATAAAAATATATAAGTGTTTGATCGAATTAATAAAAAAGGGAGGCGATAAATCAAGATATTTGTATGCTAAAGTTTCATTTAAACAACAAAAGCTTCCAGAAGATTTTAAACACTCCTGAAAATTTAAACTACTGCTAAACCAATTCCTAGACGCTATTTCACAAACAGTAACAAAACTACTCACGATAAATCATTTGAAATGGAAGGTTAACAACCGTGAGATTGCTGTGTCTACTATAAGAGAAAGAAGCTCCAAGCGATAAACATAGAAAGCTAAGTTGAGTTGAAAGTAAATGCCTCCTATGCCTCGTTTAGAGTGGAAATCGCAAATAAAGATGCAGATCCACAAATTTCGTCAATTGAAAACCATAAATTTCTTTTTTAATAATGTGCAAAAAAGTAGGTCCGAATCGGTCTGCAAACTATTTTCTTTTATTTTTGGGACTACTTTTTAAACCGCGGGCAGCGTAGCAAAATGGATTGGTGCGTGACTACCATTCGGAAGGCGTAGGTTCAAATCTCCGTGAAACACCAAAATGAAGAAAAAGTTGCCCCTCGGCAGGCCCCTTGGGCCATGAAAAAGCTCCTCATAAAACCCATTTGCCGTTTGGAGTCGGCTTAACACGGTAGGACCTCCCATTTGCGGAACAACATCAACGCACACAACAAATAGGAGCAGGAACTCGGCCAAACAGAAGTGCACGCGCCAATTATTTATTTGTTATTATTTTTTAACCAATATAATTTAAAGAAATGGTCATTTGAGCAGATTTACAGAAGTAGGTTTTTGTCATCAAACGAAAATCTAAAAATTAAGTTTTCTCTCAATTTGCTCCAACAATTTTTACTTTTAAATTTTTTTCTTTCTAACCTTTTAGTTGTTTCGTATAATTAAAATTAAAATGGCATTTTTCGTCTTATTCATATACGTATATATGTAGACAAATATATATACAATATATTTTAAATTATAAGAACTCATTGGAAAAATTCAGCTCTAAAAAACCACTTTTGCAAGTCTCTACTGTAATTTTAGAAAGTCATTTTTCAGGTGCATTTTGAAATACAAGAATGACGTTAATCAATTTCGGAAGTTGCCAGAACTATGAAGTGGGTGGAACTATGGAGTTAATAGGTCCACAAAAAGACACAGTGTTTTGAATCATTTATAAGACCTTCGCTGAATAACACGTCAGTTGTGTCATTAGTGCTTTGCAGTGCATCTCCGGTAGCAAGCAGAAATGAGTTTATGAATTTGTTCTATTACTTTGTGGTTAAAAGAGTGGGAAAATTCTTCCGCCTTTTCAACCTAAACTGTAGATACTTCCCCTTTGTTGGAAAGTTTGCAGCTCTCTCTTCCAAAATTGCGAAAGCAGAGCCATCTTCTGGTACTCTAAAACATTTCAAAAGCTCTTCAAATACGTTCGCTGGCCGAAAAGCTGTTAAGAATGAAAAGTATACTTTATAGTTGCAGGAATAAGCTTTCCCACATCCTGAGCTTTAAAATGAAATGAAAGCTTTTAAGTTTCTTATGATATATGGAGGAGGATAGCAAACAATGAGCATTTTGTGGTGCGCAAAGTAGTGTACAATTTATCACTCCTTCCTTGGATTATGGATATTTAATGACCAAGGGGTACTTTCTAAAAACATAATTTTTAATTTTAAAGAACACTTAACGTAACTGCCACATTTTATGCTCTTGATGTCTCATTTAATAGTCTTCTGTTAGTGGCAGTTTTATGTATCGTAATTTGATCTGTATGCTGATTTGTCCAATGTTAACTGGGATGACTGTTGGCTTATTGCGACTGTAGATACAAAACTTGATTTCTTAAATAATAACTTGACCAGTCCCTCCTTCCCCTGCTCAGGATATGAATAGCTCTTGCCTCTGGTACAATAATCAAATTAGGCTAGCTATTAAAGTTGAAATAAACTATATAGAAAATGGAGGATGAGCACTGATAACCCACCCAGAAATTTTTTAACATTTTTTCTTACAAAGAAAATCTCAGTCTAATGGAGTTACTGAGGATGAAGTTTTAAAAACTGTCATGACGACTAAGTCTAAAGCTAAGGGTGAAGATGGAATATCCTTGAGGTTTGGGAAGCTTGCCTTACCGTTTATTCTGGGAACTCTAACACACAACAGAGTGTAAAATTATAATATTGGTATGGCTCAATTACGTATGTAACAAAATATCGGCCAAATGGCTGCCGCGACCTCCATCCGATGGTCCAAATTTTCGATGACGCTGAGGCATAATTGAGGTTCTGTGCCGTTAATGTGCCGAATTATCTCACCCTTTAGCTCTTGAATTGTTGCTGGCTTATCAACGTACACCTTTTCTTTCAAATAACCCCAAAGAAAGAAGTCCAACGGTGTCAAATCACATGATCATGGCGGCCAATTGACATCGCCACGACGTGATATTATTCGGCCATCAAATTTTTCGCGCAAAAGAGCCATTGTTTCGTTAGATGTGTGACAAGTGGCACCGTCTTGTTGAAACCACATATCGTCCACATCCATATCTTTCTATTCGGGCCATAAAAAATTCGCTATCATCTCACGATAGCGAACGCTATTCACAGTAACTGCCTGACCGGCCTCATTTTGGAAAAAATACGTCCCAATGATGCCGCCGGCTCATAAACCGCACCAAACAGGAACTCTTTGTGGGTGCATTGGTTTTTCGGCAATCACTCTTGGATTATCATTCGCCCAAATGCGGCAATTCTGCTTATTGACGAATCCACTGAGGTGAAAGTGTGTCTCATCACTGAAGATGATTTTCTTCGAAAATTGGTCGTTCATTGTTTCCATAAGCCTAAATAACTTTAACGCGTTGCTCGATTGTGTATCCTTCCATAGTTCAAATTGAGTTACTCTGAAATTGAAAAATATCAAATGAAATGCAGAAAAAACTTGCCGTTTAGGTGTGGTTCACATTCAACCTCGACCCTTAAAATTTAACCACCCCTTACATAACAGGAACGCAACATCAACTTTGTGAATCGAAATCGAAAGAGGATCAACAGTTTCTTCTTGGCTCTGTAAGGTGTAAACGAAGTTGACGTTCTTAATCTACGTAAAACAACGTTAACATCCTAACAACTTTACTAATGTAGCCAGAACAACTGAACATAGAATTTAAAACAAAACCTAAATTTCACACTCTGTCAATAAATGTTGAGACACTATTTCCAACAAACAATTTTGGAATTTCTTCCAATGTTACTGCTGGAAAGCCAATTATCAAAGGACTATTTCGAAATCGGAAACAGATCAGTGTTGATCTGAAACATATATGCCCAACAGGACCAACGTGGATGGACAAGTACAACTGGATGTCAGCAGCATGAGCTAAAGCGAGCCACGAACAGAACTTTGCGGCACTCTGCAGGAAACAGTACTCCTCCATGAGATACTCGTAGTCTTAACAATCACATTTTCCGGGTAGTAGAACACTGCCTGAAGTAGAGAGTGGCATGAACAATAACGGTAGCGACGGTGGAACCTCTAGGTACAGTCGGATAGTGACAAAAGAAAAGCTTAGCGTTTTCTTATCTTCCTATGAAAGCTCTAAGCCCCCTGGAACTGACGAAATATATCCAACAATGCTTATGAAAGGAGGAGAAAGGCTGATTGAGGTCCTGAAAAGAATCTTCACAGCCTGTCTTGCACTTGGTCATATACCATCCCAATGGCGCCGCGTAAGAGTAGTATTTATTCCGAAACCAAGAACAGACGACTATTCCCTAGCAAAAAGTTTTAGACCAATCAGTTTGACATAGTTCGTATTGAAAATCTAGAACGAGTGATGGAGAAGCAGGGGGCTTTTGATAATGCCACCTTTGACTTGACCGAACGACATGGAGTTCATCAAACCATTGTAAAATGGATATATTCCATGCTCTCTGAGAGGCTGTTAACCGCTGGTGAGAAGAGTGACTAACTTATCACCGCCAGGGTTAAGCAAAGATGTCCCCAAAGGGGTGTTCTTTCTCCGCTGTTGTAGTGCTTGGTCGTAGACTCTCTACTAGCGGAGATGCAGGAACTCGGCTTTCATGTCCAAACATGTGCGGACGATGTCTGAGTGCTAACATCGGATAAATCCCTAAGGAGGCTTTGCACGAAAATGCAGAGGATTCTGAACAAAATCGATAACTGGTGCATGAGACAAGGTCTTTCCGTCAATCCGAACAAAACCACCATAGTCTTGTTTACGAGAAAACGGAAATTGAATAGACTTAGTCTTCCAACACTGAAAGGTGTGACACTTGGTCTTGCCGAAGTAAAATATGTAGGAGTAATCGTGGATAAGAAGCTGTCTTGGGAGACACACGTTTCACTGAAGGTGGATCGCGAATTAAGGATTTTTCAGCAATGCCGCAAAGCCTTTGATTAAACCTGGGGTTGAAACCTGTCGTGGTCCTATGGATATACAAAGCACTTATCAGACCAATCATCACTTAAACCTCTGAGGTCTGGTGGCGACGGACCATGCTTAAGTCCACACTACGGGAACTATACAGGCTGCAAAGAAGTGTATGTTGATGCATTACGGGTGTCACGAGTACAACTCCGGCTCTAAGGCTATGCTTGATTTTCTCACCTTGGATCTTAAGATACAACAGGAAGCAATAAAAGCAATGTGTAGACTCCATAAATATGGTTTCTGGCACGAAGACGGAACTTCGGGACACAGAGAAATCTTTAAGTTGCTATCTGAGCAGTATCCACTGTTTTGTGTGAGCAATGGAGAAATCCAGATTGCATTCAGGGAGATTTGGCGGATATTTTCATTACCGATGGGTCCAAGAATGAAATAGGGTCTGGAACCGGATGGTACTTAAATGATGGCAATAACTATCCCTATGCCTTGGCGGGAATGGCAACTGTTTTCCAAAGTGAATTTTTTGCCACCCTGAGATGGAGCGGGAAACATATTGGAGTTTTTAGAGACAGTCAGGCTGCACTGAAGGCCCTGGAGAACGCGAGGCAAACAAAACGAAATCTGCGATGAATTGGCCAACCGTGGATCAGCGGTTCCCCAAAAAGGGCGGGCCAATAGTCGGAATCAGTTCCGCAGGAATCATGAATTGGACAATTTACATAAAGAACTTAGAAGGAAAGACGTTCGATTGATGGTCGGTATTATTACAGGACACAACCCATGGGGTCAGCATATGACCACCATTAGAATCATTGAGGACCCGATGTGCCTGTCTTGCTTGGAGGAGGCGGATAGCACTGAGCACTTTTCTGGGAGGGCCCTGCTTTTACTAGAACAAGGCTATGAGTTTAGGGTTCCTATGTCGTGAAAATGTCTATAACTGGAGGATTTGCCAAAGAATCTGGAAAAGTCTCACAGGACTGACTACCTTTATCTCTGTCTCTATTCTTTCCTATCGTATATGGAATGTGATTGCGACTTAACTGTCTGGTTTTCTCGATCTATTTATTTATCATTAAGAGCCGTACCCTTCTCAACAGCTGTCTTCAAGGCTTAAAAGTATTTAAAAGAGGCAATATTGAGGCTCACTGCTTTATATACCGGACTGTTAGGTTTTAGTTTAAAGTTGCCACTCTAATGTACTAGAATTGAGTTTTCCTTATAGAAGGATAAATATCTTACATATTCACCCTCATATCTTAGACAAATAAATAAGTAAACTTACAGTAACGAAGAGATTTGGTAGGTATGCAAATAGGTGGAAGACAGTTTTAGTTTTTGAAGTTCTGGTGTATTTCGCCGGTTTTATCCATTTTAATTTTGGGTTTCCCTACGCCCTACAGAATATTTCTTTTGTCTCTAGCATTTGAACATTTTATTTCAATCTATTTTATTCAATAATTTAAGCTCAATAGCCTCGCCGCTATACTACTATATTGTCCGATATTTGTTCTAAATCTTTCAATAAAACTATTTCCATCACGAAAATAAATATTAATTGCACCAACTTCTTAATCAGTCATTGATATATCATCGCTTTTAACACCCTGAAGCGCAACCTGAAAGTCCCATCATTCTCCACGTTTTCACTATTTCACACCAGCGCTACGAAATCAACGAGCGCATTAAATACTCGTGAGAAAGCAGAATCAATTTAACACCTGCGCTATGCCAATTGCCAATTACCCTTCTGTTGAGTTTTGGACTTCTCAGTTTAACTGTTCATGCTGGCGGTGAGGACAACAACACAGCCTTGGACATAGACACGAAAGATTTGCTACACAACTTCTGTGTTCACGCTGCCGCAACTTGTTTTGTGACAAATTGCAAACGCTTTAATCAAACTAATTTTCACTTTCCGCCTAGTAAAATAATTTGAAAAGGTTTTTTGCCTTTACTGGACTATATGCAAACACAAAAATGCACTCGAAAAATGTAACGCTCGAATTCACTAAGCTTGCTCAGCGGTAGGTAAGGGAAGTGGCTGTTATCCTTTCGATCCGTGCACTACTGGACATGCTCCCTGTTTGATCATCCTTTGCACTAATAGCTGTTTAACACCAAAAGGTAGTTCCCCTTTTTCGCCTCCTGCAATTGATGTAATTGAAATTGAATTTACCACATTTGTGTGGTGCGTGACTATCATTCGGAGTCAAGAGAGAACGTAAGCTCGATTCTCGGTGAAACACCAAAATTAAGAAACAAATTTTTCTACTAGCAGTCCCGCCCCGGCAGGCAATGGCAAACCTCCGGGTGCATTTTTGCCATGAAAAAGCTCCTCATAAAAAATATCTGCCGGTCGGAGTCGGCTTGAAACTGTAGGTCCCTCCATTTGTGGAGCAACATCAAGACGCACACCACAAATAGGAGGAGCAGCTCGGCAAAACACCCAAAAAGGGTGTACGTGCCAATTATATATATATGTATATATATATAAAACATTTTGTAAAAATAATTATTAATTTTATTGTTTTCTTTGAGGCTCAAACTTACGTATTCAAGAGCGTTTCTATACAAAATTAAAACCCAAAATACCTAATCGAAAGTAAAATATCCCTGAACTAACAAAGAACTTTATTGCAATTTCTTCATTCGAATTTGTAGACTTCTATCAACTGGCTCATACAGTGGATGATGCTTTGCGCCTCTAATACTAAACCCACTGACGTTCGTAGAGTAAACGAGAAGTTCTTTTATCCACTAAAATCAGAACTTATTAACGCACGTTTGTTCAGATAAGTGTTTTTGTTACATATTTAATACGAACATTCGCACATACATTTAACACGTGCGCCGACACTTGTCACTTCCACGTCAGCCTCATCCGTCAACGCGTTGATTGCTCATTCGTCGTCTGTCAGTCAACACATCAACTGTGGGCCTTGCGTCACCTTCGCCAATCGCGGATAATTATTGCGATCGCTGATGAAATCTGAAGCAAATGCAAAGCCAATACGTCGATTCGGCCGCAAGTGTGGCACAAGGCGAAAACAAGAATTACAACAAATGCGATTAAATCTTAATTTCACACCCGAACTCATTTGCTGCACTTCGGAGCTGCTAAAAATTATGTTTACATGAGCATTGGCTGCGGTGTGGCATGTGGTGATGGTGGTGACGATAGCGTTGAATGTGCCGCTGCCAGCAACGTATTCCCTGTGTATCGCGTGGAGCGTTGCGCAGATGCACACATTCTGAGAGCGTTCGCCCAGTGATTGATGACATTTCGTATAAGCAATGATTGATGTTCGTGCGCTCATCCCCACACGTATACACAAACTCCAGCTTAAACATGCTTGTATGTTGCAAATATTTTCTTGCCACAGTAATAAATACAACAAGAGCAACAAAGTGGGTGTCAAACGTAGCGAGCACAGGTTCAAATAACAGTTATTGTTGTATCGATCCAGGGTTGTAGATGTTTACACATCTGGTCACCACCCATGTGCCTCCGCGTGTTTACTGTCGATGGAGTATGTCACCGGTATGTAGGTTACATTTTCGTCCCCTTTCTAGGCACTATATCATTACACAAAACAATTAGATTGCATAATCTATAGGGAAACGCAAGTCTGCAAAGGAGCCTTCCTACAAGAAAATACTCATATGGAAATCTTATGCTTATACCTTAACATATTAAGCCAACCTCCGAGAGAGGATTTCTTCGTTTATTTTCAACGAGTTTTTCCATATTCCCTTCCACCATAAAAGTTGGAGATCACTTACAGCATTGTGCGGGTGCTTCTTAAGTAAGTTTTGAACCGATTTTGCATCATCAGAGTTCGGTACAAGTTTTCAATGCAGCGCCACAATGGACTATGAACCCAAATTCATCCCGCAGTGGACAACAGCTGCAGCCTAATCAAATCATCATCATCAATCATCAAATGTTTTTTGGCAAAATGCAACAGACGAGCCGAATTTGAGAAATTGAAGAATTACGCCATTGAATTATGAAACGAGTTCAAATATTGGTTTATATTCTTTTTCTTCTTAATTGGCGCTATAACCGCTTCGCGATTTTGGCCGAGTTTAACAAAGCGTGCCAGTCGTTTCTTTCTCGTGCTAACCGGCGCCAATTGGACACACCAAGTGAAGCCAAGTCCTTCTCCACCTGATCTTTCCAACGCAGAGGAGGCCTTACTCTTCCTCTACTACCACCAGCTGGTACCGCATCGAATACTTTCAGAGCCGGAGCGTTTGTATCTATTTGGCCGACATGACCCAGCCAACGTAGCCGCTGGACTTTATTCGCTGCGCTATGTCTATGTCGTCGTAAAGCTCATACAGCTCATCGCTCCATCGCCTGTGATATTCGCCGTTGCCAACGTGCGAAGGCCCAAAAATCTTACGCAGAATCTTTCTCTCAAACACTGCAAGCATCGCTTCATCGTCCAAGCTTCTGCGCCATACTATAGCGGGCATGATGAGAGCCTTGTAGAGTGTTAGTTTTTTTGTTCGTCGAGAGAGGACTTTACTGCTGAGTTGCCTACTTAGTCCAAAGTAGCACTTGTTGGCAAGAGAGATTCTACGTTGGATTTCAAGGCTGACATTGTTATCGGTGTTAATGCTGGTTCCTAAGTATACGAAGTCCTTTACAACCTCGAAATCATAACTGTCAACAGTGACGTGGGTGACGATACGCGAGTGCGCCGACTGTTTTTTGATGACAGGAGGTACTTCGTTTTGTCCTCGTTCATCATCAGACCCATTCGCTTTGCCTCTTTATCCAGTTTGGAGAAGGCAGAACTAACAGCGCGGTTGTTAAGGCCGATGATGTCAATATCATCGGCATACACCAACAATTGTACGCTCTTATAAAAAATTGTGGCTGAGCGATTAAGTTCTGCAGCTCGTACGATGCTCTCCAACATCAGGTTAAAGAAGTCACACGACAGCGAGTCACCCTGTCTGAAACCTCGTTTGGTATCAAACGGCTCGGAGAGGTCCTTCTCAATTCTGACGGCGCTGCTGGTGTTGAGCAACGTCATCATGCATAGCCGTATTAGTTTCGCGGGGATACCAAATTCAGACATCGCGGTTGGTTTTTATTAGTTTATTTATTTATTTACTAGTCTGGAGGCATTACATTTCTACCAACGAGTTATCATTGCATTTACGCACAAAAAATATTATGGGACTTGATGTACATAAAATTTGTTTGTGGTTCTAGGAAAAGGAGGTAGAAGTAGAATAGGAAGACGGATAGTTACTTTTAGCTTTTTTTAAATCAAAAATGGCATGAATCCTCAGGCTTCTTTGCGCAATATTGAAATGATTGCACTTGAGCGGGATGCTTCGGGTCGAAAAGGATAATTCTTTTACTCTTTAGGAATTTAAGGTTAATTGCCGCTAAATGTTCGCCTATAAAGTTTTTATTAAGCTTTTTTTCGCTCACTGAACTTTAATAAGCCTATGCCTTCATATATGTAAGTCGCGTTGTCAGCTTTTGGCTTTAAGCCCCTATATCAGGGGCCCGCAACCTTTCGAGACGGATATCTATTTATTCATAAGAAAAAAATAAAAGAATGAAAAACATTTGAGCTAACAAAGCAGTAGCATGGCTTTAGAAAATTTGGAAAATGTTGGCTCATAACTTATTGTTTTAAGTTTCAAACTCGACTCTATTTTTTATTTTTTACTTTACCTTTAATTAAGATAGTCAACACTCCAAATGCCAACTTCCTTTCCTCCCTGCAGCAATCCGGACAAATATTCCAAGAGTCGAATTTAAGTGCCTTAACTCGCGGCATTTCTTTTAAGACTGTCCACTTTTGCTGCGTTACGTGCATACATTTCTGAACCTCCAATTCTTCTAACTTGCTTGTCAACTGTGTAAATTTTCCAGTTCACAAAGTTTTATTTTTTAAATCGATCAGTTGCATTTCTAAAGATCCAGTAACAATTCCGGATGGCTCAATGTAGATTTCGTGACTTTTTGTGTTGAGAGAATTTGCTATGAATGCTAAAGTGGTTTTGTTTATTCAAGTCTATTAGCAAATTCATCTTTAATGTTTTGTTATAACTGTGTTGAAGTAATTCGTGTCAACAGCTGCGCTAGTTTTATAGCGATTTTGCTTTAGACATTGAAAATGAAGTAATTTACAGCTCTGAATATCTTCTGCAAAAAGAATTAATTTTTCTTCAAAGCAAGCAATTCTTCTACCAAAACATATTCTGAGATTTTGAACACCAAAAATTTTAATAGATGGGTCAATTTATTCTTTATTATTTCATGTTGGCTTGTCAGTGTGTTTTACAATCACGCACTGACAAAAATTCTTTCTTTTGGAAGGCGTACCAGCAAAAGAAAGAGTGAACGTCAAAAACGCTATTATCTGTGAAGATCTCGATTTGACTAAGCGTAAAAGTGTTGATACCAAAGGCATTTCTTATTGAAAAGTAGTATCACAGATTATTCATTTAGTTATTAGCTTTGCAAATTTTTTGTGCAATATAGCGATGATGAATAATCTCGGGTATATGACTATTTCGACTGCATCCTTTGAACACCAGTCCAAAGCACTAGTCGTAACAGTAAGTCGCCACAACCTTCCAAAAAATTCTCTAGTAATCTCTACCGCCTCTTTTTCGAGATAATTCAGTCACCACAAGCTCATCCCACTTTTCAAATGTTACGCTTATGCTCATGATTTTTCACATATACTCCTGGGTTCAATAACAGATGTATAAATTAGTAATTAATTTTATATCTAGTAATTGTGAGAAAACGAATTTGTCATCTTTATGTGTAAGTCCTTCAACAAAATCTAAAAATTTTTCACATCCTCATGCCCTCCTTTTATTTGCAACGACAACACACAAGTAGAGAGCTCTTCATTGCCAATTCAATATAGAAGCAAAGAAGAACAAAAATTCCGAAAAAGCAAACTACTTTGGGTGTTCAATTCATGTACGCTTTTTCCAGAGGTTTTTATTAGTTTTTCTTAATTCTTTCCTACGTTTGTTTGCCAGTTCACTCTGCACTAACAATTGGCCAACACAAGTCGCGGCCGCGTTTTGGCGTTAAAGGTCTAGGCTTGATTGCAATTGACAGGCCTTAGCAGAGCAGCATAGAACCAAATTGAATGCACTTCCGCAGTTTCGATTGTCATTGCCATGACGACGCCACGACGCTGTCACCACCGAGCCGTAAATTCAAATAATTCTGAAAATAAATGGAATGCTGTTCCCAGCACAAGCAATGTGCCTATAAGTTTGGTTTTTTACCTTTGCGGCGAACTTTTTGTGGTTGCATCCTATTTACTTTTTCAATTCCATTGCTCTTATTTGGTTCCTGACAAGTTTAATTTTGTGTTTTGATTCGCGCTCGGCTGGCGTCCCCGTCACAACTGCAGGGCACAATTACGCGCCGAAAAGTAATTGCAGTTTCCAATTTGATGCGGATTCGATGAGGAAATTTACGAAAATGGAATTGCATTAAATTACTTTTGCTGAGTAATCGTGGAGAAGAGAAGAAATTGGCCGTAGAAGCGGTAGCGAGACGTGCGCGCCCACGAAGCCAACGCAAAGTTGCAAGTTGCATTTCACAGCACAAATACGGACGCACACATAGACGCAGTCAACTCAACTAAGCATAATTAGAGCCGCTGTGTGAAACGAGGAACGATCGTCGTTTCTGATCGTGACACTTGATTGCTAACTGGTTTGGCCGGACCACAGTATTCGGTCGCAGTGCATTGGCGCAGGCAATTCACCTTAGCGATTCTGATCAGTGATGGTTTATGGATCGATACCATCGATCTAAGGAATCAATGCAACGCGCAAACGTGAAAATGGCATTGCACGATTTTGTGGCACATAAAAACAATTGGTTCACTACGGAATTAAAGCTGGCCACCAACGTTACATTTGTGATACGCACAAACCGATTTTTTTAATCAACGATTTATAGTTTTACACCTTTTTTAAGCAGAGTTACTTATACTGATTAGTTAACATCTGCAGCCCCTGGAATTCGCCCTAAGGTTCCTTGTGTACAACAATAATAATAATAAACCCAAACTATTGCCCAGCACAATCGACGTGACGCATCTTTTTTGTTTTGGCACTTGGCCAAGAAAAGCAGGAGAATTACAAAAGAAGTCGTCAGCTGAATGAAAAGTGGGAGGTAAGACATCGCTACTTATTTATTGAGAGATGATAGTATCGTTTTCTCAACGGTAAAAAGAGAATCAGATGTTTCAAAACTGCTGAAGCGAAAGTTAAAATCTTGGCGTAAGAGTCGAAGTGGTTCGTTAAGGTCGCAAATTGTCTTACATGGTTTAATAAAAAAACAGGTTTTGTGCCTTGATATTCGAAAGGGAACTTTATGATTAACTTCCGCCTAAAGATTTGAGCAAGAAATTGACCCTGCTTAAGTTCAGAGGGCAATAGGCTTTACTAAAGCTTTCTCTAAGAAATTGTTATTTGAAGTGATCGCTCTAACAGCTTTTTCATTATAATAATTATTATTTGACTCTGACTTCTACTTCAAGCACGCACCAGCATTGTTTCTGGAGGCCCCAAATTGATCAGGTCCAACTAACTGACGCACTATTTATATATAAAATATTAGCATTAATCGTTTGTGGACTGCAACCCTCAGTAGGAGGATTTATTGGAAGTCTCGTCCCAACTCACATGTTTGCCCAACTTCTCGCTGTGCCTCCGTGTGTGAGAAGCGTCAGCAATTTGCGCAAACACTTTTACTTTTTGTTGGCTGATCTTCGGTATTTTCTTTTTATTTCCCTCTTTCTGCACGTTCCATTTCGAACATTTTCTGCTCTGCTTCGCTTTGGTTTAATTTTATTTTGTTTATTACCGCACTTCTTGCCATCTTCAAGACTTAACGTTGTAGTGCATGTTGCACGCCCGAAAGCGTCCGCTGCGCGTGGCTCAAATAAAGAAATCCATTCATATGAATTCTTTGCAATCGTCGCACATCTTTCTGTTGCAATAACATCAAAGATCTGCGCCACTTCATGCGTTGCCTTCGCTCTATGCCCCTCTGTCTTTACGTCTGTCCGACGTTGTTTCCTGATTTTTTTTTCTTTTAATTGGCATATCGAGTCTCAACTGACGTGCAACGCATCAACGCTCGTCCCACAAATTTACAAATCTAAACGAATTTTATGCGACCGCTGTAATTGTTGCTTTTTCAGCTGTCAAATGGAGCTGGTAATCTCTGGGAGTCAGATGTGCAAAATGTGTTTATGTTTAGTCGTGGGCGGAGTAAGAAGACTCGTGAGCAAAATGAGCAATGGTACAGGCAGAAGATTTTGGCGGACAAAAAACATAGGAAGGTTTTCATGCATACTCCACATAAGTGCATATGTATATGTAATGCACATCAATTAATCGCTTGCTTAAAAATTAATTCCACTAAGGCTTTTAATCGATATTACGTGGACTGCACTTCTTTCTTGTGCAAAAAATAATTATTTTTTTTAATTTTCAATAATAGAGGCTTGGTTGGTTGAAGAAATAATTCTCCAAGAATCCAGTTAACGCTTTCGCACTATTTCGTTGTCACATCCTCACCACCAACAAGTTATACGGGTTATTCCCTCTCGACTATATCCAGTCTGAGCGATTGAGAAACCTTATAAGACTCTTCGAGGTTTTCAAAAAACCAAGTTTTTCAAGCCTAGTCTTCCAAAGAGCTATGACAGGAAGTTTGGCTGCCTTCTTATCACTACCGTTGTCAATGTTGACGTTTGTTCGGTGTTGTAGGTGGGCCATTACGTTCTGTTAACTTGCACACCGTCCGATCTCTCCATCTACAATCGGCGATTCGACGGTACAGTGAAGAGATTGCATTATTGATTGTACCCAGTCGTAGTAATACCAAATCTGTAAGAATACTACTCATGACAGATCCCTTTCTTCATCTGCGTTGTCGTTTCCCTGATTGTTCCGATGTCCCAGCACCCAGATTAAGATAACGTTATGGATTACGATCAAGGTGATAGGGCTATTCCTGCTTTGTTCCACCAGTTAAGAGATTGATTCAGGCGAATCCAGTGTCTGGGTTGCAGCTGTGCTATACGAAAAAAAAAACATTTTTGAACCATCTATGTAGACGTTGTTTAGTGAAAGCCCTTTTGTCCACTTGTCACGGGATGGAAAGAGGGTGGCAAAATTCCTATTGAA
Organism: Anastrepha fraterculus; assembly: GCA_037575425.1. Taxonomy (NCBI): domain Eukaryota; kingdom Metazoa; phylum Arthropoda; class Insecta; order Diptera; family Tephritidae; genus Anastrepha; species Anastrepha fraterculus. Next base: position 227,527 of record JAYXIM010053753.1, read on the forward strand.
TGTCACCATTGGGATGATGTAATCAGTCCTCCCGAGGTGTACTGTTTGTTGCAATAATAGACTGACATGGCCAAACGGTTTTTTTCTTCCAGCGACCCGCATCATTTAACTTAAATATAGTCATGCTTGTCTTCTTCTTGATATGCAGATCTATCGTGTCGGTGCATTAAGAGCCTAAGACATGATCTAAATGCACTGACCGTTATTACATAAACTCGTCTTTGTATTTTTCCAAGTAATTTGATGTTGTATTCTCTTCCTAGAGCTTTCCACTGATCCGTATAACCATCTTATACAACCATAAAGCATACTTAGGTTGAAGGCCCCTTCTTCTTCCAAGCATACATTTCCAGGCATGCAAAGTAATTCCAGCTTTCCTCGCCCGTTCTTCAATGTTCAGTTTCCAGCTAATTTTGAAGACCAAGATTACCCCTAAGTACTGTGCGCTGGGCGAAATTGAACTCTCTCATACAACTCTCCTATTAATAAGTGGTAGGGTAAAATTGGGTACCTGCATCTAGCGGTAAAAAGCATGAGTTTTGTTTTCCGAGGGTTCAAGCATTGAGCTCTCTTAGAGTCCCTTGAATACTCCCACTGATCGTGTTGGGGCACAGTCCTGATGACATCAGTCCTGATGACAGTCCACCACATCGTCAGCGTACGTCATCACTTTCAACCAACATCTATTAAGTTTAATCAATTTTTTGCTTATCACAAATAAGCAAAGAAATGGAGATAATACGCCTTCCTGTGGAGTTCTCCTATTGACCCTCTTAGTTATGTTAATATTTCCTTATTAGCTTTGGTAATCCTGGTTTATAGCCTAGCGATGCCCAACTACTAATGCAATTGTCCATCCCTGAGTCTATCAACGCCCATTGGATGGCATCAGTGCTAAGATTGTTAAAGGTGTCTTCTATATCCAAGAATGCCGCCATGGTATACAGTTTGGTTCCTAGAGGTCCATCTATTGTTCGAATTACCTTCTGAAGCGCTTTCTCCGTAGATTTGCCTTTAAGGTTCACATATTGTGCAGTTGATATACCAGATCTTTCCAATGAGCTTGTAGGGTGTAAATCCAAAACCATTTCAAAAGTTTTTAAAAGGGAGGACGAGGAAATGGTTCGTCTAAAATTCTTCACTAATTCATATCCCCTTCTACCTACTTTTGGTACGATGTCGGCCATGACTAGTTTCCAACTATCTGTAATATAGCCTAAGTTTAAGCACGCTTTGAAAATGTCAACTAGCCAAGGTAGAATACAGTCCAGGATTTCCTGTAACATCTTCGGAATGCCCCAACTAGCCCCGGAGATTTAAAAGGTGCAAAAGATTTGATTGCTCCTTCGTAACTATCACATCTACAAGATACTGCGGATCATATTGGCTCTTCCTAATTCTTCCATTCGCATTTTCGTAAACGATGCATCCCGGAAAATGAGTATTTAAAAGAAGTTCTAGAGATTTTCTGTCGTAGCAGCCCAAGTACCAACTGGTTTCTTGACCCAAGATGCCGTTGAATGATATTTGTAAAGTGTGCGGCTAAGCCTAGCAGAAGACGTGGTAGATTCGATAGACGAATAAAACTCTCTCCAGCTCTCTTTCTTAGTGGCACTAATTGTCCCAATTAGGTAGATTCTTGTCTTAGTTTTAAGAACTCACTGATCAGCATCAATAATGGCTGATCAACTGAAATGTATGCTAAAGGTTTTCTTTCAAATACAAAAAGTCTTTAATTTATTTATACCCAAGTTTGTTGCAATTGTGCGACTCCATCTGAAGTGATACAAGTATTTTGAACATGTCGCTTGAGAAAACTAAGAACTAAACTGAAAAAATTTTGAATAACATTTTATAATTTTGAGATTTATTACATGTTGAAAATGTTGATATAGTTTTTTAAAGTGAAATATCTTTGGCTCGTTTTAAAATTTTTATATTTTTTTACTTATATGGAAAAAATATACTTCGAAAAACATATTTATAAAAAAAATTTAATTTTTTTTATTAAAAAAATTTGGAAATAAAAATAATTAAACGAAAATGAAATATTCAGATTAGTACAGTGCAAAATACTGCATTGAGGGTTATAATAAATTATATGCATGAAATAGAAGTAAAATTGCTTTACTGCGTCAATACCGTTATTTAGTAGCCATGCAGTATAAACTTCGTCGCCTTTTCAAATTATTTGAAATCCAACGTAGATTTACTTTTACAATATCAAATAGTGTTAAAAAATGTTTGCTTTAGGGCTCTTTCGGGCTTGGCTGGGCACTTTGGATTAACGCTACTTCAAAGGAATATTCGGATTCTTCATAAAATTTAATTATTTTTGCATTTTTAATAAACTGAAAAAACAATTTTTCGCCCAACGCGAAAAAAATTATACTCGTACGTCAAATTCGATGCCACACATGCAACACAGACGTACACCACGACTTCCACCAGTGACAGCAGCCAGCGCATGCATATGGGGTATGTGGTCCATGCCTCACCCATAAGCACAGGCTGCAAATTGGATTATGACACACAAGTTTTGATAGCAACTTTGAACGCTTTGGAATTTTTTCAACACATTTACAAATATTTCATTTTTTATTTTCATGTTTTATTGTCGGCACGACAAGTGCCACTTGCCCCAAACTACTCGCACAATAACAACAACTATGACAACACCAAAAGTGGGCATTGTGCTGCAAACTGTAGGCAAACTCAATTTTCATTTTGCACAAAATTTTTATTCAACATCCTTGTGAACAGAAAAAAGTATGTCTACCGTAAAAACAAAAACAACAACTCCAAAAAAACCCAAATACTTAACAACAAAAAATCACTCCTGCGAGTGTTGCCAGCTTAAGTAATCGCGCTTGAACGCGTGAAAATCCACAAATTCCGAATTCAAAGTGCGTCGCCCGCCTTGGAGTGAGAGCGATGGGCATAGAGCGGCTGAATCCGTTCGAATTGTTGTTGTTAAAGATGCAGAGGCAAAATTGAAAATTTGTCAACAATTTTCATAACAAAAAGCCTTCACAACTGGACCAAAATTGGAACGGACAGCCATACATGAGGCCACGTAGATGTATACTTGTATTTTCTCTGAATTGGTTTGTAGTTTTGAGTATGGATGTGTGCGTGTGTAGTTTCTGAGTACGACAAAGAAATGCTTTTAGCGCAGTCAATATGCGAAAATCAAGTTAAAAGTTTCGCTGTTTTATAGAGAATTGAATTTCGTCACCAATTTGTATTTTTTTTTTTTTCTTTTCTTTTTATGTTTTTGTTTTTTTCTTGCCTTTGCTGACATTCCAACATAAACACCCGGCATAGCACCGCAATAATCCCCAAAAGCTTTAAACCGCTAAACGTGATGTGTCAATTGAACTCTTTAATTTTTGTTGCTTTAGATGAGGCCAGCTGAATTTTTTTGATATTTTGTTTTTTCATACACTTTGAAATTTTTTCGTCCGCGTTCATTCCCTATCCAAAGTGTCAGTTCATTCGGTCGCTGTCGCAAATTTAATCATTTCATGAAGGCACTTTTCGCATATTTTTAATGACCGTTATTTATGGCTTACATGGCGGTCGACGCTCCGCCTGAGTCAATTAGTTGCCACATATTTTCGGTGAACGGCGCTTCCGCCGCAACAGTTCTGTGGCGGTGCATTTTACGAAGCCGATTTCTCTGCTGTCACTCGTGGCCACAACTCGAGGCAAGTGACTGGAAACCACATCGAAAACCCTTTGGCGCAGATTAATATCCACGCCCACAACAAACATAATATTCGATGTGCATACATATAAACATGGGCACGAACGCCTGCATATACAAATTCACATGCGCAATAAGAAATACTCGAAGGGGATATTTAGATTTGGAATTCAAAAGCTGGCGTTCAGCAAATTTTTTTTTGAAAAATTGCATGAGCTGTCGACGGCGAATTTCACGATTGATTGCCTACATGGAATGCCACCAACAAACATCAACCGCTTCAATACTTAATTACTTCACACTTTTCTTCTGCAGGCTGGAAGAGCAGAAGCCAAGAAGTGGATCGAGATGCAATGGCAAGTATGCAAATATGTGAGTGGCATAAGTGCCAAATGACAATTCGACTAAAGGAGTTCTTTGTGTCTGCTGGTATCTTGCGACATTGAAATAAAGGGTTTCGTAATTCAGGAAATTAATATCAAACCAAGCAGAAGTAAAAACGGCTTAAACAAAAACAATTAAACTAAAATTTAATTAATTAGACTTCTCTTCAAAATCAGTTTCTAAGCCTAACTTCATCTAACTATCAATCGAAAATCCGCGTCCCAGTAACTATCTTTTTGAATATCGAAGAAAGAAAAACGTCACAGAGAGCCAAGTCCGGGCTGCTGGGTGGGTGGTAAATTTCTGTGAATGCCGTGGCTTTTAACTCGTCCTCGCAACCCGAGCATTTTGAGCTCTCCAAAGTCACTGTTTGTATTGAGGTATATTTGTGGTACTAATTTATTTTATGGGCAAAGTTTCATGTCAAATATCTCAAATTTATTCTTTGCAAATCGAGTCCTAGAAGATGAGATGTGAGAACCAGTGCATTGTCGTGATGCAGAAGCTAAGAATAGTTCCCGCACAATCCCTGTCTCTTGTGGCAATTTGCTCTCTTAGTAAAGGATTTTCCAATAAGAGGTGTTATTTTGATTTTCGATCTATGGTTTCGTTGCTTGTGTGGCACATAGCGCAGTCTTGTTAAAAATAAACGTTGTCCAGATCAATACCATCCAATTCCGATAACGCAATCCACCGTAACTGTTCCTCCAGCTTCATTTTCGAAAAAGTAAGATCCAATAACTCCGCCGGACCATAAATCGCCCCAAACAGTCACTCGTTGAGGATAGAGAGACTTTTCAACAATAACTCTTGGATTGGAGCCCCAGATCCGACAATTTTGCGTGTTGACGAAGTCACCGAGATGGAAATGGGCCTCATCACTCAAGATGATTTTTCGATGGAATTCCAGATCATTTTCATGCATTTCAACGACCCAATCAGCAAAGACACGACGTTGTTGATGATCGGCCGGCTTGAGTTCTTGAACTTTATAAGCCTTAAGACCAAAATCTTTATGCAAAATACGGTGTAATGACGTTTGTGGAATGCCTAATTCCAAAGAACGACGAGGAATGGACAAACCTGAGTTTTCTTCAATACTTTCGGCTTTCGGTTTTATTCGTCACATCACTAACTTGTATCAACAGGTCGAATCTATAGTGGGCTATTCAAAATAACACCTGTTATTGGAAAATCCTTTATTTCCTATTTTCCATTATTGATACGTTCGATAACATTTTGGTGAAGTGTTTCTTCGGCGCCAACAATGCGCTGCTGTCTATGAAAAAAATCGCCAAAACTCGCATCTCAAGACATTTCGTCTCCAAAACTTTGTGCATAACGCTCTGCACAGTTCCAACCGAGACCCCAGTTCAGGCTCAACCCTGATGTCCATTTTCGAGTATCAAAGCTATTTTCTTTGAAAGCTTCAAGCTTTTGCAACTTTAACATTTTCAATGCATCCACAGAAGATATTTTATGGATTATATTTATTAGGTAATTATAAAAACTCTTTAACAAATTCACATTTTTTATTCGCGCCGCATCACAGCTATCCATTTATACAGGCACCAGCCAGGCCCTATTATTTTTCAAGCCGAAAAAGGACCACAAGAAGAGAAAGAGTAAATTAACTAATTTATTGGGAAATTCTTAAAACTTTCGACACCTTATGAATATTCCCCCCTCATATCAACTATTCGCAATAAAACTTTCCAAATTGAAGCAATCAACCCAAGCCCTTCGTGCGCACTTCCATCACCTCAGCAGACCGCAGCTAAGACATATGTGAATGCCAAATTTATGAGCCATAGCAAACATGCCACGAAATAGCAGCGTATATGTAACGAATACATGTAGCTTTGCGCCATTACCCCCTACCCTTAGGATTGGCAGAGTATCATCAACATTCTTCTGACGCATCCTTAGACAAGATTTGCCAGGCATCTTGAGAAGCAACTTGCCATTTATCAAAGCAGCTCAATAGACCAAAAGTGCACGAGTACAAGCAACTGAGCGAACTGTACGGTCACCAGCACGCAGGCCACCTTAAATGCGAGCGGGAAGGGGTTGCGCGGCACAGGAGCGCCGAAAAAGATCAATAGCATACGAATATGTGTGAGTTTGTGTGGTGTTCAGGCGTCTACGGATGCGACGAGCGCTTAAGTATCTGTCAACCATGACACATGACATATTTCACTGCTGTAAATGAACTACAACAAACAAGCACACAACAGCACGCACACTTGCAATCCTGGTATCACTTGCGTCCCATAAATGGGTATGCACGGCATAAGTCATCAGTTGTGCAACACACATGCACATAGGCACATACATAAGGACATAAGTATATGCAGGTATGTACCCGAGAAAACTAAACTCGAGAGAAAGTGGCTTAGACTTGCTTGCCAACTTTGTTGCTGTTGTTATCCTACATCTCGGTTGTGGAAATAAATAGACTGTCAAAATTGACGGGAATGCTGCGACTTGCGAGCGTTTCAACGCAGTACGTGGCTTAGTAAGAGCGAGCGCTCAAAGTAACTGCCCAAAACTTACGAATTGATATTGGAAAAGTTTACGCAGGATTTTCGAATTTTCGGTAATACACACAAGTAGGGAAAATGGCGAAAATAATTTGTTTACAATGAAATTTCAGACTAAACATGTGACAACAACGCCAGGAGAATACGAGTATCTAGGAAGGCACTTGAGCTTTTTATATTCGAGTAAAATTACAACAAATATTATAAAATTCTTCAATATTTGTAAAAGTCAATATATTTAAAACAACGCCCCGTTTACTGCTAATTGATTACTCAAACATTTAAGTATTGAGCGCATTATGAATTAGCAATGGTTGTCGTCATCACCATCGGATGCATAGAGCTTTTCCTATTTTTCAGTAGAACTGTCTTCACTTTCCTCAGCACTCTTAACATTTCTCCACGGCTTCCTCTTCTTCAGCTCGCATTTTGAGAATAAACTCCTATATGCAGCTTTTTCTCTTACTGTGTCTGTTTTAATTGTTGTTTCCTCTTCCGAGGCGGCTGGTTACTTATATACACCGGAGCTAACATATTGGCAGAACGAACTCACATCACCCCTTTAAGTCCGCAGGTGGAAAGCCATGACGAACTTACCTAGACCTTCCAATGCACCCCGTTGCATACCGGTTATATTTTTCTAATAAACAGTTGGACCTAACATGGTTAACAGACACTGACCAACACACCGCAAAATATCGATTTTGTCACCTAACTTTCTAACTGACTCTTATAGTGTCGCTGAAGCAAGAAACATCTTAACTAGGGTCCGCGGGATCGTCGCACCTGTCACCTCCTTAAGGGAGGCGCCCCTGAGTCGGCCATTGGGTACACTACTTATACAAATACTAAAATATTAATGTCAAGCCTATCCACTTCCAGGTCACATAACAAACTTCAATAATCGATAAATTTCATCGAGAGAACAGAATCTAATTCTAACTCTAACGTGAGATCAACACCAGGCCATCATTTTTAATGGGTGCAATAGAGTTTTCGCATATTTTGATTATTAACAAGCCGGTTCAGCCAATATTTTGCGGAAATATTATATCCTGTAATAACATCTATATGGGAGCAAGAACCCTTCCAGCAAGAAAGGAAAAAGGGAATTGTAACGAAACTCGCAAATAAGGAGTTCTAAAGGATCGCTAAAATAATAGCGTGCGTAATTCTCAGTCGCCTGAAAATCAATCTGGAAGCATCTATAGGCCCCTGCCAGCCGGATTCTCTTGCGCCGATCATATAAACCCCTTAGAATTATCATCGAGCAAAGTGTTGAGTATAAATCTATTGGAGCCTTCGATAGCATCAATCGGGAAACCATCTGGTCTGTTTTGCGAAGAAGCTAGAAGCCAAAAAAGCCAATTGTTCTGCTGAAAAAACCTAATCAGCTTGACGTGACGATTGAAATTCGACGCAGAAAGTGGCAGTGAAAAAAAGAAAAAGTGAAGTCCGTTGGCGAAAAGGCGTAGTTGATGTCCTATGCTCCAATAGCAGTGAAAGTAACAACATAAAATAAAATAATTATGCCTTTCATCGCTGACAATAATTTTTCGACGAAACTCTGACCGCCGATTTAACAGTGAAAATTTGGTATTGAAAGCTAAAAGATTTAGAAGTGTATTAACAGGTTTTATCGGAATTCGAGTAAATATGCGATATTTACTAATCGGAACTATTACTGAAATGGAAGCGAAATACTCATCGGCTCGATATTAATATATGCACATTTTTAGAAATTTAGTAAATAAAATGGCACAACGCCTTTTAAACACACCAAAAATACTGAGAATTAGTCGTTTGGTGAACTCTCAACAACTCTTTGTAGGATGTGTCTGAATCCGTTGACACGCACCGTTAAGCGCTCTTAAATTCTAAGCAGAACAGGAACAACCAGACAATGAAATCTCACCCCCACATAGCCTCTCCCTCTTATATCGAAACGATACAACGCAAGCAGTACAACAAAGGACAGCAACAACCCCAAAACTAAATAAAATCAGCAATGTAAAAAATTGGCAACACATAGCAACAGGAATAAACAATGGCGATGGCAACAATAACCATAACAACCATTACAACGAAACCAAAATATTATGTGTACATCTGCGTGCATATGTATGTATGTGTGCGTGTGTGTGTGTATCTATATATTTGCGACAACTGAATACCGCCATTAATGTCATCAATGAAAGATTTATGACGCAAGGTGAAGGAAAATATTATGTGACATCATTATCTAGTTGCGCCTCGTTATTGTTGCCGCCGTATTGTTATTGCACTTGACTGGAAAGCTCGCAGCTTACCATTGTTATTGGTGTTTCAAGCAAGCAGCTACTGTTGCCATCATTTCCTGTCGCATTGTTGCTGCCATCGGAATTTCGGAAATTGTGGGCAACAAAGTGCCACCACATAAATAAATGTTGCACACCGACCAGCTACAACAAATACATATTTGTATTCGAGGGGGAGCACGACACCTACCACCGCCGCCTTTTATTACCCATACAGACGAGCACATTAAACCAGCGACAAGAGGCCCTTAACAATGTCCTGCTGGCGCCCGAGTACACACACAATGCAATACATATCTACTTAGGTGCTCGGATTGCATAAATCTGCTAAGCATTTAGTGCTTGTATACGCGTATGTACATATGTTTCATATACTTATGCATAAGCACACTTCAATATACAAGTAAATATGTATGGGTTTAAGAAGGAGCATTCATCTCCTGAATAGATTATCAAGGTAATGGCCCTTAATGTGTTAATGTTCCAAATTCGCAATAAGGCTGTTATCGTTGAAGTTGAAAAAACCAACAATGTAATGAAATGAAATGAAAAATTCTAGCAGCACACATACATATATAACTGGAAAAAAATACATATAAGCACTTTTTAATAACAACAACAGTCGACGAGGCCCCCACCGAAAACAACCCAGCGCAAAGCAAAACTTATGCAAACCATAGATTGGATAGCAGATAGCAGATCGAATAAATATAGTTGAAGGGAAAAACTGCAAAACGATAACTTCTTTCTTAGCTCACTTTTGGATTGAAATGAGACAAGCGTTTCCCAATTCGCAACTTTTTGTTTGAACTGATTTTTGTCCGCGGAAAGCAAAATCCATTTATTTCTATGTATTTGCCCTAAAATAGATTTCTTTTATTTCATTTGCATTGTAGCAATTTTCTTTGGTTTTTATTTTTACATGACCTGCAAAGGAGCTGATTACTGCATGAGGTGGTGCGGTTTTTTGCGTTTCAAACTCTCAAAAAATTTGTGATGGTCGTTGAGGGCTGGCATTCTGGTGTTGATATGATGAGATAGCCTATTCATTTTGGATAGAACATTTTTCTTAATTCCGATAGCAACTGGTTCTGTGCCGAGATCGCGCTCAAATACAAATTTCCGAATTTAACATCAAGCTTCTATTTTCTGCTTTGCGTGAGCACTCCATCAAAAGTCATGCCCAGGTATTTAGCCGTGGTATGATACGAGACTTGCGCTCTATTTATATATATTGAATGATATCTCACTTTATTGTGCGTGAAGTCAACAGAGCACATTTTTTTTTCTTTTTGAAGATATTTTTTAAAACTTGAGTTAGCCTGTGGCCGTGATCGGTTATTGAATATTTTGAGCGGAAGCCAAACTGATGCGCTGGTATCAGCTTCCTCCCCTCAATAGCTTTGTTAAGGCGTTTGCCAAGTAATTTTTGCAATAGTTTCGATAGAATGGGTAGGAGATGATGATACATCGTGTGCTGGCTTTCCTGGCTTGTTGAACATGATCACCTCGGCAGTTTTCCAGTATACGGAAAGTGCTTCTATTTGAATACAGCATTCGTAATTTTGGTTAATTTAGTTAAGAGTAGTTGATGGGAGCTATTTTAGGACTTCCCCAGTTATAAGGTCAAAGACAGATGTTGGATTTACATTTTTTTTTCCATCACATTATGCAAAATCCGTTACTGGAGGAATTTCAGGAATTTACTTGAGGATATTTTCAAGGTATTCAGGGCAAGGTATAAGCTTTCTCTATATTGGTTTTTACCCATGTGGTATATTACTTTCTTATTGGTGAATGTTGTGCAGCTGGTTGTCAGTATCTTTTTTCGCTTTCCAAAGTGCGTAATCGGTGCTGCGTTCATTTGTTAGCCCTTTTAGCTACTCACTGAGAGAAGTGTTTTTAAAATCCCATATCTTTTTAGTGAGCTCTTTTGTTATTTTCTTTTCATTGTCCTTTTGATATTTATTCCTTTATTCTCTAGTGTATTTATGTCCCGCTGAAACAGTTCTTATAATTGGCGTACTGCCCCAAGCAGCGCGTTGTATGCTGTTTGACTAGTTCGATCCTTCGTTGTCAAGAGCATCATTAGTATTTATTTCTGAACTGTGTGTGCCATCCAAAAACTTTTTTCTATTTATTAGTTATGTAAATTGTGGTTCCTTGAAAATTACATTCTTATGTATTATTAGGTATATTGCCACCTCATTATATTCTCCATCGTGAGTGTTTTGTATACTAAATTCCCGTTCAATTCTAAGGAACCATTTATTTTTTTGTTGGCACCATTTTTTTCGCGCTGGAAAAGTTGATGCATCTCCTCTTGCCGCTAAAGTTTTTCCAAAACATACTCGTGCTTTCTATACAAATGGCTTCTATAATTACCCAAAAGATCCATTAAAAATTTAGCACTACGAAATTGGCACACAAATTGTCTCTCTTCAACTCGAAAGGGAGATTGCACCATTTAACCTTCTCTTCTGCAATCCAATGTACGCGCGATGGCTTACGTATGTGTATGATCACAATTACTATTACAATTACAAGAGAAACAACATTTTTTAATAACTTTTCTTGAGAATCACCAAACCCAGATTTTTAATGACGAATTTTTCACGGAATTAAAAACCGAAAACTTTTTTTAATTATTTTGAGAATTGTCGAAATATTTATTTTAAGTGAAACTTCTTAGGCGTCGATGGACGAGAGAGAATGGAGAGTCAAATTTCCAGGCCATGCAACGTTGTGGGCATTTTCTTTCCGCGAGAGAGAAAAAAGATATAACGTGAGGAAAAGGAGAGAGAGAGCTATACCTTATATAATATATATCTTAGATACACTTTAGGCTATTTTTCCTGAGTTTTTCTTTGTGGTTGCTAATTTCTTGTGGGAAATAACACTGCCTACTTTTTGGCACTTGTTTGTTGGTGCAAATATATTTTTGGTGCCTACTGTTTCGGGCGTTTTTTGGTCCCAATTTTTTTTTTTTTGTTTTTTTTTTTGGTGCCCACTTTTTGGCGCTTATTTCCGTTTCCTGGCTAGTGCTTATGCGTACTATAAAGTGCTATCCATTCCGGCGTCGGATTTATTGGTATTGCCTTGCGGTAATTTGTGCCGTTGCTGCGGTCCTGGAATCGCTGCGTTTGTTCGGGTGATAAACGCTCGGAGTAGTGCGCGTTGTTGCCATGGTTTGTGTCCGGCGTTAACTACACCGGTAGACCCTTCTCCGTGTTTTGTAAATTTTGTCTATTTGTATTCTCTGCAACTGTTGTGAATTTTTTTAGATATATATTTTCTCTCTCTCTCTCTCTCATTCTCTCTCGGGCCTCTCCCTCTTTCTTTGTCTGCCTTGCAAATTTCACTTCTGTTATGTGTACGACGCTACACGCACTTTTTTTTGTCAAGCACATAACATTCATATTCACATTCATATTAAAATAAGCAAAAAAGGAAGTTTTTTCAGTTATTTATAAAATCAACGTTAATGTGCAGCCCTGCCAGTAATTCAACAAAAAACATAAAAGCAAATTTTTGCTTACATTTCTAAAATGCTTTTTATATATTATGTAGATGGAACTTCCACCCACATTATTTTTTTATTAATGAATATTAACGTTATCACTTTTGAAGTAAGATACCAGCAAGTATTTTTCCCGGGGTGCTGCTATCGTTACATACAAAATTCAATTTTAGAAATTTTTGCAAATCTCCAAATTATTTTATTCTGCAAAATAAAGCCCCGCACTGGACTTTGCATAAAAGCCAAAACTAATTTAACTTAAAAGAAAAGGTTGCACGGAAAATGGCTGTCTTGCTCGATTTATTCATATGTACATATCGATAACAGCAATTGTCTTACTTGGCTTTTGCGTATTGGTGGCATGCTCTTTTTATTTACGGACCTTTTTGAGATTCACCCCTGTGGCTAACTGTCGCTTTGGCATTCATTGGTTTGTGCATTTCGTTGCTTCGTTCGATGGGGCCGATTGCTCCACATGGACTTATACGGGGCACAAGCGCACGTACACACAAATATATGTATTTATTTACTTTACAAATGTCAATTGTAGGTGTGTGTGCGTGTGTGTTAGAATTCTGAACTGATTACTAACTCATAAATATTTATTGAATTTTAAGAATTTTTATAAAATGCACGCCAAAGCCACAGCAGACAGGCAAACATACATACATACACCTATACTTAAGTAGCTCCCTTGTACGTGTGGTTGGCATAACACACACACCCATACAGATTTATGCTCTGCTATGCTTCTATGTGTGCGTAACGGTTATTTAGCTTTATTTTTTCTGTTCGGCTGTGCGATTGTGTGAGTGCGCGTTTCTGTTGTATGTGTAAGCGCGGATGTGCGAATGTGTGGAGCCATGTCCAATAACTGTAGCCATCTTCCTTATTTGGATTATATTTTTCCATTTCACATGTGAATGAGTTCTTCTTCGCAGTTCGCGTTCGCTTGCGTCGTTGTTGTTACAGTTGCTGTTGCTGCTGGTTGCCCCGGTCAATTTCGCTTCCGTTTGATGGCTCGCGCATCGCTTGGCCATTCCGCGCTTGAGTTGTTCCCGTGAGAATGTCATCAGCTGTTCGGCGCCCTGAAAAGGCATGAGGATAAAATCTACCGACAGGCCCTCGCTCACCTTCCTCTCAGTGTGAGCTCAGGCATCTGCGTCTTCCGTTGTCTATCTGGATTATTTGTAATGTTTAATTACAGCAAACCTCGGGTTCAAATGTTTGTGTGTATGTTAAAAATAGGCATTAAAAAAGCGGTCAAAGGATGAATAGTAGGAAGAGAGAGTTTTGGGATTATTTGCTTAAGCAAATATTTCTCCTGCTAAAGTAAAATTACTTAAGACTTTGCTCTGTTCTAAATCTTTAAACTTACTGGTAGTCTTTCGACATTGATATCCATTTTACAGACTCATACATATGTACGTATGTCGTAGTAAAATTTTTGATTTAAAACACCCTGGTGTGACCATATTAATGGCTTAAAATTAGTTATTGATTTCCTAATAAACGTAGATGATTATGCTATCTCACGTTAATGTAAAAGTGGCCGAGTAAGTAAAAGTTGCCATGTTCCTATGTTAAGGTTACTATATTAAAGTTACGATATTAAAGTCTTATGAGAAGATTGACTCTCGTAAGTAATATAAATACCGATCAATTGCGTGAAATTATCCTTCGCCACCTCATTAAGCAACGCTTGGTAAAATATCATAGCTCAAATTCATATAGCTACACTAAAAATTTACTGTTACTTTTGTCGTGATTGAGTGGCAATATGGCAGTTTTTTTCCTGTGCTCGAAATTATATGTGTAATCTCCTGTAAATATACGTCAGTGCTTCGGAATCCCAAATATCGGCCATCTTTTTTGCTCTCTTCATGTCATCCTTTTCACATGCTTTTATTTATTTCACCGTTATTTATACATGTTATTTTACTGCAGCTGTCAGACGTTTCCTAGAATCTGGCTTAGGCTGTTGGGTTGCGATGTACTAAGTAAGGATAAAGTTCTTACTACTCCTCTTCGGGATCTCTTAAGATTCATTATGGAAATTTCGCTGTTTTTATAAATGGCATCACTGCTCTGTTGTGAATTTAAAGACCAGTTATATAAAATTACGTTATTTGTCGCAGAGATTCGGTTATTTTCACAAGTGTGAGCGAAAACTATTGAATGTAGCGAAAATACGGAGGCTTATTGTCAATCTTCCAAAACTAAAAAAAAGCCGTACAAATTTATCGCTGAGTCACTTGGACGGTCTAAAAATTTTATTGCAAAGGCCTTTAAGCCCAAAAATTCATAGAACAACGTGGTGGCAAAAACAATGCGATAATAATCGATGATAATTCAATTGTGACTCTTGCCAAGAGAAATCCTTTTAAGTCATCAAAGGTGACTTCAAATGGATTCAACAATGGATTCGAGAACTGCACTTCGTCGATTGTAGAACATGAGCCTACGAAGCAGAATAGCTCGTAAAGTTCTTCCTTTGAAACAAGCAAATTTAAAGAAGAAGAAAAATTTTGCTCAGAGGAACAATCATGGTGTGGACCAGAGGCTATGAAAAAATTGTATAACATACTTTAGAGTGATGAAATTTATGTGGAAATGATACTAAGCGAAATATCAGACGTCCTAAAGGTCTAAAGTTCTCACATCGGATCACAAAAGAAAAAAACAACAGTAAAGCATGGTGTAGGCAATATAATGATTTAGGGATACTTCTCTTGGTAGCAGGACTTTGCGGAAACAAATTCATATTCAACTACAGCCAGAAATGTCAACAACGAGGTAGAAGAAGTAGTTGTGGCTTTCAATTTTTAGCCTGGTTTAATTGAGTTGCTGTTTACGTGGGGCTTGTCTTACAAAGAACTAATACAGTTTAACCAGAACAGTGTAAAAAAATCTCAATTTCACAACTGATGCACTCCCACGGTATAGACGAACTCACAGAACTCATTGATTGATGATTAAAAAGTTAATAAAACTTCAACCAAACTTTCTTTGATGCCTTTCCAGTTTGCGATACTCACTTGCTGTAGTAGCGATAAAACTACTACCGACCTTTCATCAACTCTAATTTGGCTGAGCACTACAGGTGCACCATGAATTTTTCCAAATAATGAGCCCAACGTTGAAAGCATATTAAAGGGAACTCTAGGTGCACGAACTGTTGTGAGCAATTAATTATTGCGTGGCATTAAGATCCCCCTTTATAATTCTGACTGTTGCCGAACAAGTTGCGAAACTATTTGCTACCGAACAAGAGTTCTAGGAACAAACCAAAAAATTACACCACTAAAAAATTACAAATTATCCATGTAGGTATTTACGCACATTCTGAATATAGAAAATATTTGTGGCAAGAGCAAAGTACTTCGCTTTTACCAGTTTTTTCATCAATACTCTCCACTACATCAACAGCTCTGCCCGGCTGTAGGCCTTTTGAGGGTCTAATAATGTAATCAAAACGGCACTTTAGCGCTACTTGGGGAGTGGCAGACTGGTACTTTCACCATTTTACCTGCCTACCAAGTCATGTTAGTCAATGATCCCAGAAAGTCTAAAATCTGTTATTAATCTTGCCAGCCAAACCATGGAAAAATGAAAAAAAGATTCTTGGAAAATTTGATACGTGTAGCATTCGATAATTTTACGCGCATACATAGGTCTATATACATACATAACTGTATTCTCTCTTCCAGTGCAACTTAGTATTAGTAAAATATAAGTTATGAAATTTTTCATGAATAATCTGAAGGTAAATAATTCGTTTTCTTATCTTTCCTATTTATTTTCTACAAAGTCACAAAATTTTGATTAGTGGGCACGTCTAGGAAAAGGCCCCAGTCTCAAGCACACGCAAACAGTCACGCAAATGCAAATACGTCTGTATGTTTGGAGTAGTAACGTGAGTGCATATTTATGTAGCCCTAGTGGTCCACTTGTATGCGGATTTCCACAAGCTCTAATTACGAAACGGACATACGTTATCATGAGCGCTCTACACATGCATGTATTTGTTGTTGTGACTTGAATTGAGTGCTCAACGTTTGCGGCAAATTCGGCATCATAGCCCAGCCCTTTTACGAATACCTGCTGCTGTTGTTGTTGTAGCAACTAATGTGAATTTGTAATTGGATACCCGCAGTTCGGTTCGCAGCTCGTAATTCCACCGCCATTCAATTGCAAATACAAGACAAAGCTTGTCTGAGCAATGGGACTCGTATTCCAGTATAAAGCGATAAATGAGAGTTGGGGGGATTGGCCTCACAGTAGAGGCAACCGCTCGACTTCTTGCCCACTCATTGCACACAAACGCATAGCAAATCTTTTGACATTGTGTTATTGTTGATTGTTTGTTTGTTGTTGCTCTTACTCTCAATTGTTTACTGCGTCAAGTGGGAGCAGACCGGCCGGCCTTCAGTTCAAAGACCACCTACACGGCACCGATTGACACCAGCGACTCAGACAGCAAATCAGGACATATGAATTTCCATATATGTGCTCACATACATATGCTTATTTGCATATATATATATATATGTATATATACATTAAAGTTACATTTCCTGCGGTTTCAGCACTCAGCATGCGACCTATCGCTCTTAAAGCACGTATTACACACTTAAGTGCGCTTGTGTGTGTTTATGTATAAGTTTACTAGTTAACATTTATGTAAGATACCCCTCACGCGTAATTGCGTTCGCGTACACACTTACAAAAGTACAATACATAAACACATGCATACATGCAATCACACTCTCAGCAAACTCTCAGATCTATCCAAACAAGTAAGCGCTAATTTGCCAAACTAAATTAATCCTTTAATTTGCCACATAAACAGAAACAAAAACAAAAACAAAACGCGCGGTTAAGTACATGCCATGCAATAATAACTATAACAACAGTGACAGCAATGACAGCAGCAACAACAACAGCAACAAAACAACACGTGACTAATTACGCAGGCACTAATACGTCAAAGCTGTAAATGGAAATCGATAGAATATTCAATAATTTGGCATTGTATTCTGGACTTGGTGCCGGACAAGTGGCCAAGGGGGCGGGGAGGGGAGCCAGTGCGAGGGAGAAGTTGGTCATTTATTGATGATAAATTAACACAATTTGCCCATTCCCTCGGCTCATCACATGAAAGAAGCAAAGTGGCGCCATCAGAAGAGTTCACTTATATTCACCTAAGTACACATATATGCACCTACACAGTTACATACAAAAATACATATGCGCATTTATTGAAGTATTTGTACATAATTGCATATTTACATAATACCACACGTACAAATGCGACTACACTTATGCATACATACACACATATGTAGGTGCACGTACAGTGGCAATAAAAAGAATCTCGCCGCTCTCTAAGAATTACCTTAAATTGGTGTGAAACAGAATGTAAATATTATTTTCTTTTAATTGGGCTACTGCGCACTGCGAGCAAAATAGGCTTATTGTTCAAACCCTGCTGAGGTACCCAATATTTTATGTTTTGTTTTTTTAATTTTAGCGCATTCTGGGGCATATTGCTAACCCAATAATACTGGATTGAACTTCCCTAACATTTTGAGAATGCTCAGGCAGTCATATATTATTTTTGATGGGGTTATAGTTTATACCTGTGGAAGGGCTTTCAAAGCCGCCTGACTATCTGAAAGTATGTAAGTGTGGGTTTCTCTCATTTTTCTACGGAGACATTCCCTCACACATATATCAATGGCGCGTATTTCTACCTGGCAGATTGTTGGCTAAAAAGCCATTAGAATCGATTTTTTGAATTGAGGTCCATTGCAATACTTTAACTAAAGAATCACAAAAATGTCGTGAAAAATAAGTAGCAACATCAACACCGCAATTTTTTCAATTATAAAACTTTACGGGAAATGGAACTATGTACTCGTAAATATTTTCTTACATATACGAGTATGTGGTGACGATGAACATTCTTCAAATAAAAAACGAGTCGTCTGACCGAGCCACTACGATGGACCGAGATGCTCTAATTTTGCTTCATTAAAGTTTGCTTCAAATTAAATATATTGTTAAAACGCAATAAAATATTGTACATACAGTGTTTAAGTCCACATATATGTATTTAAAATAAACCAACTCGGTTCCGCCTTTTTGAATTTTCAAATATTTTTGAAGCGAAAAATTTTACATATTAAAAAAGATAGCAAAGATAAATTATTTCCTTAAATATTTTAATTGTCATTTAAAAAAATGGAATTATAATTGTCGGCACTGATTACACACGGGTTCACTTATATATAAATACGTGGCTCGGTTTTGTTTTTCATTGACATTGACAGGATTTATACGTGACCAACCCCAGCGCACAACCAAGTATACTGGGTTGCTTCGCTTGCGTACATTAACTCGCTCTCAGATGGAGGTTCGAGAGCTACCGAGAAGATAACTGGACGAAACCCGGATGCTGCGAGCTGCTTGAGCCGTATGCGGAAGGATCGTTCTGACCACTCCCAAGTGAATGGCAATCAGGGACTTTCCCCACTTGCGTTGACTATCCTCCAAATAGATTCTGCAGAAGATTTTTGACCCTTTGTACGTTAGCGACAACGAGTATCGCAGGCGATGGAAGAATGAGCTGTATGAGCTGTACGACGGCATAAACATATGTAGTGCAGCGAATACAAATCCAGCGGCTTCGTTGGCTAGCTCATGCCATCCATACGGATACAAATGCTCCGGCTCTGAAAGTATTCGATGAGGTACCAGCTGGTGCTAGCAGAGGAAAGGGAATACCTCCTCTGAGTTGGAAAGATGAGGTGGAGAAAAACCTGGCTAAACTTGGTGTTTCTAACTGGTGCCGGTTAGCACGAGATAGAAGGTGTATAAGCCGACCTTTGAGATGTAAACGCATGAGACTGATTCCACCAAAAGCTTATTTAAATGGAATAAACCAAGTATCATAGCTTTCAACACAAGTAACACGAGTAGAGCATATGAGTCCAGTCATATGAAGCAAGAACAGCAATACATTAGACTGTCGCATTGACTCGGTGTTAGGCCGCCGTTGGTGCGTGACTACCACTCGGGAGTGCGTAGATTCGAATCTCCGTGAAACACCAAAATAATAGAAAAAGTTCTTTCCAATAGCGTTCGCCCCTCGGGAAGCAGTGACAAGCCTCCGAGTTTATTTTTGCCATGAAAAATCGGAACAACATCAAGACGAACACCACAAATAGGAGGAGGAGCTCGGAATATTTATTTATTTATTTTATGCCGTCTTAGTCCCAATGAGCTCTTCCTCCGAACCTGCTTTTTCCATTGGGTTAGTCTTTGTAGTCTTATGTAGACATGAGTGGCACGATGAGTACTCGTAGTAGTTCTGCCTTTAGTAGTTTAACCATTTAAGGCAGAGATGAACCGAAATAAGCAGACATTCCTTTAGCCATAACTTCGTTAAAAAATGTTAAAATATCATTCGAATCGACTAAAACATTCTTTCATTTTCGCCACAGAATTCTTTGTAGGAAAATATAAAGTAATCTCGTATTGCTACATGGGCTAACCAATGGAGAATAAAGTTAACAAATATAAATAAGCAAGTCATAAAATGTAAATTATAATGGTTTACATAAAAAAACGCTACTTACAAGTCATTCTTCGTCGATAATACCCGAAATTATTCTTTGCGGAGATTGCCTATTTTTAAGCAAAAAGCAAAGGAAAGTGTATGGATAAGAGCAGTGTTTCTTAACAATCAATAGATTAAACCTTGTAACTCTAAAGTCAAAAACCTTCTCAGAAATAGAAACCATTTTTCTCTCATTTTGCGCGAAAAGTTTACTAAAATAACTTTTTAAAGTATCCTTTGATGTTTAGCCAATTTTTACGATCGGTTTTTATAGCCCCGTAACCGAACGTGATTTATATGGGAGAACGCAGTTCTATTAAAATTGGAGCATCGCTTTCAATTTGAGTTCCTCTTTGTGCGGAATTGAATCACTGTGCGCTGTAAGCTCGCACTGAGTGGAGTTTGTGTGTTCACGTGTTCGAAGGATGTTTTGCGTAATTTCTAATTATGTCAGCTAATTTCATTAGGAGATAATGTTATGCATATCACACATCTACTCGTTCGATCTACAACGCACACATACGAGTACATTGATATGGTTCATTTATTTTTGAAAATACATATATAAATGCGCAAGGAAAGTGTATTAATATATTAAGTCTTATTATACAGTTATATTATTTAAATAACATTTTATACATAAAAGTATTTAACAATGATTCTATACTTTTTTTCACATCAAATTATATATTTTCCCTCCTTTTAGAACAGTCTCCGCTAGACATCTTTAATGACTCAATCTCAACAGGCATCGGGTTTTATTTTGGGGAGCTCTAGCAAATGCAAAAATGGCACTAAAAATAGCTCAGTATTTGGTGAGGCTTATTGTGAGTTTGAGCGTGCTCAAAGAAAGCTTAAAGAGGAGAAAATTTCTTGCATTCTTCAGTAGTGCTACGGCCTAGGTGGCAAGGTTTTGAGCTGTTTATCGATCCAATTCAAGGCCAGAATGTTTTTTTCTGCTCGACTACTTCCTAACTTTGAAATTCAGGCCCAAAATGCATACCAAACAGTAACTTATTCGTAGTATAGAGGCACCTGGTGAATCTTAAGTGGGTTTTGTCGCTCTAAATCTGGCAAGAAAAATTCGCAGATGATTAAAGTCCACTGAATAAAGAAGCTGAGACATAAAAATACAGATCCTCTTTGTTTCGATAGAAAACCAAACCCCTTCATATCAAAAAGCAGCTATAAACTCAAAATTGCTAATAAAGAACTTTTGATGGCGAATTGTGTACCAGCAGAAACAGTTATTAACTAGAGTGTAGTGCCTGAAGTAAATCTCTCTTTGTTTGTTCTTCTGCACTACGCTCGAGAGCATATGGCCTCGACAAATCTCTTCCATCGAACACGGTTTTGGGCTGTTGTTTTTGCGCCGTCCCATGTAATGTCGGCATCTGCTAGCTCGCGCAACATCGCGCTTTTCCAAGTATTCTTTGACTGACCGCAACCTCTACTCACTTGCGGCTTCCAGTCAGTGACATTCTCAGTGCCATTCTCTGGTATTTTTTTTAAGCGTGTCACTTATCCATCAACACTTTCTGCTTTTGATTTGCCATAGAATGGGTACGGCCAAAATATTCTACAGATCATGCAGAGGCATTCGTTGACGAAAGATTGTAGCCTCTGTGTGATGGTGTTAGACATCAGCCATATTTCACTTCCCTACAACAGTACACACATCTCATATAAGCTGAATATTCGCAGTTTCGATACTGGATGCATTCGCTCGCCATTGCTTTGTTTAGCCTGCAGTGGACATCTTCATCTCTTCGCCGCTTGCGTGATAGTGTAGCCGGGGTATCAGAAGTTTTCGACAAATTCCACCGGACACTCGTCAACATTATAGGTCTTGCTTTATTGTAGTTGACTCTCATAGCCTTGGTCTTGGTGCTGTTGACCTCCAGTCCGACAGTGCATGCCAGCGTGACTAGTCTGTCCGCCTTCGCTTGCTTGTCAGTAAGCTTGTGAGAGGGGAGGCAGATGTCATCGGCGAAGTCCACATCCTCAAGGTATTTGAGGAAACTCCATACGATGCCTCTTCTGTGGACGACACGTGAAGAGAAGAGACGACAGGGGACAACCTTGCCTTACGCCTGCGTTGATGGTGAATGGGTCGCTGATATTGTCATTGTAAAGCACAGCCAATTCGGAGTTCTCATAGAGTAAATTTTAAGTAAAGTAAATAAAATCCTTAAAACCATGAAATGGTTACAACTTAGTTAGAAATTCTCAAAAAGGCAGACGTACAGAAGTTTTAAACGCGAGTGATCTATAAGATAAATTTCTAAATGCACACGTAATCGATGCAGTTATAATGCCGAGCAGCGAAGACGACCTTCAGCGGATGTTGTATGCCTTCGAGAAAGTTGCTTTTGCATTTCATATGCGGATATCGGTAGCCGAGACGAAGAGCACGACAATATCTAAACAACCGCTCAGCTGCAAGGTAGCAGTATATGGAAAGAGTATCGTACAGTTCATTCAAAGAATTAACCGCTGAAGTAAACAAACACATGAGTAAAGCAGCATAAATATCTGGATGCTAACGCGTTGCAATATGGCGAAACAAGCAACTAAGCTCAAGAGACAAAGTCCGAATTTATAAAACATGCGTTCGACCAGTACTCACCTATGCAGATGGAACCCGAGCAGATACAACTGCACCAAATCCAAGGTTGCGATGGCAACATTGCGATCAATCACAAGACATACTCCTGAACAGAGATCCTATGGGAAACGAAGAGATTAGAAGGACATGTGACACGCAAGACATTGTCAGGTGAAGCCGAAGACGAAGAAGGTAGTGGAAAAATCACGCGCTAGGCATGCCTGACAATAGGGTCGCTAAATCTGCAATGACGGAAAAACCGAGGACTACACTGAAGTTGAGGACTTCCTGGTCCTTTAGCATTCCATGGACCGTGTGCATGTTGCTCATTAGCTGTTAATTTTTCAAATTTGTATGTAGGTGCATACACACATATACACAATCAAACAAATTTGTCATTACGGACGTGTCGAACAAAAATCTGTAGAGGACGTCCGTATGTGTATTAATTTATAATATTTAGAGTTGTAAAACAAAATTTCTCTCTAATCACATAGACACTTACGCATATATACAAGTATGTGTATGTATGTATGTATGCAGATGTGTGCGCATCGAAAATAACTCAAAATTTATGGAGTCGCAAATTCGTGGCATTATTATGCAAATTTATTGATAGTGTCGGCATACTTGTGTGTGTGTGTGTGCATATGTGTGCGTATATGCATATAACACTTACTTGTTTTTGTTTCTATTTTGCCCGATACAGCATTTATATTTTCGCTGTCATCAAAATTAAAATCATGCAAATTTTAAACAAAATATTTTCAAACTACAACAGCTACAACAACCACAAGTTCGCCCATGTACGCCAATAAGAGCAGTGGCAAATAAATGAAGCATTTTGTAGCACTTAACCAACGGAAATGCGTCTATTTACGCAATTCATCAGTGACATTTTACAAACATGTTGTTTTTGTAATTTAGATAAATTGAACTTTAACTGTGGCAGTCAATATCCTCTGGTGTCATAAAATATTCGTCGGCTCCCAACAAATATTCAGTCCGCATTGCCCAATACAAATTTCCAAAATTCGAAAGCAGGTAGTCAAAAGCATTTGTATACACAGCGGAAATTAAATATCCATCGCGGAAGTGTTTAAATAATTTACTTGTTTACTTCAAACACTGAATGACTTTGGATACGCAAATTGGTATGCCATTTTCACAAAAACTGAGAGTGTATTAGGTTTATTTTAGTTGAACTTAATTATTGATTTGGCGCAAAAGAGATTCTCACATCCATCAATCAGACATGCATTGAAAAGCAACGATTTTCTATTGCGAATATTCGCACACAGTTGCTACATATACACACACACATACTATGCTGCATATGTATACATTTGAGTACAGCCGTAGTTATTTCCATGTAATGTATGTATGTATGTATATATTTATGTACGTATGTAAAAACATTGTATGAGAGCAAAGCAAAGGCCAGACTCAGCACTCGAGTTAGTAAGGAAATCAAATGGAGCTACTTCTATCAGTCCACGTGATGTGGCGAGTTCGTTAAATACCCAAGTATGCATAGGAAAACTTTTTAAAACGCTTTCCTTTTGCGAATCGCACTTTCAAGCAAGCCCTATTTTCATACACTACAACCGGAGTTAAAGGGAATATATAAAATACAAATATATACATAAATATTTTTAAACTCACCTCTTTGGTTAACTTCAAACATTTACCATATTTATTAATAGAAGTCTACACTATTTTCTCTTACGAAATATTCAACTCACATAATTCATTATTTTTCTATAAAAATGCGCCCCAAGAAGTTTATTGCAAATATATTCCAATGTTTATTCATTTGCGTACAAAGGCTGAGTTACTGCCACTTCTACTTGTACAGTGAAAACAAATCTTGTACTCTGTAAAATAAATTTTATAAGCAGACATTGAACAGCAGACATTTTACAGACTCCTGCTTCTGCATCAACTGAGCAGACATTGAACAGCAGATATTTTACAGACTCCTGCTTCTGCATCAACTGAGGTACTCGTTGTTGACAACCGTAAGCGAAGAGAAATCATAGAGAGAAGAGAATGCAAACAAACTGTTATACAACCAACACTATGTGAGCTCTGAGGATATGCAACCCTCTCCTGTTAAATACAATTTGATTCATACGTTTACAGAGAGCGAGGTGGAGTTCTCTTATTACTTTGCCGCCTTTCTGGCACTTATCCTCTGGGTTTCTCACTCAACATTGTTTATAGTCCAAGCGCGCTCCCAAATGCTTTCCACTGTCGCAATTCGTCGCCGCTAACACTGACGCATTACTTGGCCAAGCGTCACTCGAAATGGTGACAGCGAAGACACAAAAAATGAACAAATCGATTTTTACACAGAATTTTCATGTTCAAGGATATTTGAAGTAGAAGAATGCAATCAGCGTTAGAGGTTCATACTAAATGCCGCACAGGTGAAGACTTTGAAGGCGCTGCTGCGCATCTAACGGTTGGATGTAAAACGGCGAAGTGACTCCGACGTCCTGACTTCGCACGGCACTCGTTCAAGTGTTAATGATTACGGCTATGGTAATGAGGGATGTTAGGATGTGTTAGGATAAGGATATGTAAGTCGCAAGTATACATATACATACATACATATGTATGTATGGATATTAATAAGTGCTGTAAAGATGGTGTTGATCGACAATAGGAGTGTTAGCTTTGTATAGATTACACACACATACTCATATACATATACATATGCATACATAAACATTTAAAATAAAATGTTCTCTTACATAAAGCTGAATTAACATTTAGACCTTTAGGGCGCATTAAACGTCGCTATAGCCAAATTCTTAAACAAAAATGTAACAACCGAACCAAATTTATGATTAAAATAAGTTAATTGTTTTCCGTTCTAAGTTCTCCAGTAGAACTCAATCGAGGAGGCCAATTAGAGATTATCTAACATCTCGAATAGCTACACGGCATTGGGTAAAAAGTAAAAGGACATCTCGCTACTGCTTTAACTGCTGAATCTTTGCCTGCGTTCATATTTTCGTTTTTAGACAATCTTAAGAACTTCTGGACTCTGCACAGATTCACACGATTTATACCTTCTGCTCAAATACCAATAAAACGGTCCGCGGATGACATATGGCAAAAATAATTTTTTTGTTTTTTGGTAGGACTGTTATAAGCTTACATGGCAAATTTCAGCGTGATATGTCACATAGTTTGTTTTCTGTGCTGCTGTAAACAAGTCCGTTTTATTGATAACGTCTCGTTCATATTTGAACAGAAGGTATGCTAACCTACCACTCAGGGATATTAAATATTTCAGTGATGATATTTCTGCCTACGCTATTAGCTTAATTTTTCATGCAAGAGGAAGTCTTCTTAACCTAAATGCGAGGCCTTATAAGAATGTACTTTTTACCGCCTGCACAGTTTGTAACTTGGGTTAAACACGTTATTGACATATGCCCTTTTTGATTTTTTGGTTTTTTATGAGGAGCTTTTTCAGGGCAGAAATACACTCGTAAGATTGCCGTTGTATGCCGAGGAGCGACCGCTCTTAGAAACAACTTTTTCTATCACTTGTTGTTTCATTCCCGGAAATTCACACACATTCCGAATGACAGTCTGGCATCAACCCATTCAGCTACGGCGGCCGACAAGAAAACTCTCTTAATGGCCTTAAATATAATAAACAGAGGCCTGCAAATGCACTTGAAACAGTTTTTTACTCAGAAACCTTGTTGGCCCATCTAATACATAAAAATTTTAGCCATTGGTCTATTCAATATTTTTCAATGGAAAAGGCTAATTCCGCGATCTGGGATGAAAGTTGCGAGATCACCATATTGGAGAATAACCACAACCATCTGCACATTGTTAGAAAAATATTGAGAAAATTTATCAAATTTATAACACATTTTTACCGTATATGTAAAATAGATACCTTTACAAACTGGGCCTATGTTTGCATTTTGCTGATTTTGTTGCATCCGACCCCGTAACCTTCAATTTGAAAAATGTTAGTGTATGCAAAAAGCATTTGAAAGACAATGCAAGCACAATGAACCCATGAAGACACCTGCAGCTTCTACATCCGGCGCAATTTCTAAAGTGTTATTGAAGAATTACGCTCTAGAGCTATGCTCTTAGTAGCAATAACTTTGATGAGAGTCCTTTAAATTTAAATTTTCATAAATGCGTCAGAGAATATAAATGGCAACGCAAACGTTCTTACACAGCAAACTCCTAAAGCTAGTCTCCATTACCAATACTTGAAAATCAAGGCTTTAAAGAATAATACGACGATACCTTCCAGAAAAGATGTATCAGAACAACTTCTGCCTAACTCGTAATAAAAATCAGTTTAGAACCTCAAAGGTATGTTACTATGATCCGCTGGAAAATTGGAGAACCACCACATAATGACAAGTTTTGACTACTTATTTATTTGAATTCTTATTTTATTCAAATACAAATTTCAAACTTTATTCAAGATTTGCAAAAGTCCACAAATTTTCATCAAAAGTCCAAACTTTTTACATACAGGTTTCCCGGAAAGTCGGCTTAAGGACACCTGAACAGTGAAACAGATATAATAGTTTCTTAAATAATTAGCAGAATAACTTCTATACAATTTTTTTTTTAATGACGTTATGAGTTCTTTGAGAAAAATCCTGAATTCAAAACTTTATGAAGCGAAATGCTCTGTCAAGGCTTGGTTCTTTTATTTCTTGTTAATTTTTAAGTAAACTACAAAACTAAAAACGAATCCTTGAACTAACATTTAAAGAAGTGAAGGTGCGAGGAAACCGAAACTATTTTGTTTAAATAAACCTTAAAATCGAATATCTCGAATGCGAATTAATCAGAAATTACCTAAATAATTACGTCCTCATTTAAGAGCCTGTACACGCCCAGACATGCAACAATTGCAATGCATATTCCGTTTAGCATTTTATTTTATATAATATTAAATGGAGTAATTTGAACAAGTTTTAGCCATTGTATGGCTTCTTAATATAAACGATTCTTTAAAATCTATTTATACAACAATTGTCGAAAAATTAGTGGCAATTCAAAATATTATATGGAGCATTATTTACAGCTTGTTTTCGGCTTCAGAGTTTATGGATGGAGCTCAATTTATGATTTTAAGAAGTACGATTTCAATCCCAAGCATCAAATGGTAGTTATTTGATACATTTTTACAATATACCTTAAATTAATCCAGGTGAAAACTGTCCAACAGTGATGAAAATGTTCCTTTACCCGCCAGTTTACACTATGCGTTAAGTGATATGAGTGCTGAAACAGGATGCGCTAAGTTACTAAAACGAAGACCAACTAATCAAATTGTGTCAAGAACTAGTTTCCTGTGATCCCTCTAATTGTTCAGCAACTTCAATAGTGACTCAAATGAAAAAAAGGAAAAAAATAGGCATCGAATTGCTTGAAATTAAAATATCCGAAATATACGAACTGTTTAGTCCGCCTGCTTTGACTTTTCACTCTAGTCTAGGGATGCCATTATAGTGGAAAATTTAGATTCCGGTATTTCAGAATATTTTTAAACAAATCTCCGTATTCGTTCCGAAATTCACTTTGGGACATAACTTTAAAGTACCAGAAATAAAATCATTTAACATTTAAATTAAACTCACTTTAAAAACCACATATTCACTAATACAGACAAATCTGTATTTTAAAAACCGCGTGATTCCGAAACACCAGCATCACAAATAAGAACACAACAACACTAACAAGAATTCAAGACGGTAAGATTTTTCTGGGGTTTTGCTACGCCATCGGTTGCAATTTGCAGGGCAAAAAGGGGAAATTTTATATGCGAAGAAATGTTAGCCACAGCCGATCCAAATAGGTTTATTTTTACCTCGTCTGCAAAAAGTACGGTCCTCCAATTGCTGGGATTCTATTTAGACAAATCTTTTATTTCTACTCTTTGCCTTCTCGAAAGGTTTATTATGGGCTATTCTGCCATTAAAATTTGCTTCCCTCAGTATTTTTCGAACAGTTTCTGGATGGCGAGTTTTACCTAAATCCCTTTTTGGTTATTTCAGTTAACTTTGGATCGCTTGTTGCTGGATTTTTCTTCACTTGGTGCATTAACCACTGAAAAATCGTATCTGTATCGGAGTAGCAATATACAAATGTATTTTAATAAGCTCAAAGCTCTTTTACTAGCCTTTCCTGCTTGATTTGTAAAAATTTATAAACAACAGTTCAGCTGAGCGAGTTGATATATTTTTAAATATTAGTGATGCAGCTTCAGGTCAAATCAATTTGCACCAAACTGGAAATGCCAAATATTTTATTCTAAGCAAACTTTGTAATGAACAAGGTTTTCTCAGGATTTTGAGATTAATGCCAGCAGAACACCGAAATCTCGAATCCCTGGATTGGCGTCCCTACCATGAAGAATGTATCGAATTTTTGTTTTTCACTTCCAGTTTTAAGCAATGTGAGCCACAACTGGGTTCACCAGACGCAAAACTCTCAAACAAATAATTTTCAAGCGTATACATCGTGAGATACACCTCACTATACACATGTAGCGGAAAATGGTTTCGACTTTTATCGTGTTTTATGCCAATTAATCAAACAAAACAATATTTCATTTCGCCTCATATGGTATTTTTTATTAATCCAAAATGGTGGCATTTATTAAATTCAAGTTAAATTTTTAATTAATTAAGCCACTTTTTGGGTTTCTCTGCCCTTTAACTGGCCGGAAGTGCTCCTACATTGTACGGATATGAATTCAATAAAAGTGACATCCTCTCTATATTGGTTTCGACAACACGCTGGCAGCACAGAAATAGGGAAACAGTTGTCACTAATTGCATCCACGAGCCAACAACTCTACACACAAGCACATCCACACACTTACAGACACAAGCGATTGCAATGTTCGTATAAGGAAAATGAAACAGCTACAATACTTTGAATCTCATGTTGGCTCTCGAAGGGTCGGGTGGGTGGCTGAAGTCTAATAATGGTGCGCACTCTTTGCCCTCAACATGTTCCTATTAGTCACATATGAGCATTTCTTTTATTTCCGGAAAAAGTGGCAATAAAGAAGTAAAATGGAAGTAACGCATCAGCTGGCAACTGAAGGCAGCCCACCGATGAGGAAACTCTAAAAAATTCACTAATGCAGCAGAGCCAGCACGCAGACCGCCACGTCAAAGCAGTGGATCGTTTCGGCGACACATTTGCCAGCGCAAATTCATTTCCATACATAACAGCCAGAGCAACAAGAGGAACGCATGTATTGTAATACATCTTGCAAAGAAATAATGACAAAAAACACAAAATCCTGATTGCGCCATATTTTTTATGCAGCAATTTTTTTGTTGTGACCATTTTTAAGCTGCGTTTTATGACGCGTCGCACATCGCGTTGCATTAGTTTGTCACGCTTCTGACATTAGAGCCCTGGCTAGTGCCAGGCAACGGGCGTAGGCGTGGGCTGTGGTGGTGGTGGTGGGAATGCGAACTGGTGTTGTTTCGGATATTTATGCTGTGTCCAGCTGCATCATTTATCATGTGCATGTAAGCCACTGCAATTGTGTGAGTGTGTGTGGCAATGTCGCTTTAGCGGTTTTGACCCGCCGCAGCCGCTGCCTCCAGGCCATTTATTGGCTCATTCGAACAAGTGCAATCGAGTTTCAATTTGCCGTTGATCCACCCCGTGGACGGTCATCGCTACCAGCAGTCAAATTTCGTACGCGCAGCAGCAACATTACGGCCACCTGCACTTGCGCTGAACATCGAACGAGCCCCTATGATTGTAACGCTTTTATTGTCGCATGTAAGTAATTAATTGTGATTTCGAATTTAGAGCAAAGCCACTAGGCAATCGGCAATCGGCGACACTGTTGTTGTTGCTACGTTTTCTTTATTGTTGGTACTTCGATAACATGTTATATTGGTGTTGTTGTTGTTGTGCCAAAGTATTTTTGGTTGCTGTGTGCGCTATCGACACTAAATAACCGTTAAAGGCAATAATCTCTAAATATTTACCGTTGCAAATGCATTCGATATTACAATGGAAACCACCACCCGCAGCCCAGATCAACGGAAAAGTGCGCAATGCATCGAATTTAGGGAAGAAGTCAAGGGGCAGGGTTAAAAGCGATAAGGCACTGTCAAATGTGTATACTCACACACACACACACACACATGTATAAATGTACTCTCGTATTTTTGCAATGTATTTTCCAAGAGTGATTCACTTTGGCTTTTGGTTTCATTGGTCAGCAATTTTGACGACACATTCTGATGCCATCTGTTGCCGAGAAATGCGTAAATTATTGTATATATCTGCTGTACTTGCCCTAATGGCGGCTGCAAAGAGAGAATAAGGTTTGGATACGAATTGAAGATGCCTTTTTGGTTGGGTAAAATCGTTAATCAAATATAATTCCTAGTATTTTGCTTACTTTAGTGATTATTTTGGCAAGAAAATGTCAGTATACCGATCTGAATCCACGAGTGGCTCACCAAAGAGATCCAAAAGATTTATGCGGGCAAGCGTTTTTCACTTCATGGCAAGTCCTACTTACTACAGGTATTGACCAGTTGAGGTCAATTTCAAATATTGTCTACTCTCACAGGAAATGGTGTATAAACACTAGACAAGATTCTGATAATACAAATTAGTTATGGTCTATGAAAGTTTTAAAGCGCCCTTTCAGCATTTAATGGATTCTTTCACCGTGTCTTTCATTGCTGAACATAGACTGTCGAGAAGTGGTCGCGGTTAAAATTAAATTGTTTGTTTCATATCCACAGTGTGTATTAAGCCTGAGACCAACATAATTGCACAAGTCTACTCATATGGCGGCAGAAGATAATGAAAGAGACGAATTACATAATTTGGTTAAAAAATGATGGCCAATTTAGGCCGATTTTAAATCTAATTTTATTCCTCCACCAGTTAGTGATTGTGAGTTTGATGCAATCTCGTTCGTTGACTTTGGTTCTACTATTTGATGAGGTTGCAAAGGTATTGCGAATCTAAAGTACTCTTTACAAACAGATGTCGATGCTCTTTCGGCTCTTCTGCTTTATTAATGAGTTGAAATTGGTGAAATGAGAAAAATGGGTGAAAAAGGGTAAAATGAAAATAATAAGTTTTTAAAAGCGGAAACAAGAGTGATGTAAAGCCTGCATTTCCAAGATTTCGACTAACTTTAAGTTGCCTGAATGCTTTGTAAAAAATAATCGTAAGTTGTTTTTTGCAGTCAAAAGCTTAATCTGTCCCAGCGAACACGGCTTCATCCCTGGTAGAACGACTGTTTCAAACTTGGCTGTTTTCTCAGAAGATTGCATATCAGCTTCGCATATCAGCTTTCCCCTGTCAATGTTTTATGTACGGATTTCCCTAAGACATCTGACAAATTTCGCAACCAATCCTTGTTAAGAAATTAGTATTCCTTGGTTTCCATTCCATATTTTTCTCTTGGCTGGAGTCCTATCTCTTGAATGGAAGATGTGCGGTTGTTGTTGAGAATCATCAGTCATATTCTTTTATTATGCCATCTGAAAACCCACAAGGTAGAATCTTGGATCTTTTGCTATTTGGCTTGTTTATCAATGACCTCAAAAACAAGTTTTTACTCTATGCTAACGACCTTCAAGTCTATTTTATTGTAAGAAATTCTTCCGATTCACAAATGCTCCAAAATTAGACTGATAAAGTTGTTTGTTGGTGTACTAGCAATCAACCGTTATATATTTCGACATGCTACCACTTTACTTTCGCCAAGTGTTTCTCGCTCTTTTTTCTCTTATTGTTATCTACGAACGGTCGGATGAATGTTCGATTTAGAAGTAATTTTTAGTCATATTAAGCACTCCTAAAAGTGTCTGATGA
This sequence comes from Anastrepha fraterculus, assembly GCA_037575425.1. Taxonomy (NCBI): domain Eukaryota; kingdom Metazoa; phylum Arthropoda; class Insecta; order Diptera; family Tephritidae; genus Anastrepha; species Anastrepha fraterculus. Next base: position 260,094 of record JAYXIM010053753.1, read on the forward strand.
CATAATGCTCAACATTGACAAAAAGCATGTGACTTTTCTAGCTCTACTTGACCCTTCCAAGGCATTTGACTCCGTAGACCATAAACTTTTGCTCTTGAATCTTAAAAACTTATTTAGATTTTCAAAGTCGGCTTTAACTCTTATGGAAACATATCTTAGTGACCGATTGCAAGCAGTATGTGGGGGTAATATCATATCCAATTTTCCACCTGTAACCAGAGGGGTACCTCAAGGCTCTATCCTTGGCCCTATTTTATTTGTCTTGCACATTAATGATTTGTTCAGTGTGATTAAATATAGTGATGTCCGAGTATATGCCGAAGACAATTATATGTTAGTTATGCCATTAGCTGTATTGATATTTGCATCAGTAATTTGAAAAATCCTGATAGGTCCCAATGTATCGTTATTTACAAAAAATATCTCAAGCTCGATGGATATACAGAAGTCAAACTAAATGGCGCTGTGATTAAATATGTGGGGTTTGGTTTAAGGTTTACATTTAATAGAACTTTGACATGGAGCAACCATTTCTTTATTGTCATAGGCAAAGTTTATGGTATGCTTCGAAATTTGTGGACAACCCAGTAAATACTCGACTGCTACTAGCTAAAAAGTATTTGTTACCAACGTGACTGTATTAGTAGTAAGCTTAATGTTTTCTATAACAACATTGCAAGATACATTTACTGTAAAAAACATTATGACCATATTTTTGTTTTTGCGAAAAAAATTGCTTCCGTATCTTTTTTACTATTTGCTTAGGTTTAAATGTTTAGTTTTACTCCAGAAGATCATAAACACTCAAGTACCCAGATACCTCAAAGATCGACTTATGTTTTCAAAGTCCTGTTCGTTAAACTTAGTCCCGATAAAATACAGTAGTTTGGTGACTGAACGTCAATACTTTGTGTTCTCTGTCCGTCTTTGGAATACCTTACCTCACAAAATTAAACGTATAAGAGAAAGCTCGTGCTTCAAACATAAATTGCTTCGCTCCCTTGCCGAAAATTGCTGAATGTACTCAAATGGTTCCACATTATTTCAATATATTCTAACTAATCCCTACTCCTACTACTACTTTTTTTACCTTACTTTCCTTTTTTTAATATCTTCTCTAAAAATAACCCATGTTTGTATGTTTGACTTTATTAATACATAAAATAAATACATAAATAAATAATTAATTCGTATTGAAAAAGTTTACAATGACCCTACTTATTCCATTTGTTTTCATGAGCCCATATTCTCATAATGATTTCATCTGCAGTATTTCGTGTTTTATATTATTCAAGGAGTTGTGGATTGTCTCCTTTCTGAAGCGACCCTATCTTTATACCCTATCTAGAGTGCTTCGTAATTTAGATTTTTTCCATATTGGCTTTATAAGAAATTTGTATGCAGAAAATGCCCTTGTCATGACGGGTCTAATCGAATTCAGTACTATTCTATTCTATTGGGTTGACTTTCCTTCCTCTAAACATCATCATCATATTGGCATTACAGTCCGGGGACCATTGCTTCCTCTAAAACACGTCTCCATTCCTCCAATCAGTCCGTTTTCACTCTTTTTTGGTCGCTCTTTCGCTGCTCATTCTTAGATCGTCTCCTTACCAATGTAATCTTTGCGACTTTATAAATTGAGTTACATTTCGTCCCGCGATTTAAACACTATGCTTGTTGTTATTCTACGGTATGGTCCGTCTTCGAATCATATAGGGCCAACTATTTTCCAAAGAATTTTTCTTTCAAATCACATCAGTAAATTCACGTCATGCTCTGTTAGCTGCCTGAATACGAACTTGTATTGATAAAACACGACCTTATTTATGCTGAGTACTACGCCTAAGTATTTAAACCCCTGCGTGAGCTCAAAAATATGAAGAGCCTCCCTATCGCACGAATCACAATGTCGACCGCGTATGCGTATATTTGAGTCGATTTATAAAATATTGTGCCATCTTGATCTATTCCGTTTATTGCTAAAAGCAGTGTTAAATTAAACAAAAGCGTTGTCAGTGACTACCTTGCCAACCGCCGTATTTCATTTCAAATTCGTCAGATATTTCTCCATTCAGTATTACTTTAGCGTTTGAGTGTATGGGAGTCATATTGATCAAATTTATGTATTTTTTTTTCATACCCAGTGTTTTAGGTGATAATGTTTGACAACAAAGCCTGAATAAATAGGCTTGAATAGATGTGCAGACTTTGGACTTAATATTCAAAATCTTAGGAGTAGCTTTGATTGAACATACTTTTCACAGTTATTGGTGAGGCCTAAGCAAAATATCTTTTTTAACCACGAATTCTTAAGTTTAACGACGATTCTTTGATGCTGCAGGAGAAAAAGTAAATAAAATATTCTTTAAGTAAATTAAAGTTTGAGTTAATTCTTTGTAAATAAACCATCCCATTCACCTACGCCATCAATTACGCATTTCCTTCGAACCATTATATTTGGATACGCTTTCCCGCTCCCCGCTTTTCCTTAAGTCTTTTATCGTACCCCTCTCCTCTCGCTCTTTAATTAGCTCCGTATCATATTCACCTCAAACTATACTGAAAATTACTAACTCCCTCCAAATATTTACTTAGCTGCATTGTCCACTTAATTTCTTCCCCCATGCCGCGCTTCCCATACTTTTACCCACTATTTACATTGCAATTTCCACTTACTCGGTCAACTTGATTCGGCTTTTAATTTTATGACCGCAAAGCAATAGTCTATACATTGTGGATAACCCTCATAAAATGGCCTCCCACCCCGCAAATGGTATCCAAGAGTCCGCTACCCTTTACAGCGGTGGCCGTCGGATTGCTCCATAAATTGATTTTGGCATTGTTTTTGTTGTTCTAGCCGTAGTTGTGTTCACATTTAAATTGTTTTTCTGGCTTAAGTTATTTGCGCCATATGCTACAAATAGCCATTGCACACACATACACGCACAGATACACGAAAGCAAACATCGATTGGATATATTGTGCGATTGTGGGTGCGAGCGAAAACATACGCACACAAACAAATGCGTTAATCACACAAACTTTTCGATATTGCCCCGGCCATGCATCGAAGGCGTCATAAAATACACCAAAACAAACACTAATGATGCGTCAAAGCCCATTTTCAAAGTGCCACACAAAATTATATTCCACCATTATTTGTGGTCACTGTCATTACTGTGGTAACATACCGCCGCACACTCCGAACTCGGCGCAGTAATAAAAGGATAACACGTTGACGCACTTTTCATTACAAATAGGCGTTCGATTTGTATGACACCTCGAGCAGTACGAACGTCCAGAGCCCGAATTTAAGCTGCAGAATTAGGCGAGAAACATAAAGGATTATTAGATATTTGGATTTCGGTCGGCACTATCAAATACGAGTACCTTCATAATATTTCAGCTTGAGAAGCAACTGTTGGAATCCTTTTCTAATCCTGTTTTAACTGGAGCTGATATGGAAATTCCGCATAAGGAAAATTAAATTTAAAGGGAATTAAGAGAAACTTGGTCTTAACATATTTCAGTGATGTATGCGCAGCCTATTATTATTATAAAAATAATTCAAATATTTTTAGTGTCCTAGTAATTGCTTCGGCCAACAGAAAATTAGTATTAAAGCCATTTAGTGGCATTCTCACCTCCGCGAAAAAGTCCTAGACAATGGCAATGCTGTTATTGCCAACGAATTAAAGTGTGAACTTTAGCACTTGTTGTAGTTGGTGTTGCCTGTTGCTGCAACAGCTTTTACTGCTACTGTTGCATTGTTGTTGTTGTTACTGCTGTAGTTAGCTTTTTTCTCCGGGTTCAGTTCACTAGGCGCTTAGCGTTGGCTTCGTTTTGGTATTTTTTTATGACTGGCTGGTGTCAGTGACAGTGGCTCAGTGGTTCAGTGGCTGCCTCGTTGCCACCGATATCGGCGGTGTAGGTAACTTCGTTTATTTTGGTTGGTGATGGCATTTTTTCAATGTTATTGTTGGTGGTGGTCCGCTGTCGGCGCAGATGCTTTGTAGCTGCTAGCAACGTGGACATGCATTTTGTGCAATTTGCATTCTCAACCGAAAACTCCGCATCGCATTTGTAGGAGCGTGGCGTTGTTTTTGTTCGGAAAATGAGGAGATCGACGAATAAGACGAGGCTGTAAATGGGAGTTATTGTTTGAGTTGCAGTTGTACTTAGCTGCACGCTGTCACCCTGCGATTAACGGTTCGCCGTTAATGTGCCATTAGGGTTGTGCGTGTTAGCGCTTTTCCAGACGGGCCGCTTGGTTTGCCTGGCTGCCATTGAAAACGGGCACTTTAGAAAGGGGGCGAATTTACCGCACTCAGATTTTCGGTATTGACAATGGGTAAAGTGACACGGTGACGCCGCCTGCGCTATTTATCGTTCTCGGTGAACAAGCTCACCCAGCCAGTACCCACCTAACACGTTCACCAGCTGTAGTCGGCGGGTCGGTGTCAACAACATTAAACATTGTGTAAGTGTCAAAGCTGTTGCCGATATACTCGTACATGCATAGTTGTTGCTCTTGCTACTTTCTGCCGTTGTAGAAAGACTGTCGCTTCTGCTGCAACATGGTGATAATGACATCTCGCGCGGCACGTCTGCTGGAGGATGCTGGCCTTACTTAGTCATTTTCGCCGATTTTTAGCAAAATAACAGAGAAAAAACTTAAAAAGTCAATTTTATGCAGCGACAAGACACATCTTCACTTACACATAAGTTTCCACCAACGGGCGAGGGGAACGCGAAAGGCTAGACGACATAAATGGCTGCAAGCGTACCTATATATTAGGTATGCATTTATGTTTGTTGTTGGAACTGGAACAAGGCGTGTAAGTGTACAGACAGTACCGCAATTGACGAGACGAGACGCATCATTTGCGAAATTATGAATGCCCGCACTGATGCCAGTCGATGAGCGATGGTAATGATGATAGTAAATGTGAGTAGAGGACGAAAGGCGGAGACCCCACTGAACGTGGGGAACTCTCAACAAGAAAGTAATTGCTACGAACTCCGCCAAATATATATTTTTCTACTATATAACAATGACGTAATTTTGGTGTAACGGGTATTTATTTGAAACATATTGAAAAAAAGATTCACTCTTGAAGTGCTGAGTATCACGATATCGATTTTTAAGCTGTGGTAGACGAGATGAAGATCAACAAGCAGCTTTTCAAAAACAAGTACGTTCTCACAGGTGAGCAAAAGTTGCGGGTTTCTTTTGGAGAAAATTAGTAGTTTTTTTTAGTTAAATCTTCTGATATATTGTTATAATTATTCAAAGTATTTCGAATCGAAATGTAGGGAAAAGATTGGTGTTTGTTTACGGGAGTTTCGTTTCACGAATTGAATTGAATTCGGCAATTGTTACTCTGTTGGCTCAGGGCACTTTTAGAAGTCTTCTATATATCCACAAAGTTCAAATGTCTATATTTAATGATCTGAGTAAATAAAAGGTGATCAATTTAGAGAGATCGGGTTTTAAATTAAAATAAAACTACGAAAATTCAAATTGATAGGGCAATCCTTTATATTTTTGTGTAAAGGGTGTTTTTTTAGAGGTTAGGTTTTCAAGTTGGCACTACTTTTTTCGTAGATGGTCTTTTTGAGAGCTGTCACTTGATTTATGCTCAGTTTGGTTTGCCATTTCATAATGAATAGACTTACACCTGAACAACGTTTGCAAATCGTGCAAATTTGGGCCCAAAACGAGATGGCCACCGATCCCGATTTTCACAAGAAAATTTTGTTCAGCGATGAAGCTCACTTTTTGTTGAATTGGTATGTCAATAAGCAAAATTGTCGCATTTGGAGTGAACATAATCCACAAGCCATTGCTGAGACGCCGTTACATCGTCAAAAAGTCACTGTTTGGTGTGCTCTATGGGCAGAGGGAATCATTGGTCCATATTTCTTTAAAAATGAAGCCGGCCATAATGTTACAGTCAATGGAGAGCGCTATAGAGCCATGATTAATGACTTTTTCGTGCCTGAATTGGACGATGTTGATGTAGACGACCTTTGGTTCCAACAAGACGGCGCTACATGCCATACAGCCAACGCAACAATCGATTTGTTGAAGGAAACTTTTGGTGAGCGCATTATCTCGCGCCGTGGACCTGTGGCGTGGCCTCCAAGATCGTGCGATATAACACCGCTGGACTATTTCTTGTGGGGCTATGTGAAGTCGCTTGTCTACGCAGATAATCCCGAGACGATTGACGTTTTGGAAGAGAATATTCGGCGCGTTATTGCTGACATACGGCCCCAATTGCTGCAAAAAGTGGTCGAAAATTGGGCCTCTCGGCTGGAATTTATTCGAGCCAGCCGCGGCGGCCACTTGCCCGAAATCATTTTTAAAGCATAATGGCAAACCCTTATTTTTATAATAAAGCTAAATTCTTGGCCATAACATTAAATTATATACGTTTTACGTTAGCCGATAGCCCTGGTAGCTAGTGCAGTAAACATATTACTTTATAATTTTAATTATAATTTAATAAATAAATAATAATAATATATACGTTTTATTTCATCTTGAAAACCTAACCTCTAAAAAACACCCTTTAGAACCATTTTTTCATGTTAGACTTTACTTAGCTCCAAAAATAAAAGTCCAAAGGTGTGATATCACACGATCTTGCCGGATTGGTGGCCAATCCTCTGGTCCGAAAAAACGACGCAGTACATTCATTGTTTCACGGTCTATATAACAGGAAGACGTTTATCATGGAGCGATAGCGTGCGCCATTCACTGTTACATTGGCGCCAGTCACGTTGAAGAAATATTACGATGATTCTTCCAGATTCCGCTCGAAAAAGTACTTGTTTTGAAATCCCGAATATCCTCCTGGTATAATCTTGCGATCTTGTGCCAAAAATTTAGGAATTTCATGTTCTTCATAAAGAATAAAACGACAAAAAGGCGCTTACGTCTACGTTAACCCACGCCCAGGATTTTCGTAATATTTCGTAATCGAAATGAATCGCCAATGGCATATTTTGAATTCCAAATCTTTCAACGCGTAGAAAAGATCCGCATCAGCTCCATCCATGTTTCGAAATATTGTAGCCATTGCCGCACTCTTGCCCTTCTCTTTAGAATCAAATGAAATCGAGTTTTTGATCCAGTTTCTTTTGAAATAACTTTCTCACATTTTGCAGTTCTTCACTTATAACCCCATTAGAATTTCGACCAGCCAGAAATGTTGCATAAAAACTGATAAACAAGCAATTATTTCAGTTTAAATTGCACAGCCCTTTTTGTTCAAGCCAAAAGTGGAGCCACCAACCCAGAAACGAGCACAAAAAATCTCTAATGACGATTTCATTGCAATTTGCAGTCACCTACAAATGCAGCAGAACAGAAGAGAGTTGAAATATGGATGTATTAGTCAGCATGCCTGTATGTGTGGGATTGTGTGTGCCATCCACTTACTTGCACATGCAGTCAAACTTCAGACATACACGTACCGAGCTTCCGAGCCACTGCCATTGTTGCAGCAACAGCTATTGTTGTTATGACTGGCTCTTGCATTTGCAACAACTTTATGATAATTGCTGTGGTACATTTTTTTAAATTTTTGTTTTGCTTTGTTCTGAGGTATCCTCGTTTGTTGTGCTCGTGGGCGCTGGAAGTGTGGCTGAGGCGGGTGCACATATCATGCAACATATGCGATGACAACACGGCACAGCGTCATTTTAGCCACAACCGAACAACAGCAACACAAATGGGCGCATTAGATGTGTACGTGTGTGAAGTGTATGAGTGAACAATAATATATGCCAAAGTGCACTGGACATTAGAGGTGATGCAACAAAAACGCACTCACCACAGCAACGATTGCCAGCAACACCTTCATCAATTACATAACACGCCGAAAGAACGACTGTTGGGGTGCAGCGTTTGAGGAGAGGCAAGTGACAAGTGGCATGTGGCAAGCGGCAAGTGGCAAGTGGCAAGTAGCAAGTGCTGAGCAGCACAAAAACAATGCCAACAATCACACTACTGCAAGCATTGAAAACATTTCAACAAATGTTGTTGCCAACAGCACTGCCTTTTTGTTCGTTTTGTTGCTGATTTTTGCATCATTGTTGCCAGCGCTTTTATTGTTGTTATTCCCATTGTGATTTTGTATCTTGATGCGAGCAATACAAGCATATTTTAATTGCTCAGCAACAGGCGGAATGGACACAGAACACAATCCAGCACAAGCACATCGCACCCTTAAACCACCGCTGCTGCCTGAACAGCTCGTCATCTGAGCTCTCGCTGGACTATTAAAACCAATTGCCTTGAATGGCATTGACAGATGGACATACAACTGTGCCAACTATTGTCAATAGCAAATGGAACCCATTAACGTTGATTTCTTCTGCCTAGACTGCCACACTTTCAAAACTCTCAACAACTTTTTCTGAGCTCTGATGACTTTTCAATGATGCTGCGTTTTTGCTTGGACTATGTGAAGCTCCCCTGAAATGTCACGGATCAATTAGAAGGTATTTGTTAATGTGAAAGATACACATTTGCATGACGCTGCTCCAAATTTTTTTATATTTTTATGGGGTTGCTGTATTAATAGTTACCGTCTTTTGAAACGTCCTTTGAATATAAATATTTTGCAGTGGGCGTCCTCAAGCACATTGAGGGGATGTCGTTTAACTATGTCAAGCACAAGGATGGGAAAAAGCTCGGAATTGATGTAGTCCTGCACGCACATTCTTATTAAATGTTACAGGGGTGTGCATTGGGGAGATATCGTTCAATATCAGTGGAGCAGGTTAGGCGGCTATTAAGGCAACCAGCACTCCGTTTATAATGTAAATGTAGGTAATCATAGGTCTGACTATAGCCAGAGGTCTGATACATCGCAGTATTTTTAGTGTGCATACCCAACTTTTCCCTTCAATCGATTTACATGGCACGAATGCTCTAAATGCATAAGTCGCATAGGTCGAAATAAGCTCCGTTCTCTTATTCAAATTTAGAAATTTTTAGAAAGCCGCTTAAACTCTTCAAGTCCTCTTATACGAGGTGATAACTTCAACATAAAATGGATTATAAGAGCGAATGACTCTATGAGGAACATTCAAACTTAAGTGGCAGAGTAGATCAGAACAGTCAATGGTGCATTAGGCATCGGATATAAGCATTAAGCTATGAACAAGTCGTCTGATAGCAGGTGATAAAACATTGATAAGCATTCACTGAGCACCGTAAGATGGTAAGAGACTATCGAAGGGTAGAAGTTGAAGGGCAAAACGTTCCAACTTAAGTTGAACTCTTTCAATTCTAAACAAATGTGAGGAATACATCGGATTCCTGCTTTATTGTGGTTGTTTCTTAATCTTCATCTTGGTGGTGCCCGGTCGAAAGCTTTTGCTACCTCGTCTGCACTATCACGACAGACGGTACAGCTGATGAAGATGTCAACTGCAGGTTAAATATAGCAAGGGCGGCTTTCGGACGAATGCATACGGAATGTGTGAGTTCGCAAATCTCCAGGCGCTCTAAATTGCGAATATTCAGCTAATCAAACGCAGAGAGTGGCGATGGATAGGCCACAGGCTTAGAAAACCACCACAAATTATCACGATAATGTCACTGGAGTGGAAGGGAGCAGACGTCGCGGCCGAAGAAAGATTACTTGGAAAAGGGCATTCTGTCAAAAAATATAAGTATCAGGAACTGTTCAATTAACAAGCGCGCGTTACACATATGTCTAAATTTTTTTTTGCTGGAATGTTGGTACCACTCATAGTGGTACATCTATAGTGTCGCAGAGATTGAGCGAGATCTGTCAACTAACTTATTTTTAGCACTTAATTATATCAATCAAACACAGGTGTGCTTTGCGATTTTCACTATGAATAAAAATATCGAACAAAGAATTTGTCTTAAATTTTGTGTTTTGAACGGGATTTCGTCGTTCCGAATCGTTGAAAATGTTGCAGAAAGCCTAGGGCGAGTGTGCTTTATCAAAAACACGGGTCTAAGAGTGGTATAAGACTTTTGCAGAGGTCGACAAAGTCAAGGAAATGGTGCTGGGAAACCATCATTTAAGTTTGAGGGAGGTAGCTCGGGACCTTAGCGTGGCTTCTCGACTCGTTCCAAGAGAGTTGAATTTCTTTCAAAAAATTCATCGGAAGAAGGTGGCTGAAGGCATGCTTGAGCAAGTGAATTCGGACCCAACGTTTATCCAGCGCATCATAACAGGGGGCAACCCGAAAAACCACTTCATAGTGAAAGTCATGCTACTCGTTTTCTTTGACTATCGTGGGGCTGTGGTCTCGGAATTCGTTCCAAATGGTTCTACGGTAAATAAAGAATATAATTTGGAAGTTATGTGACATTTGAGAGAGAATGTTCGTAGGAAATGGCCCAATTTGGGGAAAGGAAACTCATAGATCTTGCACCATGAACACTTATGAACACTTTTTTGACCAAAAACTCGAAAAAATCATCGAACAACCCCCGTACTCACCAGATTTAGCCTCCTTGGACTTTTCCCTTTTCCCAGAGCTTAAATTGCTATTCTGCGGGCGCTGCTTTGAGGCGATAGGAGAATTCACTGGAGGAGGCTTCGACGCTCGATTCTCATTTTCTATGAATTCCCTCTTAAAATCCTCAGGAGTTTCTTTGTTCCATTTCCTTAAATGTGATAGCTTACACCAATGGTTTTGTCATTGCTGTCTCTGGTAAGTTTGTATCTATCATATACTAAGAGACCTAATACAACACTCGACATCAATATTTCGTGAAGAACAAGCGGGCTTCAGGCCACGCCGATCATGTGTTGACCACGTAAACAGCCTTCGGGTAATAGTGGAGCAAAGCGTGGAATATCGGTCACCGCTTTATTTAATATTTATCGACTTCGCTAAGGCATTCGATACTCTTCGTCACGACGCTATCTGGGCCGCGCTCCGATGTAAAGGCATTCCCGAAAGAATGATTAATCTCATTATAAACTTATATACGGACGCACGCTGCCGAATCCTACATGAAGGACAGCTAAGCGAGCCAATAATTGTTAAAGCTGGAGTAAAACAAGGTTGCCCGCTCTCTCCAACTCTCTTTAACATTGTCCTTGACGCCATTTTAGGTCAGGCTCTTGCTAATCAGAGAGGCATCACATGGGGTCTTCATGGATCCTTAAACGACCTCGATTACGCCGAGGATATTTGCATCCTTGCGCACAACTACGACGACATGGCACGAAAACTCAAATCGATATCGACACTGGCATCGAAAGTGGGACTCAACATCAATGTCTCTAAAACCAAGGCCATGCGCATAAATGCAAACAACACGCGCCCATTCCTACTAAACTCAACACCTTTAGAGGAAGTTCAAAGTTTCTGCTACCTAGGATGCATTATCTCAACCTCTGGCGGCTGTGCGGAAGACATCGAAAACAGAATAAATAAGTCGCTGCAAGCATACTTGGAGAAGACAACTAGAGAAGGAGATAACATTAAGTGAAATGAACTGGAATGAAATTAAAAGAATGTCATTGGACAGGGACAGATTTAAGAGTTTTGTTGTAGCCCTATGCTTCACTATGGAGTAAAAGGAATAAATATATATATAATACAAAATGCTCTAGATATACTACTGGGCAGAAAACTGTGGTCTAAGAGTCAACCCAGGCAAAACACAAGTCCTATTGTTCACTAGGAAGCACAGAATCCTTCAGCTAAGTCCAATTATCTCTTGTGATTTCGGAAGAAACCAAGTACTTGGGACTAAACATAGATAGGGAATTGACTTGGATGTCAAACATATTAGAAAGAGTTAGGAAAGCGAACCCAGCTTTTTATGCCTATAAGAGAACTTTAGGTAAGTCCTGGGGAATTAACCCTAAGGTTGATCATTGGAAATGTTGTCTGGTGGTGTGCTATGCAGAAAAAAACTACTTATTATCATTTATTGCATAAAGTGCAGAGACCAGCGGAATTAGCAATATGTGGCGTGATGAAAAGCACGCCATCCATGGCTTTGGACATCATGCTACATCTGCCACCCCTAGATCTCTTCTGCAAATACTCAAATCCTTTAAACTACCGGATCACTGTTGTGTTTTTCAAGCGGAATAGCGTTTATCTATTCATGAAGCCTTAAAATGGTTAAAGATAAACATAATATCATCAAAAGATATCGCATTCTATCAGACAGCCAAGCTGCCCTATGGGACCTGGATGCATTCCAAATAACATCAATGAGTGCTCTATATTGTCGCCAATCTCTTAATGAGATGGCCCAACAATATCGTATTATCTTATGCTAGATGCAAGGCCACAGAGATATACCAGGGAACTGTAGGGCAGACCAACTTGCAAGAGAAGGTACCTGTATGCCAAACATAAGTAATTTTATGAGGGTACCTCTCGCAACTTGAAAGCTTCTTATTAAGGACGCACTAATCAGTTCTGTAAATCAAAGATGCATTAGTACCAATACCTGTTAAATTGCTAGGCAAACATGTCTAAATCTACGTCTGTCCAAGATCATTATAAAGTTGAGTAGACTTCAAATTAGGACCTTATTAGAGGCCCTCACAGGTCATTGTCAAATAGGAAATCATGCAAGAATATTAGGCGTTTATATGCATGATATCTGTCCGAGCTGCAGGAATGAGGAGGAGTTAGAAACAATTCAACACCTTTTTTGCACCGGCTTTAGCCAGAAGCAGCAAGCGATATTTAAGATCCTACTTCTTAATGAATATAGAGAATATATGCACTTTAGGTATCAACGACCTTTTACGCCTTGTCAAAAGATCAGGATAGTTCAATATACAAAGGGATATGAGCCCAACCCCTGCGGCTCACAACGGACCCATTTCGTGGTCTAAGTGGCCTCGCTGTCTCTATGTGCGATGCGGCTGCAAAACCTAACCTAACTAACCTTCCTTAAATGTGGCATGCTTGACAACCTTCGTTGTGTCTTTTAAGCTACTTGCCATGCAGAAATATATGAAGATTTGTAAAACAAATGTGTCACACTCACACAATCACGCTTAAAGTGCATGTCGAGCACTTGGTTGGATTGCAATGTACAGTAAACTGTTTCAACATTTCAAGACGGGGTATGCTAATTATGCCATTTTATGGTATCTTCGACCAGCAGTTCCCAATAACTGTAAAATGTGCTCGTTTGTATCTATGAGTTTGTACTCGCGTGTGTGTGGTCTCCAATTTTGATTACTCGACAGATTTCTTCGTGCAACAAAACTTCCATATTTCTACTTGCCACAACGTTATAACGGGCCGTTCCGCTAACGGAGAACACTTCTATCTGACTCCATGAGCTACTGTTCTTACTACGGTTCATACATTTACTCGCTAACAGTTTGACGTACTGTCAACCTATCTGCAACACAGACATACACGTGGCCAAATACTAAAACTTATCTTCCTGTGACTACTTCGACACTGCTTTTAGTGCTTCTGCTTGGTGTTGCTGCTTTTGTTATTCTGGCTTCGTATTTTTGGCATCCTTTTTCAATCATTCCGCTCTTTCACTGTCGGCGACTAATTTGTCACTTGCCCAAATTGTTCAGGGAAACTTCGTATTCAAATAATGTTGTCAGGTTTAATTGCGACGATGTTCATTTAACTGGCTATAATGATACTCCGTCATGCATCACTCGCCAGCTCTGCTGTGTACGTCCTCCTCCTCCACTACTGTATTTGCTTATATGTGTGTTCATGCTTTGTTTGCTTGAAGCATTTTCCAAGCACCCAGGTCCAATGTCGTATGATTTGCTTTTGTTTTTAGTGAAACTATTAAGGCAACAACAACGGCAGCAACAATTAGAAAGCGAAATGAAAATACCAAAGCAATTAGTTTCGGTGAAAGATGTGAGTGACCAAGTGGCTGAGTGACAAAATGACGACGAAATTAGTGCGCTTCTACCCAAGGGCATTGTGGGGTCGTGAATATTCCACTGTGAGTGACACAAATGATATGCTTTTAATTAGCCTCTGAAAGACACATTAGAGATTGACGCACGAAATATTAGATAATTAAAAAAGGAGAAACAGACATGAGGAACTTGAGCCGCTTCCTCATACAGTGAAAGTTGTGCAGCTGCAAATCTCAGCAAAAAAGAGTACACTCGATATTTTTACAGAAACTCTTGGCTGTAATTTTCCCACACTTCGTCAATGCATTCGCTTATTTTTCCGTTTTCTAAATTTGAGAGCGGGTGTTTGCACGTGTTTCCCACTTGTTCTTAATTTCGTTCACGCAATAAGCAAATCCAATTAATTCAAATCAAATTACACATTTTCTCTCATATTTTATTATAGTATTTTTTAGTTGTACGAGTATTTGTGTGGGTGGAAGCTTAAGTGTGGGGGGCATAATTTGTGTGCGTATCCTTATTGGATCTCATTTTGCCAGCACTTCAAAAGAAACACAAACGCTTTTTTACACACAATCATACGAACATGGATCAACACTCAACCAGTGGCACGCCGCATTACAAGTAGGCTCACATCGTTCATGCATCGTCGCTCCAATGAATTTTTATTAAATTTTCGCTATATGCACTCGCAAATCCCGACATACACACGAGCAGCTCCCTGAAGTGCCATGAAATACATTCGAACTTCGCTCTATTTCTCGTGCACACGTGTACCCATTCTTCAAGTCATTTCTGTCTTATGCTAATCCTATTTATGCGCTGATTTATTTGATCGACCACCGGGGCGTATGCGCAACCAAGCATTTCGATCCAATCCGCAAAATCGCGCCTTTCTCTTCCCTTTGCCAGGCACGCAAGTGTAAAACGGCACTTCTTATTAATATTAGATTGATACCGCTTGCTAGAAGACAATGCATGCCTATTAATGGAATTCATTCATTAACGCCTCCATCACAAATTTGAAAATAAAGTACCTCCATAAAGAATATTAATTTATCCTACACTAAATATTCAAAATTAAATATTCACAACTCATTAGCTGGCAAGGCGGTCACAAAGTCAAACAAAATAGTATAAAAATGCGAATCGCAATACTAAATTTTTAATGTAAAAGGATATCAAATATGTGTCCGTACATACATACAGAAAAGGGAGATGAAAAACCAGCACACATGCCAAGTTCAAAAGGGAATATGAACCAAAGAAACATTTAAAGCAAAACAATCAAAACAACAATGAACAGAGAAAACGCAAAGAAAGGTTGCCTTTGAGAGCAAGCGGCAAGGCTGCGCAAGCATTGGAGGTGAAATGCCTGCCGATGCCATAAAAGTGAGCGAAGGTAACCAACATTAAATATTAATACGCAATCACGAAATTTTCAAAAACTTTTACCCAATCCAACGCCGCCAATAACAGCAAAAGTTAAAAAGGAAGAAACGACTAGTACCGCAGCGCATCCTAATTGTCAGTGAAAAGATAAGAGCACTGCAGATAAGACAGTAGTCCCCTCCCGCCACACAAGCCCACAGATGACTTGGCTTCCCCAATCTGAATTTGATTCGATTGAAGTGAAGTGGAGTGGAGTTGAGTTAAGTGCAAATCAAAATTTTTATAAGGTCAGCAGTGAGCCGTGGGCGGACAAGTGAAGGCCAGTGATGGGAATACAATAAAGAAGTTTCTGTGAAATGCCGACTTCCAGCTGCCTTTGGGTTCGTCTTTTGAGTCTTGATTAATTTAAAAGCCAAAGTCAAGTTAAAAAATAAGAAAACAAAACCAGGATATGCCTTTAAGCCCAACAGACCGCGGAAGTTCACCTTTAAAAGTGCAATTAAATTATAGCCCACCCGAGCTGACGAAGGAAATGTCATATTTTAAGTATTTACAAATTCATTACGACACACCAGTGCGCACACTTTCAACCCCTTTTTAAGATGCACATCAAAAGCAAAAACAACAAAAAAATAACCACGATTATTATCAATTTCAAGTGTGATGATGTGCCAGAAATAATGCGACAAGCAATTAAACAGGCGCACCCAACACCGAGCAAGCAAAACAAATGAGCAACAAGAAGATCAAGAGAGAGTTAACTGTACGAGTCCAAGCTACAAATAAAAACTTTCAATTTTTTTATGTTTTTATGCACGTGACCCTTCTTTGACGCAGCTGATTTCGGCTGAATTACCCACCACTCGTATTAAAACAGATTTCAGCTTTGAATTAATGAATAGTGAAGCGGTAAGTGGTCCGCATACGAAACTCTTAGCAAGTCTGCGCTTCCCTCTCAAGCAAACCAAGTTCACCGCAAACTGAGAACTCACAACGTAGCTTATGCGGCGCTGGTAGACCTTTTGGGGGCGTAATGCCCACTCGCACACCCGCTACTGCTGACTGCGATGGGCTACATTTCGCCTTCAACCTTAAGAGGGCAGGACAGCAGAGCGTTTCGTTATCGCTTTCGAGCACCGTTTTGTTTGCCCAGCTTGCCTGGCTCACTGGGTCACTGTGATTTATTATGTTGCTCGCTTTAGTGCAAAATATTTCTTATGCCACATTATTGCTGTTGCTGTAAGTAGTAGCGGATTCCCTCCAGTTTGCTTTTATCATTTCGCACAATTTTTCGCACTTGTTGCCCCATTCCCATGCACTTGCCGTTCATTCTACTCCGCTACAATTTTGTTATCCAGCGTCTTTAGAGAAATATAAATTCATAGTCATGAACTTGTCTTTTGTTGTCCTTAAGTTGACTCAACATAGTGAAGGTTGTCGCAGCCATTGTGGTGTATGCTTCTATGTTGCTGCTGTTGGCTTCTTTGCGTTGCGTTGATATTTTGCGAACGTGCTGCGTTTACCAACAAACCCACTAACATAAGCTCCCACTTGCCTCTCAGCACAAAATTAAGAGTATGAATGTAGCTTTTTTGCTTGCTTGCTATGCTTCACACCTTTGCGCTGGTGCAACCAGAGTTAGATGTGATGTGGACCGATTTGGTTTGTTAAATTCTCACATTCGACCTTGCAAATGTGGCATCATTTGTAAATATTCTAAGCCCCCAATATCAGCACATACAGAGAATTTAAGGTCTAAAAACTCTATTAATTTATATTTCGATACGTTTAGAAGTAAACCAAGTGCCCACAAGTATAAGAAACCAGTTTTACATGGTGTAGAAGAAAGTTTCCTATTCAACTCATTGCACTTCAAATAAAGTTACCTGAGCTCAAATATGTTTAACTGGCCTCTAATTTAGCTCACAAAAATGATGATACATTTAATGATATTACACGTTGCATCTAGGGTCTCGAAAGATATGACCCCATTTCTTTGTGGAACAAAAAATTCTAGGTT
The DNA here is from genome assembly GCA_037575425.1 of Anastrepha fraterculus. Taxonomy (NCBI): domain Eukaryota; kingdom Metazoa; phylum Arthropoda; class Insecta; order Diptera; family Tephritidae; genus Anastrepha; species Anastrepha fraterculus. The sequence goes on from JAYXIM010053753.1 coordinate 277,395, forward strand.
TTGATTATCAGCAGCTAGAACTTGTGTATTTACGTATAAGCCAATGGAACTCTCAAACGCTCTTAGCAGATCTAAGTCATCTGGCAATCTTTTGACAACGCGTTTGAAGAAAATTAGACTCGACAGATGCGGTCAACGGCCATGAAAATATTATTTCCACAGATGAGAAAATGTTCACAGTTAAAGAAGTTTTTAATAAGCAAAATGACAAAATCTATGCTAGAACTTCTAAAGCCGCAAAAAATTTTGTTCCAAGGGCTCAGCGTGGCCACCATCCAGCTTCCATAACGGTTTAATGGGGAGTGTCTTGCAAAGGCGTTACATCTCTTCATTTCTGCGAAAAATGGGCTAAGACCGAGGCAAGAGTGTACTACGAGGACGTCAGAGAAGGCGTGGTAAAGCAGTTGAGCAGTTGTCTCTTCAACAAAGAGCTTTGGATCTTCCAGCAAAAACCACCCACGAGTGGCTAAAAAACAATATTCCTGGGTTCATAGTTGCAGAAGATAGGCCGTCTGGAAGCCCAGATCTGAATCCATTGTACTACAGTTTGTGGTCAGAATTAGAAATCATGGCCTGCCGAATAGCTCACATAAATTTGGAGTGTCTCAAACAATTTTTGGTTCAAGTAGCGGCGTCAATATCCATGGAAACCGTGCGTGCTGCAAAGCTGAATGTCCTAATTGTTTGAAGACTTATGTAAAAGCAAATGGTGACCATTTCGAATGAAAATTAAATTTTTTTAAATATTTAGATAAGAGCTTGCGATTCTCCATTTCGTCTTTTGGTCTACATTCCACGTTTCGCATCCATACAGCAGTGTTGATTTTATCTTCGATTCTAAGATTTTTAGTTTTGTACGGCGGGAAGTGACGCGTGATTTCCACACTAAGCCTAGGGCGCCGAAAGCTTATCTTGCTTTCGCATGCCTATTAACGACATCTGCTAAAGAGCCGCCACATTTGTCAGGGATGGAGCCTAAGTAACAAAAACTGTCTACATTTTCCAACGACTTATTGTAGATGAAAAAGTGCTCATTACACTCGGTGTTAAGTTGGAGAGCTTTAGTTTTGTTCACGTTTATGCGCAGTCCTACCTCCAGTGCAAAATTAACCACCAACTTGATTTTTCTTTCCATGTCTGCAGCGGTGCTGCTTAAAAGGCAGATGGTACCATCGTAGTCTAAACCCTCGACTCTTTCAGTTAGGCCCCATGAAATGCGTTTCTTTTCCTTCGTTGCCTTAAGCAACACAGTGTCCAACATAGTATTGAAAATTACTATGGTTTAAAGTTCTCGCCAGTGTAAATAAAATATTGAATTTTTTACTTTACTTTTTTTTTTGTGCAACCATTTTGAGTATAATCACTTCAACTTCGAGATCCCTTTTCAGATGTAATAAAATTAACTGGAAAATTCTTCAACTAGTGGGTAATTCTATTTTAAATGCATACACATTCATGAGTGTTTAATTTTGCTACGCCAAGCACTACAGCAACAAAACATTGCATCGGCACCAGCAGAGCAGCCACAACAATAATGCACTTATGTTGATTTGCTGTCATCTATCGCAACTCATTTATCATCGTCCACCGCCGCCACAGAGCGAAGGGTAAGCAATGGCGGTGGAGCACATTTTCAACAGGCAGTCGGCGTCATTACGCTAACGAATGAAGTGCAGTGCAGTGTTGAGCCACCACAGCATTTTGCACTAAACATTAAAAAGTAATCCAATTTTTATCGTGGGCAATTTCGAACGAGAGCACCACCACTAGAATGCACCACTGCAAAAGTGTTTGCCACATAAGACTGCCGACGGCAGTGGTTGTTGCATGCATGGACGTATAAGGAAGTGGCGTGATAAGAACGCAAAGGATCAACACAGGACAATGACAGTAGCAACGGGATAAAAATGACCAAGCGATGAAAACTCAATTTTGTTGATTACTTACGTGGACTGCCAGTGGCAAGGCGAGTGGGTAACAGACAACAAAAACAAATGCTCGGTACTTAGAATTTTTACTCACATGCAGGTGTTAGTGGGTGTATAAGGACAGAAAATGTTTAAATTAATAAATTTCTTATGCGGTGAATAGATTTTCCAGCATAAATAAGAATAAAAAAATTGGCGTTTACCGTTATTCGCAACTTGCAGCAGAGTTCGCGGCATTTCCCTATGTCCGATTTATTGCATTCCTTCAAAAAGCGAATATTCCCGCAACTCTTCTATTACTACCTTTGGAAAAATATCAGTATTTCGGATTATTTACCAGAGGTCAGTTGGCCATGGACTCAATGTTGTCTGTATGTTAGTTTAGTTTACACAAGCCATTCATCGTACAATTTCATTGCAACTCATTCGCTCGCTAAGTAGCTTGGCTAGCCCAAATTTCCTCAGCACGGTCAGACACATTTGAAAACGCGGCCGCAACAGATATTAATCCTTTTTCTCGCATTTCCTTATCGCTGCAGTGGCAGCCCCATCTCGCACACACACATACGTATACGCTTACGCTTTCTGTAGAAAGGAAGGCTTCTGAGCAAATGGATGTGGCCAAGGCGATTCTGCAAGGATTCCTCATCTCTGGTTCAAATATGTGTGTGTGCGTATGTGCTTAAGATATCTCTGAAATAATTATACACTTTGGCAAAAGTGTAGCGAAATTTGCGTCGTAATGTCAACGCAGATCAACTATTGCTGCGGCTGACACGCCAGCATGCCGTCCTTTTTCAAATTTTTACAATCACAAGCGCGGATAGTGAGCATCAAAAAGTGACAGCACCTCCCTCTCCACCGCTGTTTAATTTTACTAGTATGAATAATGTTGTTGTTGTTCTTGCTGCTGCCATTTAGGAATGCGAGCAACAAAGGGTTCACTCATTTCTGCTTGCTATTAAAATTTTCGAAATAGTCAATGACGCCGAATGAACCAGAAGTCCAGATTATGTGCCAAAAAGAGCATTTTTCAGTTATTATTTTCGAATGATTCTAATTTTGTTTATAAATATATTTGAAAACTCCACTCTTTCTTGTCAAAGATGGAAACTACATTTTTTTAAACAGCTTCGAAAATTATTTTCATTTCATTTTATTTATGAATCAACAAACAGGATGCTTGCCCCTATGTGGGAGGTGACAAGTATCTTATGAGTAACTTCTAAAAAGAGACTTAGAGTAAAAAAATTGAAGTATTAGGAAGAAGAATATGACTTTAAGAAGCCTTCATCCCATCAACAGTGTTAGCTATACCCAAAAAAAAAGCAATCTGTAACGGAACATGAAAGTGAATTTTAATCTATTGAATCCGAACAAATATTAAAGGAAAACACACACCGACAACAGAGCACGCCTAGACTCTAAGGGCATGAGATTAATTAGTAAGCAACGAGAGCGATGGGACGGAATGGATGAACAAAATTCAACAAGCGCAAAGCAAAGCGCACAAAATCTCTCCGAACGGACTCTAATCAAGTAATATAGACTGCATGCCAACGAATATCGCATATTCTAACCTGCACCGAACTAAGGACGCGTACAACAATTTGAAAGTATAGAGATCACCAGACACCCAGGCATTTTCATTCACTTATCGCCTTTAGCGGCGTGATTGAGATGCAATAAGGTATTGAAGAATTGAGGAACAAACGATTACGCACACACAAACTATAGAAGTTATTCAATACGCGCTGGATAATGGATGAATCTTCTGGACATTCAGGTCATCCGCGCATAGAAGAAAATTAGACTTTGAAGAACAACAGGAAATATCTATAGTGAAGAGGGCATACAGTAACGGAGATAGGAGTTGTAAAATAAATGTTTGGCGGAGCTCCTCCTTCTATTTGTAGTGCGCGTATTGCTAATGGAGAGAGTTTCAAGCCGACTCCGAACGGCAAATACTTTTATGAAGACTTTTTCATGGCAGAAATACACTCGGATGTTTGTTTTGTCTGCCGAAGGGCGACTGCTTTTAGAAAAAACTGTTTCATGCACGGAGATTTGAACCTATGCACTCCCGAACAGGAGTCACGCAACAACAGGAGTGAAGCAACATAAAAGCTAACTATCATAGGAGCTTTGCTATTTTTGTAAGGAATCAACTCCAATATTTTATTTTAATGAAAATCCGCCAATTTGAACTGCTGCGACGTATTATGACGAAGAAGAGCAGCTTGCAGTACAAACATTTTAATTAACATGAAATATTTATTTTAATAAAGCAAGCCTATTTTTTGAAGCAAGTCTATCAACTTATTTTGGACGATAACTCGAACAAGATGAAATCTATTGGATCTACGGAAATAATAACGAGTCAAGATACCATCAAAGGGATTGCGCCTTTCGCGTATCTACCCCATTCAAAAGTTCTACAATTATGGCGAATACCAGGTGGGGCATCTAAGTTCCAAGAATTTGTTAATAAAACACAAGCAAAGTAGGTTACGAGCAAAATATTATTATCGACCTTCACAATTGTATACTTCTAACACTGCTCAACGGTTACACGTTGCTCTCACCATTGTAAGCATTCTTGAGCTCCTGCGCGCCGTCGTGACGAGTCCCCTTGAGATGCGACTTCTATCGTAGGTGGCGATATAGGAACGACAGAGTGGGTGCAGCAATGTTGGAGTGTATTTTTTCACCAAAAGCTCTTGCGCAATGGAGGTGGTGTAAGATCCAGGTGCTTTCGGTAATGTCAGGCCCCACACGGAAAATGCGTATCCACAGCCGATCCAAGGTCCCAACATTTGTAATATGTAATATGTGTATAATCTGTAAAGTAGGAGCAAATTCACGTTGAACAAGGAGCGAATTTTCGTTTGCTGCTCCCAACATTTTTCCACCCACTGCTGATTTTGTTATCAAATGTTGTAGTTATCAATGTAAAGCGAGTAAAAAAAACGAGGTACAGCAAGGCTAAATTACTTGCACATAGGCACTCATCACTTATTATAAAAACAGTATCTGATACAATATTAAAAATCATACTTACCTCCTCTGTATGAAAGCGCATGGGCACTTAAATTTCACAGTCAAATTGCACTTGCAGATTTTGCATCCTCCTCTCGGCCAACGGACCACTTTATCCGCAGGAAAAGCATAGAATGCATCAAGGACAAACAATTTAATTTACTCTGTTGTGTATGTTTGTTCTGCTTCCGTCATTCTCTAACTACTGGAAATGGTGTGGAAACACTTGTCAACAGTAATTTGATGCGAGCAAATAAATGTGACGCAGAATAAAAAATGGAAAAGTCCTTGCGAATTCACTTAATCACCAGTTGTTCAGCTTGAGGGAAATTTACGTGCTCATTATAATACTTCAAACTGTTTTTTTTATGGAAGTATTACTATTTTAGGGCGTGGCATAATATTGCAAAAAATGCTAGGAAAAGCAGAAATTAAAGAATTGCTGCCGCTTTCAGTCACTTCATTTGGTAGTCACTGGGCAGCAGCTTGCATCTGCGTGGATAAATGAATAAACCCAATTTCTACATACCCCTTCACGCCTTCTGCCGCACATTTAGTTTTTGGAAAAGAGACTATGCGTAAAGTTATAAAAATAGAAGCGAATGGCACTGAGTTTAATTAAGTTGTCAACGACACAGCGCGTTCAACTGAGAATGGAGAACCATTTAAATAAAGGAAATGTGAAGGCATTAAAACTATTCTTTTTACATAATTGGCCGAGCATATACTGATGCAATAGTTGTTGTTCGATATGTATTACCATACGTTCGTAGAAGCCATTCACAGACCTAATATGGCAGTCTGATACCTGGATTTTTAAGCCGCGTTCAAGCAGCAGATAGTTTGTATGAGAAGCTTCCTGAAGGCGGCAATGCCCCCTGAGAGCGAGCCAATGCCTTCGAACTACTAGCGGATGTGCCATACCAAGCCGGTTCCGAATTTGTCGAAATACCACAGTTTGGATAGGGAACTTGTCCATTTCTAACTTTATTTCTTCAAGTCTATGATGACAGGACTCTACAGACTAGACTAGATACATTTATTTCAAGCCTTGAAGTACAAAATTCTCAGAGACTAGCAGTAATCTAAATGTAGCTCAATATTAAAATTAGGACAAGATAAAACATCTGAGCTAAGATGAAATACTGGGGATATAGCGCAGAGAAAAATAGACGTAAATATTTAGCTAAAGACGGTATTGATTACGTGAAGTCAAACTCTAAAGCATTGCGGACTAAATTTAGTTCAGTACAAGTTCTTGAAATGCGAGCGTTGACAAAATAACTACTTCTAGAAAAAGCAATTTTAAGGAATTCTGAATAGTGAAGAACTCTAGAATGAAGTTCAATAGAGCCAGTTATGAGGTTAATTACAAATGGTCTCAAGCGTAGGAAGGCTAATTAGTTCCTTTCGATAATAGTAAGAAGGTAGTGGTAGTGAAAAATTTAGTAAGGGCAGAGCAAATTTTAGAAAACTTTTTTCAAGTGGTTTGATTGAATTTTGAACGCTGCATACTCCTTCCTTGACCTTACCAATGCACAATACAGAAATTTAATTGTGCAGGGGTTCGCAAACATCTGACAGTTTCGGCGGTTAAAAGCTAACATCGAATACGAGCGCAAAATAATATAATCGACATGGCTATTATATGTTAGCTTGGAACCAAATACAACACCAAGGTCCTTCCTTTGGGTCACATATTGACAGAGTCCGCAATACTATAGGAAGTATACAAAGTGTTGGTATGCCCACTATCAGTTACATGAAAGCATTGATATTAAGCGTGAGCTGATTTTTACAGCCCCTTCACTGACTCCATTTATGTCGGATTCAGTCGCGTAAATCTGTGATGGTTGCAAATATTTTAAGGTCACCAGCATAAAGCAGGAAATTTGCAAATTTTAAACATGAGCTATTATCGTTGATGAAAAGAACAAAAAATAGGGGCCTTGGGGGGCATCTGAGGTCGCGATGAATGGCGTTAAAACAACGTTATCAACAGCTAGAAGGCTAGAATTTAACCCAGAGCAAAAACGTTGAAATGAAAACCCAAAGGTGCCAATTTCAGCAGAAGCAAACGGTGTGATACCTTGACAAAAGGTTTCATGAAGCCAGTGTAGATAGTATCAACCTGAGACTTTTTCTCAAAAGCAGAGAAGCAGTAATTGCTGAAAATAGCCAGATTTATGACCGTTGAGCCATTAGCTATGAACCAATGTTGGCTTGGAGAAACGAGGTTTTTAACGGCAAAACACAATTCTCAATTTCCAATTTACAACAAACTTAAATAATTTGGAAACTGAAGATAGCTTTGAGATATGTCTATTATTGCGGACATAATTTTTTTGTCACTCTTAAAGACAGGGGTTCCCTGAGGCCAGAGAGTAATTCAAAATAAAGGTAAGAGGTTCAGCTAGACATAAGTAGTTTTTTGAACAAAAAAGCTGAGAGACCATCTACATCGGTTTGAGACGAGGTCCTAAGATCGTTTACATTCCCTCCACGTATTGATTTGATATCTCTGAAGCTGACTTCCTCACATCATGAAATGTAAACCTCTGCGAATGCTGAACAAATATTGTTACAACAAGCTTTGTTGTTGGATTTGTTGTAGCCGCACTGTTTTGCATTAAATTTTCGGATATCACAAAAGAAAGGGATTAATTAATTGAAATTCTCGATGTTGGTAGCCATGCAGTAAAATATGATTTTAATCGCGGAGAGAAGCACGTGTTGTTAAAAAATAAAATGGAATCTTCGAACGCGTATAAGAGGCATATTTTGTATTTTTTTTATAAAAGTGGTAAAAATGCAACAAATGCTCCTGCAGAAATAAACACTGTTCACGGAGAGGAAACCGTGAGTGTAAGGACTGCGCAAAAGTGGTTTTCGAAATTCCGAAGTGGTAACTGCGACGTGGTGGAAGCCCCGCGCGCTGGTCATCCTGAAGTCTTTAACTCCGACGCCTTGCTCGAACTCGTGGAAGCTGAGCCAAATTTGACAGTCGATATGATAGCTCACAGGTTAAATTCATCGCATGGAACAGTTCACAGGCACCTGGTTCAGTTGGGAAAGGTTTCAAAACTGGGAAAATGGGTTTCGCATAGACTTTCCGTCGCCAACCTTCAGCAGAGAGTCAATGTGTGTTCTCAGCTGCTGCAACGGCTTGAAAATAAAAGTTCTTTGAACCGTATCGTTATTGATGATGAAAATAAATAAACCTGTTCGCAAACAACAATGGTTAGATAAAGATGAAACACCAGAACCGACCCCTAGGGATGGCCTTTACCCCAAGTAGGTTCTCCTGTCTGTTTGGTGGGATATTAGGCGGTATTGTTTATTATGAACTTCTGGAACCAAACCAGACGATAACTGCTGATTATTATTCCCATCAGCTATCAGAACTGAATGAGGCACTTAACAAAAATCGACCGTCTTCAGTGAATGGACGCAAAGTCTTGTTTACCACGACAACGCAAGACCTCATACCGCAAGGCAAACATTAGGCAAGCTGAACGAGCTCGGATGAGAGCGAATGCAGCATCCACCATGCTCTCAGGATATTGCACCTTGTGATTATCACCTTTTCCGTGGACTTCAATCCCATATGAGTAACAAGACCTACTCCTCAAATGAAGCCATAAAAAGGGATATCGGAGCGTATTTGTGCTCCAAGGACAAACAATTTTTAGAGCAGGGAATTAAAAATTTGCCTATGCGTTGGGAAGCCATGGTGAATAGTGAAGGAAAATATATTATTGATTAATAAATACTTTAAAAATATTTTTTATTAATTTTTAAACCACCTTTAAAAAACGAACGAACTTATGGACTGACCTGATAATTCTCGCTACTTTAGCAATGCTCGAATACGAGCAAAGTTATCTAAAAAACAATACAGCTTGCATATCGTTTCGCTGTCGTTTGGCTGGCAGGGTAGTTTCATCGAGCTCCCTAAAAACAAAAATATACCACCTTAAGTAACAAAAACTACGTTTAAATAGAACAACAAAAATATTTAAATAAAAAATATTTGCTTGAAGCTAAAACGTGATATTTTTCCACAGCTTCTTTGTTTTCTTAAAAAATGGGCACATCTCACTCCGACTAAATACACAAATCGGAATGAAAATATACGAGTAATAATAAATATCAAAATTTTCTTTTAAATTTTGCAACAACAAAAGAGTTATCACACATCAAAAACTGAACATCTCTGACTGCAGTTTTAACAAAGGGGCCTTTGGGCATGTAACTCTTCAATTACATAGTCGTGCGATTCTTCAGCAGCCTAAATTTGTGAAACTCATTTTAAGCAGCGACAATCATTTCGCAATACTTTCTTAATATCCCATTTCCTAGATTCTCCGCCACACTCGTAGTATCCGCCATCTTATCCGCAATGTATTGTCTTTGGAATTGATTTATGGACGTTTGTTGAATATTAAAAGCTCTCTTCCCAAATCCTTTCGAGCTGCAATATATTGTGGGCGAATTTTTAAGAGTGCAATATATCAGATTTTCATGCACTATTAATGAACATCTCCGGCCGTGGCGGCTACTGGCAATGAACGGGACGTATTTTCTAGTCTTCTTTTAGCGCCGATTCCTAGGATACGGACAGTTTCAAATGTCTTTATGCTGCGCCTTTTACTGTGGCAGCAACATACATGCCTGGTCGAAAGGTACGAAAGGAACATACATTTACTTGTACATATCTAAAGGTTATGGATGTTTCTGAGCTCTGTTTTTTGTATGTATGCAAGCATACGCTCAACTGCAAATTCGCTTAGTTATCTCAGAGCGGCAGATATGCAGACTAGAGGCAACAATTCTTAAGGAAACTACCATAAATTTTTACTGTGCCTGAAATATTTCATTACATACGTTTGCACTACTAAATGCCTCCTCTTTGTATCTCGTGTCCGTTTCGCGTCTCATGGTGCTATGACTATAGTTTCCAATTGCTTTTGCCCAAAGCGAATATCCTCCGAAAGGAATAAATTATAAGGGCGCCATCAATGATATGCAAACGGAAGAGCTGTTGGCGCCCGCTATTAAAGTAACACCAGCACCAACAACGACAACGACAATCGCAAGAAAAATTGCAACCAACCCAGGAAGGAAAACACATCGCCCACCCAAGTGACAGCAACGACAATTGACAACGGGAGCTTTAACAATAAATAAATAATCGATCGGTGTAGCTGCTGCTATAGCTGCTGTGATTGTTGTTTTGTTTTTGCTAGGCATGAATGAAGAGGCCAATGATAGGCATGAAAAAGCGCACAATGTTGGCAACTAAGCTCGGGCTCCAATTTCCACGCAAGCCAGGCGACAAAGCTCAAAGAGGGGGCGGCTGTAGCAGCCAATCCGATACAACAACAACCATGGTAGTGGCAGCAATTTTGAAGCAATTAATTTCCCATTTTGTTTTGAGATGGGAAACGGCGGCTTCGTGGTGTGGGCAAAGTAAACGAAGGGGTGGAGATCAGAGACTGTGTAAGGAAATGCTCCCAGTTATTTGCGCGTCGCCTGCTGGCAGTGCAAATCGTATTTCCGGAAATGAATGTTGCCAGTGTTAGCCTGCTGTTTCTGCTTCTGCTTCTGTTGCCGTTGCTGTTGCTGTTGCTGTTGATGATGATGTTTGTTTTTGTTTTTCAATTGTTGTTGTTCAATCGATGTCACTGTTGCGGAAATGTGTTGAGGCATTTGTTGTTGCTGGGCGCACTCATTCGCCGCCGTTGTCGTCATCTCAGCATTACGATAAATCCTGCCAAGCTGATGAGGATGGATGATGTGGAAGCTACGTGCCTGTCCTCTGCTCCTATATGCCATCACTTTATCCCGCAGTGCCGCTATTTCCTGTTGACAGCACCAACGCTTAAAGTGAAAATCGCTTCGCCACCATCCCTAACCCCATCAACGATCCGCCCCGCCACAACAAAATCTTTACGCACCGTCCGAACGTCAATCCCAACTTAGGCGAAAGCATCGGAAACAGTGCGCTTGTAATCCGCCCAAGACCATTCGCTTCGCATACTAACTCATACCAACACCAGCCCCCTTCCCCAACCCCTTTGCAATGCGCTCACCAAAGATACTCTTTGAATGTCAACGCCAAAGCGCATTACTCGCAATTTGTTTGTAACTATCTGGTCGCATCGATGTTGTTGCAACTTGCTGCTAGCAAATGATGAGAATCAAATTCCTCTTCTTCTTCCCACTTTTACATTGCGTTTCCATACTGTTTCCATTTGGTAAATTAAGAAACAAACTGCATTCCGCTGCTGTGGCGTTGCACTCGGCAATCATGCAAGCCGTTCCATCTACCACTTGGCGCTTGCCACTTGCCACTAATTCGCTGCCGCACTTGCGTTGCTCATCCTTGCATTTTAGGGTTTTCCACTATTGTTGTATTTCGTTTGCACCGGATGTGGTAACGGAAATAGAATTGTTTATTTGCAGTACTGTTATTTGAGTGGTTATTGTTGGAAGAACTGTTGCTTTTTACTGTTGCACATGAAGGCAAGGAGTGACACTCGAAAAGGGTGGCACTCGCAGTGGCTCGCTTTTTTGTGCATTCAGTCAGCTTTTGTTTTCGGCTCTCTTCTTCTTCTGCTTCGGTTTAACTCTGATTTTCAGTTAAGGCAAGTTTAGACGCGCAACTTAAAAAATACGGGGCAGACAACCAAGTAATGTAAAGTCAGAATTTTCGTTTGAACTTTTTTCCATTCGTGTTTAGTTTGAGTGTTCAGTTAATAGTTTACAGCTGCTTTGCTTGCACGTGTTTCGGCTCGTCTTCGATTTTTACCTATCCAAAAAGATGGATCAAAGAACCTGTATCAAATTTTGTGTGAAAAACGAAATTAAGTGCGCGGATGCATTCCGAATGTTGACTGTGTCATACGGAGAAGCTACTTTGGACCAAAGCAACGTTTATCGGTGGTACAAAATGTTCTCAGAAGGCCGAGAAGATGTGAACGACGAAAAGAGTGCCGGACGCCCGAGCACTTCAACAACAGACGAAAAAATTGATGAAGTGAAGAAAATGGTATTGGCCAATCGCGGAATCACCGTTAGAGAGGTTGCTGAGCACCTTTGCATATCGATTGGCTCGTGCCAATGATCGGCGCAAAATTCGTACCAAAACTTCTCAATTTCGACCAAAAGCAGCATCGCATAAACATTGCTAATTAGATGTTGGACTCTGTCCGCGACGACCCAAATTTGCTTCAATAAGGAATATTACCTGCAAGTTATGCGCAATTTGCAATTAAGCAATCCGCTAGAAACGCCCGGATTTGTGGAAGAACAAAAATTGGCTCTTGCATCACGATAACGCCCCTGCTCACACATCGTTGCTTGTGCGCAACTTTTTGGCCAAAAACAACACACTAATGATGCCACAGGAGGATGGTTCCATGTGTAGAAGTCCACGCAAGTGGGGAAAGTTACTGATCGCCATTCACTTGGGAATGGCCAGGACGATTCTTCTACATATGGTTCAAGCAGCTCACAACGTCCGGGATTAGCCCACGTATCCTCTGGTTAGCTTCCGAACACCCGTTCGGGAGTGAGCTAAAGTGAGAAGGCGAAGCATCCCAGCATAGCTGGCTGTGCGCTGGGTTTGGGACCCGCCACTTAAAAAACCCCCCAATGAAAACAGCAACAAAGCCTCGGATGAGAACTTCCAACACTGATGACGACCCCTGCAAACGAAATAAGGAATACGATTTGAGGGCATGCACCTGGAATGTCCGGTCCCTTAATGGGGAAGGTGCCTCTGCCCGGCTGGTTGATGTCCTCGTGAGAGTAAAGGCTGACATCACTGCCATCCAAGAGATGCGATGGACGGGGCAAGGTAAGAAAAACATAGGACCTTGCGACGTCTACTACAGCTGCCATGTAAAGGAGCGCAAATTCGGTGTCGGATTTGTTGTGGGAGAGAGACTTCGTCGCCAAGTACTGTCGTTCACTCCGGTGGACGAGCGTCTCGCAACAATCCGCATCAAAGCGCGATTTTTTAACATCTCGCTAATTTGCGCCCACGCCCCGACGGAAGAGAAGGACGATGCGACCAAAGATTCCTTCTATGAGCGCCTGGAACGTTTCTATGAGCGCTGCCCCCGCCACGACATAAAAATCGTGCTTGGCGACTTCAACGCCAGGGTGGGCAAGGAGGGAATTTTTGGTCCCACAGTCGGAAAATTCAGCCTACACAACGAAACATCCGGTAACGGACAGAGGCTGATCGACTTCGCCGGGGCCCGAAACATGGTAGTCTGCAGCACCAGATTCCAGCATAAAAAGATACACCAAGCTACCTGGCTGTCTCCTGATCGAAAAACGCGAAACCAGATCGATCATGTTGTGATAGATGGAAGACACGCTTCTAGTGTATTAGATGTACGTACGATCCGAGGAGCCAACATCGACTCGGATCATTACCTTGTTGCAGCCAAACTGCGCACACGCCTCTGTGCAGCAAAAAACGTACATCTACCTACGCAAAGAATGTTCGACATCGAAAAGCTGCAATCACAACAGACAGCCAGAAGATTCGCCACTCGACTCTCACTCCTGCTCTCGGAGAGCACTGCCCAACACACCGGCATGCGCGAGCAATGGAGCAACATTTCTCGTTCCCTACGTACCGCCGCCGAAGAAGAAATCGGATTCCGGCGAGCCCGAAAAAACAATTGGTACGACGAGGAATGTCATGCTGCCACCGAAAGAAAAGATGCCGCCTATAGAGCCACGCTGCGATCGGGCGCAACGCGAGCCATGTGCGATCGCTACAGAGAGCTGAAAAAGGAAGAGAGACGTATTATCCGACAGAAGAAACTAGAGGCCGAAATACGTGAGTGCGAGGAGCTTGAGATGCTGGCCAATAGGAACAACGCCCGAAAATTTTACCAGAAAGTTCGGCGGCTTACAGAAGGTTTTAAGACCGGGGCGTTGTCCTGTAAGAACAAAGACGGCGATCTGGTGACTGACGTACAGAGCAATCTTAAATTATGGAGGGAACACTTCTCGAACCTGTTAAACGGTGACAGCTGCGCATGTCATAGAGAATGTGAAGATCCCGATACCCCAATCGTTGACGACGGAATTGTCGTTCCGTTACCCGACCATGACGAGGTGAGAATAGCAATATCAAGGCTAAAGAACAACAAAGCCGCGGGCGCCGACGGACTGCCGGCTGAGCTATTCAAACATGGCGGCGAGGAGCTGGTAAGGTGCATGCATCAGCTCCTATGCAGAATATGGTCGGATGAAAGCATGCCTGCCGATTGGAATTTAAGTGTGCTCTGCCCGATCCCGCAATTTGTGCCAATTACCGCGGGATTAGTCTTCTAAATATCGCCTATAAGGTTCTAGCGAGCGTATTGTGTGAAAGGCTGAAGCCCACCGTCAACCAACTGATTGGACCTTATCAGTGTGGCTTCAGACCTGGAAAGTCTACCATCGACCAAATATTCACAATACGCCAAATCTTGGAAAAGACCCATGAAAGGAGAATCGACACACACCATCTTTTCGTCGACTTCAAAGCTGCATTCGACAGTACGGAAAGGAGTTACCTGTATGCCGCTATGTCTGAATTTGGTATCCCCGCAAAACTAATACGGCTATGTAAGATGACGTTGCTCAACACCAGCAGCGCCGTCAGAATTGGGAAGGACCTCTCCGAGCCGTTTGATACCAAACGAGGTTTCAGACAGGGTGACTCACTGTCGTGTGACTTCTTTAACCTGATGTTGGAGAGCATCGTACGACCCGCAGAACTTAATCGCTCAGGCACAATTTTTTATAAGAGCGTACAATTGCTGGCGTATGCCGATGATATTGACATCATCGGCCTTAACAACCGCGCTGTTAGTTCTGCCTTCTCCAAACTGGATAAAGAGGCAAAGCGAATGGGTTTGGTGGTGAACGAGGACAAAACGAAGTACCTCCTGTCTTCAAACAAACAGTCGGCGCACTCGCGTATCGGCACCCACGTCACTGTTGACAGTTATAATTTTGAGGTTGTAAAAGACTTCGTGTATTTAGGAACCAGCATTAACACCGATAATAATGTCAGCCTTGAAATCCAACGTAGAATCTCTCTTGCCAACAAGTACTACTTTGGACTAAGTAGGCAATTGAGCAGTAAAGTCCTCTCTCGACGAACAAAACTAACACTCTACAAGACTCTCATCATGCCCGTCCTAACGTATGGCGCAGAAGCTTGGACGATGACAACATCCGATGAAGCGACGCTTGGAGTGTTCGAGAGAAAGATTCTGCGTAAGATTTTTGGACCTTTGCACGTTGGCAACGGCGAATATCGTAGACGATGGAACGATGAGCTGTATGAGCTTTACGACGACATAGACATAGCGCAGCGAATAAAGATCCAGCGGCTTCGTTGGCTGGGTCATGTCGTCCGAATGGATACAATTGCTCCGGCTTTGAAAGTATTCGATGCGGTACCAGCTGGTGGTGGCAGAGGAAGAGGAAGGCCTCCTCTGCGTTGGAAAGATCAGGTGGAGAAGGACTTGGCTTCACTTGGTGTGTCCAATTGGCGCCGGTTAGCACGAGAAAGAAACGACTGGCGCGCTTTGTTAATCTCGGCCAAAATCGCGTAAGCGGTTATCGCGCCAATTAAGAAGAAGAATGATGCCACAGCCACCGTATTCACCAGATCAGGCCCCCTGTGACATTTTCTTGTTCCCGAAACTGAAGAGGCCCATGAAAGGACGACGCTACGCTACGATTGACGAGATAAAACGGCGTCGAAGGAGGAGCCAAACACAAAATTCACGATACTTTTTGAACACACCTCGTATATCGCGTGTTTTTGTTGGAATGAATTTGTTTTTTATTATAATCTGGTAAATAATTTCATGGCTATTCTTTTTTGAATATAATATACGGCCTAATTCCGCCACGGCTACGAGTTACAGGGTCCATTCGATCAGTCCACTTGTTTACTACTTTTCCAATAAATCTGGCCGTATGGCGTCAATGGTGGAAGTGACTTACGCCACTTTCAGCTGTCATACCATAGTTATTTATAGCGATAGTTCTCATACAGCTAAAAACACACCCGATACTATTAAGCTTTGTCGTGTAGTTTATTCTGGTTTCAATGTTTCATTGTTTTTGTTTGTTATTATTGCAGTGTGGAATATAATAAATGTTTCCCAAATTCACCGATCATTAGCCAAACCTTAAAATGATAGCAACACAACACAAGTGACACTAACACCAAACAACAAAGTGGAAATTGCAAGCATGAAAAGTTTAAAGAATATTTCAAACTCGCCATACTCGACAGCGAAATATTTATGAGTATGCATGGCTGTGATCGACACATGTATAAATACATGAATACATTCATCTTGCTGATACATCTGCCCATACAGCAGCCACATTGCGTTTGGGAAGTCTCAGGATATATTCGAATGTATGTGCATGTGTATGTGTGTAAGCGAAAGCACGAAGGTGAAAAAAGAAATTGGACAAATGAAATGACAGTTGCAGGAATAAGCAATTTTTGGTTAAATGGTGACTCTTGACTTATGTTTAGCCCGAGGCAGCCTCAAAATTACTTGTTGTTTGCTTGTTTATCTTTTAGAGAAGCAAAAAATTGGCCAAGTACCTACTCGTTCGTATGGCTGTGTGCGTATATTGTAATTGAAGCCAAAAACATGGGACCGCGAATAACGAACAACGAATAAAACGAATAATAATATTAACAACTCCAATTTACTTTCGCTTGTTTATTTGGTAAAATTACACATTACATAAATGTTGCGGATACTCAAACAGAGTGGCCATTTACAAATGAAACTAAAAAACCAGTATTTAATTCAACGGCAATAGTTTCCAATTCTTATTTAATACTTTAGCTGTAAAATATATCCACGAGTCCATTTTGTGGTAGACAGAAACGTAGCAAAAAAGTTCGCAATAACATATTTTCAGAGTGAGTGCACGAATGTTCAATCAAAGAAATCGTAGTTACGGCATGTCAACTGTCAAATAATTAAAGCGCAATTTCTTGATCAAATTTTTTTTAATATATCTATAGAACAACATAAACAATCCGGCCGATATTTTCCAAAATTCTGGGAATCGTTCAGTTTGCTTTCAGAAAATAGTTTTATTGGCTTACATATCCGCACATAATATATATCACAATAAAAAAATATTCCAATAAGATATTTCAAAGGTGCACTCAATCCATTATTTTTGGAATGTGACCTGGTTTAAATATCCGCCGCGACTTCGTACGTCAACTTGGGTCCGAGAGTCTGAATTTTGATTGAATAGGCGTAATGGTCTTAGTTATGTTGACTTTGAAGACATCAGTCGATTGCAGCTTTTTAGTATAACCCAGCCACTTCAGAAAAACTGATAATAAAAAGTCTGGCGAAGGAAATCGCCCGATCTTGGCACTCAATTGACTCAACCTCCCAAAGTCGTAACGAGATCCTCAAATTGTTTACCATAAAGTTTTATGATTTGCTCATTCTGCTCAATCAAAACCCATCTGCCAAAACTATTTTTAGTTTTTTTTTCACTAAAGGGTATTTCAATAGTGACGCCTAGTTGAGTAATTCCTCGACGGTACCTTTTTGAAACTTAATTATATACTTTTTGTGAATTCCAAACGCTTTTTTTCGGTTTTTTTCACTAATAAGCCGCTTAATGCGTGGAGTTTGCCCATTTTAACCAGCCGCTCTAAGCGTTCTTCGCCGGTTTCATCACTAACGTTTATTCTGCTAATTTCAGCGAGATTCCTATTAATTTCTGGGGACGGAAGTGGGCGGCTCTCGCTTGACTTTTCTAATAATAACGACCTTATCGCTGGGCTTCAATTTTTCAGGCCTTCTTAATCGCTCTCCTAAGTTTAATGAATTCTTCTGCAAAATGCTGTGAATGGTTGAAAAGCTTCTTTTTGTGGAATTTGATATCTTTTTTTACGTTTTTCCTTCATTCTATAAATTAAATATTATTTCTCTTTCCACCAAAGCTGTTGCTTTTCACTTTCTTCTGATATTTTAATCAACTTCTCCTATTTCATTACAAATTATGTGAAAACTACCGAAACTATCCAATTTTACTAAAATAATGAATCTTAAATTCTGCCAAAAAGCGACGTGCTCTTGTGTGGATAAAAATTTGTAAGGGTTCAGATATTTAAAATTTATTAAGCTTATTATTGTTTTTACTATTATTTATATCTGTTAAGCTTATACATCTCCAAATATAAACAAACTTTGTAAGTTAAAATATACACTACTTTTCAGGAGAAATCAAGGCGCGTTCAACAAGGCGAATTGCATGTTTCATACTTTTTTTTGCAACTCGTTAACCCTTGCATTGTATTATTAGAAATATTTGATTTTAATTTACAACTTGTAATTCCGTTTTGCGAAAAGACAAATACAATCGATTTCTGTGGAGGAGGGCGGAGGCTTGATATATAAGTATAAGCGTCATAAACTCTGCAAAGCTTTGCGCACTACATTTCATGAATGAAGGTTTTACAGGATACGCAGAAACATTGAGGAAACGGATCCACTTCAAGAAGACGAGTTAGAATATTCGGTAGGCTTCTTCATAAAAAAACTACATTTAATAGGCGATATTCCAAATGAAGGGAGAGAGATTGAGATTGGTTTAAAAAAACCGAAACCAGAATTTTTACCAAAAGTTTCAAGTTTAGAAAAGATTTTTAATTAGTTAATGAGAATGTTATAAACAACCCTTGAAATGTGTAAACGAATATCTACGAGCGAAAAGCCACCATTGATGGAGGAAATCAAACTATTTTTTTCTACATGTGGATTTCATTTAAACTATCATTTCAAACTATTACTAAATAAGAAAATAAAATTAACAGTTCTAACTTAAAAGCTTATGCATATTTTTATATCATTGTTGCAATTATCATTAATGGATTGAGGTAATGTGAAAAAGCAGTTGACAAGTTTGCTTTCACTTAGTAAACCTGCCTACCGCCAGTACTTAAAAACATGTTTTCATTCACATTGCGACAAGGTAAAAGTGGCAACCCTGTAGTAGCATTTTTGATTTAAGACATTACCTATCCTGCGCATGAATTTGTGTTTTTCATTCAACTTCACGAAACTCTCGTGTGCATACATTTGAGTGTGCCGATAACCGTTAATTTTAATTTCGAAACATATAAAATTAGGGTCCTTTGTTTCAACTAAAATTTTACTGGATAGCATTTTGCAGATCTTCTTTTGTCACGTCATTCTTTGTCTAGAGTCTTTTGCGGCATCGCTAGTGAACTAGCACATTCAGTGTTGGTTTTTCTTTTGAGTATATTAGGTGATAAATAAATAAATATATTTTTGTACTAAATAAACAAATGTACTTTTAGGCAGCTCTATTGCAGGGCGAGAAGAAGCGGCCTATTCATGTTATTTGGAAACCATTTCTGGCAAGGTAAACAAGTTGTTGAAAACCCGTTAGTGTTCAGCTCTTTACATATTATGTTTTGTTTTTTATTATTATTTTTATATTATTTCTATATATATTTTTAAACTCGCATATAAAGTGAAATATAAATTATAGTGCAATATAAATTGAGAGGAGAACTTGGAGGAAGGCCTTTCATACATTACCAGCAAACATAGGGAAAGTACTTCAGAAAGGTCTTCTGATTCTATTTTTCGCGTCCCAAGATAAAAAGTACTACAATCACCAGATTTAAGTGATTCTAAAGATGACATTGCCACTGGAAATGCTGATTGGTCAGAAACTGATATGCGAAGAAATCAACAGGATTTTCAAGGTACTCCAGCAGTGAAAATATTTCCAGAAAATGCTAACAGCTAGGGGATGTAACATCGCTCTTTACTGGTGATCTTTTATCACCGATATGCGAAGAAGCAAATAAATACTACGCCGTAAAAGATTCAGCAAATACTTTCCTTTCTTCATTTTTCGGATAATGAATATATAACATCAAACTCAAATCGCTTGGCAAACACTTAAAAAAATAGTAATTCAGCAAAAATTGGCTATCATTAGAGATGAATATAACCTTCATAGAATCTACACCAAGAAAATTATAGGGTGTTAGGAAAAAAAGTATCTAAAATTACAAAATCTCCTTACCTACCAAACGAAGCATTTCACCCTGACGATCCCGTACAATTATTTTGTTCCTATCGCCATACCCTATCTTGCCACGTACACGGTCCCACGAAAAGCGGTACATAAATAATTTTTTGATTCTTTTGAATTTTACCCGGCACCAGAGAGCAACTTTTTTTGCAAACATTAGCGGTAGGTAATGTGTAAATGTGTTTTCTAGACTAGGAAAAAGCATTCGACACAGTGCAACTTGGTAAGCTCTTTAACATCCTACCATCACTCGATATTGTCACAAAAGTGTTGCGATGTTTAAGAAACCTTTATTGGAACCAGATTGCCGTGATTAATGTTGATAATGAAAAATTGCAGGAAATCCCCACTCTTAAAGGCGTTAGGTTAGGTTCTCCTATGCGATTAATCGCCAGGGTGTAAAGGTCCACGGATCGCTGATCAGCGCAGCTCATTAGTTTGACGCGGGATTGAAACCATCCCGCATCCGAGCAGCTGGGTGGAGGTCCTGGATTCTCTTTCAGGATGTCCCTGTACACCTTCCAAAGACTCCTGTTTATCAGGTCCCAGTTTCCTTGAGAGATCGCACCATCATGGGAACTGCGATCAATCACCGCCCGTATGTAGCTTTCTTTCGCTATATCCGCGAAGGACTTCTTTGCCGTGACATTTATCGTCTGAGTGGCGAGCATCTTGGTTCTTTTGGCTACAGCCGATGCCGCTTCACTTGATCGTTTGCGTTTGCCTTGCGCAGAGTCTATTTTGGCCTTCTCCCGGTGTTCGGTGATGAAAGCTTCAGCCCACGCCTTGGAGTCTGACTGTTCCTCATTCAGGTCCTCTAGTCTAATGTCCTTCAGTCTCTCCAGGATTCTGAAGGCGGATCGCCTAGTACGATAGTACCTTTCTGAGGCACTTATTTGCTTCCGGGGGTGGGTACTACCCGGGACAGTGATAGTGTCAGAAAGGCGGGCACCAGTAGCCATTGTCTGGGCCATGTGGTCCGGTGCTGTCGACGTTGCTGTGGGTGTTTCTCCTCCCGGACCTCCCGTGTCGCCTGGAGGGACAGGGACAGCAAGATCCGCTTGTCTTTTGACAGGGCAGATTTTGCTTCCTAAGAGTTGTGTTACGAGGGGGGTCTACTACTAGCACCAGACATGGATGGAGTGTCGTCCCCAACTTGTCTTATGACAGGGTTGGGATTGTTGCTATGGTGGCCTGCAAGAGTCCTCGCTGCCGTGGAGGCAGTCCCAGAAGGGACGGAGCGGGAGCTAGGCCCTGGCTTAGCCAAAGGCTTCACTCCGCTTATGTGAGTAGTCTTTTTTGTAGAAAGACCTGACCTTCCCGAGGGATTAGGTTTTGGTTTTGTTGTGCCTTGGTTTTCCGAGGCTAGGTGTTTTTTGTTCATTATTCATATTTAATAATCGTCCGCGCTGCTCAACATGGCAAGCGTGGCGGACTAAGTTTTTTAGGGGTGAAAGGGGAAACGTCGACCATGGCAGTCCCCTCTACCATGGCAAGGTCATTCTACCTCCTGAGGTGACCCTGTTTCAGGAGGGCGCCGTTAGAATACTGCCGGATACCCCTGGCTGCAAACCATCCATTGGGCACGATGACGCGTAACACCCTGGATTAGGGGGACAGGGGAAGGAAATGATAGGATACCAGGCTAAAGAGTAACAATGGGATCGTCGATACGGTAATCTCCGCTTGGTGATTGAAGGGCCACCGCCACCGTTTAGCGGATGGGTGGCTAGCCAATACCCATAGGGAGCTTCCCTCTTAGTTCGTGGTGGGTTAACCTCCATGAATATGGGAGTTAAACCAACAATTAAGCCTCATCCCCGCGGCAAGGAGACCAACATGATAAGGAAGTTAACGGTATGCTTATAAATAATATTAGATATGCCGACGACACCACACTTTTAGTAGATAACTTGACTGATTTGCAAACGACAGTGACAGCGAAAATTACGGTCTTAAAATTAACATTAATAAAACGAAATTCATGCATATCAGCAGGAGTCACGCAGGAGCAGACACTATTCAAACACTGATGGTTCCTAATGTAAAAATAGAAAAAGTTTCGAATTTCAGATAGATGCCTTGGATGCTGGTTGAATGAAAATTGGGACACATCAGCCAAAATAAAAACCAGAATAGAAATAGCTATTCCTATTCTGGTTTTTATTGGAATAGCTATTTCTATTGTGGTTTTTATTTCGGCTGATGTGTCCCAATTTGACTTCGATATGAATCCAAAAACTCTTTTTGGAATGGAATGTGGAATGTGGACATTCATAGTCTCTGACATGAACTCGAGCCCTTCGAAATGTGGATTTTTGGGCGAATTTTGAAAATTCCGTGCACCATTCTGGTTTCTAACTCAGAGGTTGTACGACGAGTTAATCTAGAATGACGTAAAACGTTGCAAGACAGCTTGTCTTGGACACATCATGAGAAGCAGCAAATACCATATGTTACAATTAATATTGAAAGGAAAACGATGCGTTGGCCGGAAGCAGTTATGGGATGCAGCTAAAAATAAAGATATTTATAAAGAAGTTGTAAATAATATATCTGAAGAAGTAAAGGAGTTAAGAATCAAAAGCTTTAAAATATTGTATGATGGCTATACATCCGTAAACGAATAAGCAATACAGAAGAAGATTGTGTTAATGTGTGTACATATATGTGTATGTGGAAATACATATTTCTTATAGAAAATTGTAGGTATATGTACTAACTGAAGTGAACAAAACTCATTTTTAAAACCGTTAATTAATTAAATAAAATTAAGTTTTAATTTTCTTTTTTTTATTCGCTTAACGTTTAATGCTTTTAATTTGCTATTCCAATAAATAATTCTACAATATATTTGACATGCAAAAAAATCGTTTGATTGTTTCTTCTAAATTTACATCAGAACTTAACTTCAGCAATTTAGCTATTAACATACATTTTTGCAATGCGAAACTTCCTTTCGAATAAATTTATTAAAAATTGTTTCCATTTTTTATACGAAGAGTCTCCTAGTGACACATTACAGAAAAAACAGTTAGAATTAAGAATTTTAAAGGGTTAGGAAGTGCAATTTCAGAAGGAAGTTCAATTTTGGCCTTCTCCCGGTGTTCGGTGATGAAAGCTTCAGCCCACGCCTTGGAGTCTGACTGTTCCTCATTCAGGTCCTCTAGTCTAATGTCCTTCAGTCTCTCCAGGATTCTGAAGGCGGATCGCCTAGTACGATAGTACCTTTCTGAGGCACTTATTTGCTTCCGGGGGTGGGTACTACCCGGGACAGTGATAGTGTCAGAAAGGCGGGCACCAGTAGCCATTGTCTGGGCCATGTGGTCCGGTGCTGTCGACGTTGCTGTGGGTGTTTCTCCTCCCGGACCTCCCGTGTCGCCTGGAGGGACAGGGACAGCAAGATCCGCTTGTCTTTTGACAGGGCAGATTTTGCTTCCCAAGAGTTGTGTTACGAGGGGGGTCTACTACTAGCACCAGACATGGATGGAGTGTCGTCCCCAACTTGTCTTATGACAGGGTTGGGATTGTTGCTATGGTGGCCTGCAAAAGTCCTCGCTGCCGTGGAGGCAGTCCCAGAAGGGACGGAGCGGGAGCTAGGCCCTGGCTTAGCCAAAGGCTTCACTCCGCTTATGTGAGTAGTCTTTTTTGTAGAAAGACCTGACCTTCCCGAGGGATTAGGTTTTGGTTTTGTTGTGCCTTGGTTTTCCGAGGCTAGGTGTTTTTTGTTCATTATTCATATTTCATAATCGTCCGCGCTGCTCAACATGGCAAGCGTGGCGGACTAAGTTTTTTAGGGGTGAAAGGGGAAACGTCGACCATGGCAGTCCCCTCTACCATGGCAAGGTCATTCTACCTCCTGAGGTGACCCAGTTTCAGGAGGGCGCCGTTAGAATACTGCCGGATACCCCTGGCTGCAAACCATCCATTGGGCACGATGACGCGTAACACCCTGGATTAGGGGGACAGGGGAAGGAAATGATAGGATACCAGGCTAAAGAGTAACAATGGGATCGTCGATACGGTAATCTCCGCTTGGTGATTGAAGGGCCACCGCCACCGTTTAGCGGATGGGTGGCTAGCCAATACCCATAGGGAGCTTCCTTCTTAGTTCGTGGTGGGTTAACCTCCATGAATATGGGAGTTAAACCAACACTTAAGCCTCATCCCCGCGGCAAGGAGACCAACATGATAAGGAAGTTAACGGTATGCTTATAAATAATATTAGATATGCCGACGACACCACACTTTTAGTAGATAACTTGACTGATTTGCAAACGACAGTGACAGCGAAAATTACGGTCTTAAAATTAACATTAATAAAACGAAATTCATGCATATCAGCAGGAGTCACGCAGGAGCAGACACTATTCAAACACTGATGGTTCCTAATGTAAAAATAGAAAAAGTTTCGAATTTCAGATAGATGCCTTGGATGCTGGTTGAATGAAAATTGGGACACATCAGCCAAAATAAAAACCAGAATAGAAATAGCTATTCCTATTCTGGTTTTTATTGGAATAGCTATTTCTATTGTGGTTTTTATTTCGGCTGATGTGTCCCAATTTGACTTCGATATGAATCCAAAAACTCTTTTTGGAATGGAATGTGGAATGTGGACATTCATAGTCTCTGACATGAACTCGAGCCCTTCGAAATGTGGATTTTTGGGCGAATTTTGAAAATTCCGTGCACCATTCTGGTTTCTAACTCAGAGGTTGTACGACGAGTTAATCTAGAATGACGTAAAACGTTGCAAGACAGCTTGTCTTGGACACATCATGAGAAGCAGCAAATACCATATGTTACAATTAATATTGAAAGGAAAACGATGCGTTGGCCGGAAGCAGTTATGGGATGCAGCTAAAAATAAAGATATTTATAAAGAAGTTGTAAATAATATATCTGAAGAAGTAAAGGAGTTAAGAATCAAAAGCTTTAAAATATTGTATGATGGCTATACATCCGTAAACGAATAAGCAATACAGAAGAAGATTGTGTTAATGTGTGTACATATATGTGTATGTGGAAATACATATTTCTTATAGAAAATTGTAGGTATATGTACTAACTGAAGTGAACAAAACTCATTTTTAAAACCGTTAATTAATTAAATAAAATTAAGTTTTAATTTTCTTTTTTTTATTCGCTTAACGTTTAATGCTTTTAATTTGCTATTCCAATAAATAATTCTACAATATATTTGACATGCAAAAAAATCGTTTGATTGTTTCTTCTAAATTTACATCAGAACTTAACTTCAGCAATTTAGCTATTAACATACATTTTTGCAATGCGAAACTTCCTTTCGAATAAATTTATTAAAAATTGTTTCCATTTTTTATACGAAGAGTCTCCTAGTGACACATTACAGAAGAAACAGTTAGAATTAAGAATTTTAAAGCGTTAAGAAGTGCCATTTCAGTTGCATTGCACAAGAAAGAAAAATCGAAATGATTTCCCTTGTTGAATTTCCATGAATGCCTTTCGAGTTTGAACTTTAAGTAAGCCTAGTGGAAACCCCTTTGAAATGGAAGGTATAATTTAAATATACATAGGTATGTGTGCGCCGAGTACATTAAGTGTAAAGTTGATTACAATTACGTACAACAGGGCATACAAGTGAACCATAAGAATTTGCAAATTACCTAATTTTCTTCGTCGTTCAGGTAAAAGAACCTTTAAACGTGGCTCAATTTTAGATATTACTCAATTTTAGGTATTACTCAATTTTAGGTATTATTAAGATGAATGAACATCAGAAATAGACACACATAGACACACCTCTCGAAGCGTTTAATTTGCTTAATTTCAAATGCAATTCCAATCAGACAAATTGGCGCTGTGCTAGCAACTCCAAACGGCTGATCAACGTGGCATACAGACCATTCCCGATTGTCTCATCAATGCCACAATAAAACACAAAAAGGGTGAAGATACAGGGACTAATCACTTTTTCTGATACATTTATTACACTGAGTGGAACGAACAGATACGTAACCTAGCTCGCTAATTCACCTAAGCTGCTGCCAATAGCAAAAGACCAGAGTGGCCAAGGTACAATCTGTAGTTTACACTTCTGACAATTAGCCAAAAACGTATGCTCACGAAGGAAATTAGAGCATTTCTGCAAAAATCAATTAGGGAGCGATGCCTTCTAGACGCTTGCCCTATTTGTTGTTTCACTTGTTCGTTAGAATGTTTTTGTCCTTCACATAACGCTCCAATGCGTCGTTTTTAACCAAGCAGCTGCACACGTACGTACAAATATGTCTATTGTCTGACATGCACACTAACGCCAATTTGACAGGAGTGGAACAAACGAACCGCCAGCAGAGAGCAGCTATTCACACAATGGCGCCAATCAGATTTCTGTCCAAGAAATTAAATTTTACTTTATTAATTGATTTGTTATCAATGCACTACAAATAACTACTCGATTATATACCTCACATACACACACATGCATCCCTACCATTACATTTCAAATAATTATATTACATGGTTTTATGCAAACCTGATGGGGAACAAACTTATCAAATCCAAATAATAAAAAAATATTTCGAAAGTAAATAAATTATGCAAAATGTGGGGGACTATCAAGGCAGAGACACCACAGAAGCTGTTCTAAGATTTCGGGAGTCTAATATGGAACACAACTACAGGCATGGGAACATAGAACTCAAGGGGCGAAAAACGCCACTAACTCCGTTGTGAATCAGACGAATGAAACCAAAAATTATAACAGACGAAATGTAATGAATTCAATACCTTAACAATACCTTAGTTTAGATAATACAAATACAAGACATCGCTTGGCACTGAAATACAGAGCAATGCCTGAGTTGGTGGGGACATGGCACAGATAAAAAATGGACAAAGTCAAATTTTCGAGTTATCGACACTGCTTGCAGATTTTGAGCCAGTTCTGTTATTTACCAACCTCAGATAATAGCTAATTTTGGATTGAGGTCTAAAGCAAGTGATTCCCTGTAAAATCAAGAGCTGGCAACTTTCGAAAGGTAATACTCGACTTCAAAAGATCATTAAAATTATTTAAAGTGTGTGTGTTTTTGTTTTTTGTAACACCTATCCTAAACATCCGGTGCATGTATGCTCTGAAAGACGTTAAAATTCTGAGAAAAAGAATGGCTTCGCTTAATTCGAGATTTACAGTTGTTAATTTCTACTTAAATGTGGATGAGATCAACTTTTGCACCACTGTGCCGCTGTGGCAGCTAACAATGCACTGCAGTCCAGAACAATCGAAGCTGAAGCATCATTCATAATTGTCACTCATCATCAGCGTTACTCCCTTTGCCGTTGCTAGTTTCTATCACCGTCGCCGCTTTTGTTGTAGCTGTTTGTTGTTTGAATATATGACCGGCGTTGCGTATTTGTAGATATGGCGGTGCTCGTTGCCACTGGTGTTACTATTCCGCAGTATTGGGTTTTTTTTTCGTTTTCTGTTGTTAGCTATCATATTTACCGTTGTCAACCAGTTATAGGCTAGCCCGCCGGCTGAGAACCCAGGCAAAACATACAGATGCACATCAAAACATTTATATGTGCCTACACTAGCATTGAATGGCAGCATCTTCATCAGCATCAACAACGAGGAAAACCTACGCCATTTCGATTACATCAGTCTATCCACCTCTCCCCATTGCAAGCAGCTTCAGCCTCCGCCTCTGCCGTCAATGTTTGACGTCAAATGCAGATTCAGTTGGGTAGTTTATTTTGATTAGAGTAAAAAACGGAAACTCTTCGGAAGGAGAAAAAAGTGCAAACAATAACAGCAAAAAAGCGAGGCGTGCAAACAAGCCCGACTAACGGCAAACAAATGAAAATAGAAGGAGAGTGACACTTCGGTTATGGCTATTTGCTGAAAACTGAATTTTTCATTTCCATTTTGCACCTTTCGACAGCACTTCCATGCCAGATTTTTTCCTCATTAATGTCCCGTATGTTTCATATTAAACCATTGCATAATAGAAAAACTACATCAAGTTGGAAATTCAGTACATGTGGATACTGGTTTGTAGTATTTTGTAGCAACAGCAAAATCCGCTCACGTATACACCCACCTTCAACATAACAGTCAGAGAATTCGGTCTCATGACCAAACATCCATTTACGAGCCGCCCCAGACTTTGGACGGCGAACTATCCAAAGGCCTAAGATCGACTCTCTTGTAGCCAACATTCGCAGAAAAAACGAGAGTCAATTGAAAGGAGACTTTGGTGACAGTAGTGAAATTTTGAGAGAAGTTTAAAAACTCGAAAAGCCTATTATGAATGAGATATCGATATCCAAAGAAGCTGCCTTCTTGTGGATATTTATAATTTTGAAATTCCTTTAATCCCTTGGTTCATGATACCATTTGAGAGTGCGTAGGCTCGAAACTCCGCGCGTGAAACACCAAAATGAAGAAAAAGTTATTTCTAATAGCGGCCATGAAAAAGCTCCTCATATAAAGCATTTGCCGTTCGGAGTCGGCTTAAGACTGTAGGTCGCTCAATTTGTGGAACAACATCCAGACGCACACCACAAATAGGAGGAGGAGCTCGGCCAAACACCTAACAAAAGTATACGCGCCAATTATATTTTGTAAAAAACTGTTGATTTATTTTATAAAAAAAGGAGTCTGATCTGGTATCGCTAAGGACCAAACCGGTTTCCCCGTGGCTTCGGCCAGCCAGTATAGCCTACCCCAACCTTTATAAAACTTGTACGGCTGTGTAAAATTACACAAAAGAAAACCAGTTTCAGCGAATTGGGAAGGTCCCATTGAAGTCGGAAGGTCCCATCAAAGGAGTATCTCTTGACAAAAAGCATTCGCATTGACACCAACATAGCTGACTGAATCTATGAGGGACTTCGTATATTTACGATCCAGCGTTCAGCTCCGACGAAAACATCATCAAAGAAATCCACCCTCTTATGTTACTTTGGCCTGAATTACACAGTAAAGTTGGTTCGCGTCGATAAAAACCACTCTGAGCTTAAATTGCGAAATAAGTAGATGTTAAAGGAATCTTTGTCGCCCTGTACTTTTATCATCATCATTGTTAGCTCAACAGCGCGGCCTGGGTCTTGGCTTGCTGTAATATTTGTCTACAGTTCGATTAATACCTCGCTTGAGTTCTCCAACAACGTATAAAAAACAGTTCAGCGTCCCGGAATTTAAATATCACAAATATATGAAATGCATTCAATACATATATGAAATGCTACATTTATGACTTCTTTAAATTCCAAATGGCTGTATTTGAAAGTATTATTGAACTACTAGCATGAATTGATCTACTACTATGAAGCTCCTGCGTCCAAAAAGTCCGCATGCGACCATGTAGCGTCAAAAACTAATCAATCTTAAATCTATTCCTGTTTACTCCTTAATTTCGCAATAGATTTGCAAACCTTTCGCCAGTTCAGGCTTCACAACCAGCATATCCATGCCTGCCTAGCTCAATTCATTTCGATTGTTGCAGCGTTTTTCGTTTTCTCACACAATTTGTGCAAACAATTGGCATTTCCATTTTCCCTTTTTTCAACCATCCCAATCGCCGATTCGTGCAGCTGCCAAGGCATTTCATACTTCGCAAAAAATAAGTAAAAATACGCAATTTTAAAGCATAATTCAAATATACTGGCATACATATTTGCATACATACATTTCTATATGAGGAATCCATGGATATACTTTATGAATATGTAGGTATGTGTATCCGGGCAACCAATCGGGTAGCACTACTTTGGCTTGCGCGCTCCTGTTAGAACTGATGGTTATCCCTTATGCTTTACAGCTTTGCGACCTGTGTGCATGTGAATGTGTTTGTGGCATTTTTCTATTCGCCTTGAATTGAATGCAATTATTTGATTTTTATTATTCTTCGGCAAGTCTTACAGACTTGGGCGAGCTAATACAAAACGAGTGTCGAGCGAGAGCTAAGGTGGGAAGACAAAAAGTTGAAAAGTGCAGAAGCAATTAAATCCATATCAGCTGGTATGGCGAATTCGTATACATATTCTAGTTGAAAAATTAAATTTTTATCAAAAAGAGACACTCGATAATTATAAAGTAGAGTTAAAAATAGATGTCATGCCCACTTTCCATAGCAACCAAACCCTGTCATCACACAGCTCGATTGTAAATGTTGCAAGACTTTATAGCAGAAACATCAAAGTCAAAATGGTATGCAAATCACTTCCACTTAAAGCTAACGGATCAGAAGAATACGGAAACACCTATAAACAAGCATTTCCAAATCCAAACTAAAAGGCCTTGTGTGAGTACTGATTTGCCAGATAAGCTTCAACACGTGTCCCACGTTGCCATGTAATGGAACTGTGTCCTCATATCTAAAAAACCTCAACAAATTACTTCATAGTTTAATATGGTCCTGATAATTTCACTGGTTTTCCAACACAGCCATGGATTCGAGTGAAAAGATTAAAATGAGAAATGATGAATTATTTCGTAAAATATTTAAAAAACGCAAAAAATCTTAACAAATGTCTGATATAATGATGGAAAGTGGGGGATTTTTATATTCGGCCTGGTCAGAACTTTATACACCCATATTAATAAAATTTTCATTGGGCTGCACAGTGCGGCCGATTCCCGAAAAGCTGGCCAAAACTCAAAAAATTAAGTAATTGATTCAAAATTTCTTACTCGGGGGTTGTCGGGGTCGCGGATTACGAATTTGATCTTAAAATTTTGAAAATCCACCCCCTTTCCACCCCTATTGGCCACCCCCTCACGTGAAATAGCGTATATTCAAGAATATAATCAAGATGCATGTAAATTTATATGTTTTCGGGGTCGCAAGGTAGCAAGTGGTAGCAGCTGAATCTTGTTTTATTCAGTAACCATTACTTTTTTGAGTAACCTTTAATAGGTTTCAAAGCAGCATATGACGGCGTTGTATTACTGTACAGTTTGAAAACTCAAATTTTATAAAAAAAATTGCAAAAAATGTATCTACGTATTGCTGCAGCTAAAAATTTTGTGTCGAGGTATTGATATGTACTAAAGATTTCTCGTATTTTACTAACCTTCCGAAGATGATTCCATTTGGTTTTGTTCAATTTACTCCATTACAAAATCTTTCAAATGTGTACAACTTTCACTATTCATCGACAGTAATACGATGCTCAACCGAAGGCCACGTTGCGACTGAAAATACAGAGGATACTTAGGGTACAGGACGTTGCTATGAACGGTTTTCACTACTCAAGGCATTACTGTAACCAACCCAAAGACAAAAAAACTCTATCTAGAAACTTTTTTTTCGACTTTTGGCCAGCTTTTTGGGAATCGGCCGCACTGTGAGCTGGTACTACTTTTTGAAATCAAACAAACTCGTAGACAAAGGGAGTTTTGAATGTAAAGCCTAAGTTGATTTTGTATATAGTTTTATTCCAGTATGCTTTTACATACTCCCGTTCACCGTTAAATGAAGAAAGTTGTAATATTATTCCACTGAATATTAAAATTCGCAGCAGTCAATGTTAGTCGGCGATAGTACCGCCAAGTCTTGTATACGATGCCGTGCTGTGCTTCTAACTTCCTGCTTAAATTACTCAAGGCGTTATTCTTTAACCAAATCCAGTCGAAATGTCCAGTAATTTGATCTACTGTCTTGCGGCATGACAAGCGCATCTCACACCACAGCCTCGTTATCACCACCGACCCACTGTAACCGAGTGGGTTAGCAAGGCAGTCACTGCGCTCATTTTCAGGACGCACGTGCGTGTCTGGCAAAAGATCAACAAAGCCACACCCCTCCAGCTTATTGCTAGTAACAACCCCATAAAATTTTGAACGAAATGGCTCGAGGGAAGTGACGCTCTCGTCTTCCCTCAATCCAAGTTCATAGACAATCCGGGAATACACAAAAAAACACAAACCATATACCGGAAAAAGTTGAAAAGTATTTTTTTTTATAACAATATTGGAAATTAACGTCGGCCGCCGTAGCGGAATGGGTTGGTACGTGACTACCATTCGGAAGTGCCTAAGTTCGAAACTACGGGCATGAAAAACCAAATAATTGAAAAAATTGTTTTCTAATAGCGTCGCTCCTTAGCAGGTAATGGCAAATCTCTGAGTGTATTTCTGCCATAAAAAGATTCCTCATAAAATAAAGGCATCTACCGTTTGAATGCAACATAAAACTGTGGGTCCCTCCATTTGTGCGAAAACATCAAAACCCACACCACAAATTGGAAGAGGAGCTTAGCCAATCACCCAAAAAAGACGTAAGCGCCAATTATACATGTATATATATGTAAGTATAAAAATATACTTGTATTTTAGCCTTTATCAGTATAAAGTGCCCAAAATGTGGACGGCTGTGTAGCGACAAGGAAGACACTGCACCTTTCGTTGGCTTCACTCAGTACCTGTATTTTTATTGGGCCTTGTCATTTTTTTTATTGTATATTATTTAGTGGATCACGGTATACCACGTTTTGAGGAAACCGTGGCCGAATCAACCTTTTTTCACAAAATACTTACTTCCATATGAAAGATGCAAGGAGTTCCTATTAATTTTACCAGTTTTCTTTTTCGTGGTTTTGCCCTCTTACATTATGTTGCCGCAATGTGCATATGTTTTCGCAATTAGGAGGTGTTGGTTTCAAAATTCAGACCGAGATACATAGTTGCTTATATAGGTTCTTCATTAAGTAAGGTTAAACTTCGAAAAAAATAAAATAAAACAAAGATTTGAAGTTATATACATCCCATAACAATTTTTTATTATACATTCCACGGTACTTTATGCGTGCCTCGGCAGTGGGGTATCATTGAGGGCCAATTTTGGATAAAAACCTTGTTTTGGATATTGGATGAGATAAAGACCGTTCATACCGTCGATCAAAATCCACACCAAACAGATACTTTAATGGAATGTTAAAGTGTCTCATAAATCCCCTGTGGATTTCTGTCACTCTAAACCTGACACTTTTTATTATTTATGAAGCCACTTAACCAGTAATAAATCTCACCGAAGATGAGTTTTCCCCGCACTGCATGGATCGTTTGGCGAGCAGAGCAATGATTTTTATAATAAATTTTCACAAGTTTAAAGTTGTTGTCATTGAATCTTATAGCAGTTGCTGGTAAAGAGTCAAGATGAAATAAGTGTTTCCGGTAAATTTAACACCTTGGGACTTTTTTCTTTGAAGCTACGTGAAAGAGAAGGGTCGATTCAAGACCTCAAAGATGGAATTCGTGAGGCTATCGAGGACTTTCCTTCATGGAAAGGATATTGTCCTGTAAGCGTAGTCGTGGTGGGCATTTGTCTGATGTTATTTTTCACTATTAACGGCATACCTTCCTCTTTATAATGAAATAAACAACCGATTATTTATATTAAAAAATAGCATTTTTCTTTGACTATCAAAATAACACCTCTTATTGGAAAACCCTTTAGTTAAATAAGAAACAAATAAGTTCTCAAAACTTACCAATTAGTCTCCTAGCTATAGTTATGAAACGAACTTTATGTAAGGTGAGGTTAGTTAAGGTCAGTTGAGTTGAAGTGGCTTGAGGACTTTAAGAGAGGTGGGAAGTTTTGGTTTGAAAGTTTGGAACTTTTTATTTTTAATATTTTAAATATGCATAAAACTTATAACTTGGTTAAAATTTAAATAAGAAAGTGAATGTTTAAAATTAAATAACAAATAAATTGTTTAAACTAGCCAATAAATAAAAAAATCAAATTTAAAAACTAATTTTTATTTCTGAGAGAAAAAATAAGGCTCACAAAATTACACTCAACAATTACACTGTGTGACAGTGATTTTATACTTTCATGGAGACCTAGTACAACTTGTAGGTATAGTAAAACTAAGAAAAATGGTATAAGAGAAATTTCCAATACACCCCCAAAATCTCATTTTATGGCCATAAAACCGTTTTTCAGTAGGTTGATGTGAAGAATCACATCATAAAAAAAGCAATATAATCTTAAAACTCGCACAACTCTATTAATTTTAATTCAATTACAGTCAAGTATAGCTCATTCGACGCAAAATTAAATTTACTATAACAGTAGTGTACTAAAAAATCCTCAATATCGGATAATATCGTAAAAATTATGTCAAAATTGAAAAAATAGAGCAAAAAAAATTCCAAATACTTCCGCCTACAGTCTCGTCAGTTGTCATTTCAGAAAAATTGTCAACACACTGTCAAAAAGCTTGTTTTTGTTCTTTCGAACTATAAAAACAAATTCGAAATCGGATGGAAATTTGCGAAGGTAGGAGTGATTCTTCACATCAACCTACTGAAAAACGGTTTTATGGCCATAAAATGAGATTTTGGGGGTGTATTGGAAATTTCTCCTATACCATTTTGTTTAGTTTTTCTATAACCACAAGTCGTGCTAGGTCTCCATAAAAGTATATTTAATTTTTTTCTTTTGTCACACAGTGTTATTTATTTCTTTATAAATTTTTTTTTTTGCTGAAAATATAAACTTAAATAATAACGATAACTATAGCCATCTTTGTTGGACCCCCACTCATAAGAAGCTACTTTCGGTGGCTATCATAACGCTGAACGGTTCACTAAAATCAAGCAACGGAATGTGTTCTAAAATTCAATGTATTAAAAATGTAATGGGACAATTCATTTAAATATTGTTTTATTTTAGATATTATTATTTAAAAATTTTTCGATTTAATTGTAAATCTAGTATTTCCTCGAACTTTTTTTGTTTTACTTTTTTTAATTTTCAAAATGAGCTCTTTTAAAAGCTCACTCCAAAATGTTCAACGAGATCGTAATTTATTGAATGGACAGGCTAACGAGCTCTACTAAACATCACTAGTGGTTACTTTGGAAAGTGGAAAATAATATCATCAAAGAACACAAAAATGCTAAGCTATCAGCACCCACTTACACAATTCCCAAGAGAAGATATCGTAAAGGTAATCAATTTCGAAAACCGATTCAACGTTGAATTAGACAGTAAAACGAACTGGAGCACCTTCGTTTTTGAGACAAATCTCTAGACGAATATCTTGAATGTGATCTCAGATGGGTAGAAAGATGGTTCAAAGACCACTGAAAGCATTGACGTTGATGCTGATGAACAGCATCTTCCAACTGAAAGGGTATGCCAGCAGTCTGTCTGTTGAGATAAATCTGCAGAGAGACTTCCACGGTGAGCAGATGGCCACTCTATGCGGATGTAAGTGTGCACTCAAGGCTTCACACATCTGTGAAGTTAAATCCTTAATAGTTGGGTAGGGCGCGAACGCATTCAGCTTGCATAACACCCAATCGACCTTGACATAGACAAGCTAAAACCAACCAACAAAGAAAAGTGCAGATGAGGAAAGAAGAAGCTACGGGACAAAAGCTGGCACATTTTGAGACCACGTCATGCAAAGTTCTTAAAGAGAGAATTTAATCTTAAAATGCTTAAACAACTTATAAACAGCCTTTAGAATAAACAGGGTACGCAGACAGCCATTGAATGCTTAGGCTCGGAATAAGATAGAATGACTTTTGCTGATTCGGCAACTCATTCCCAGAAACATTGGCGTACTTGCTAATGTAAGTTCGCCTTAAGCGAGATTGTCTTAAGCGACGAAAAGTAGGAGCATTTCTCGGAACTCGACCAGTACATTTTGATTTGGTTCGTCTCAGATTGAAGCCCGTCTTACCGCGAGTACACTTTAAATGAAAAGTACAGATAGAAGGCGCTTTTCTCCGACGGATATGCGCCTTGGGGATACGTTTCAGAGCATCCCTATGAGGGTCAGCGCATCGCTCTAGGAGTCCTAATGTTGTGTTTGTATGCAAATACATATGTATGTGTGCGTAAGTATGCATTTTAATCACTTTGTTTAGAGGAGGCTTATCTTTCCAGCTGCACGTCACGGCACATGGCGTGCGCACCATACGATTTGCTGTGGCAGTTAGCAAATATTTGCACCCAACTTTTATGCCGTGGAAATGTTGGCTGCGAAATGTAAAACAGCTTGAAAAGTTAAAACGCAATGTATTTAAATTTGCTGCAGTTTAATCATTTTCTGTAGAAATAGTTTGGTAATTTTAGCTAAAA
Organism: Anastrepha fraterculus; assembly: GCA_037575425.1. Classification (NCBI taxonomy): domain Eukaryota; kingdom Metazoa; phylum Arthropoda; class Insecta; order Diptera; family Tephritidae; genus Anastrepha; species Anastrepha fraterculus. The sequence goes on from JAYXIM010053753.1 coordinate 313,612, forward strand.
AATAAATTAAAACAAATTAGTTCTGAAAGTGTATCGCAGACGATAGTAAAAATATATAAAAAAACAATGCTACACTCCTATTTCCCTAAGCTCAAATATTGTCATTAGTCAACTTGAACAGCAAGAAAATAGTCGTCAGCGACGTCCAATTGGCTCAAGCTCATATGAATGTTTGCTCGCGAGATAAGCCTGGGCCCGCAGAGATGCCAGCCATTGGAGGTGCGCTAACTCATACAATATTTACATTTGTATAGATTTAAAAAACATGTCAGTAAACATATACGTATGTACGTACATACCCTGCGTAGCAAAACTTGAAATGGAGTATTTGCGAGTACTACTTTCTAAAAATTATGAATATCTGTATTTTTATGTTGGTGCTTCGTTGTTCAGCCTCATAAGTGAATTACGACGCAGGTGAAGAAAATTATATTTTGAGGTAGAACGATTTTTTTTATTTATTTATTTTCATTTTTTTTTTTTCTGAGTGGGCACGTTAGTGTTTTTTTCTAAAATACAGAAATGTAATAAAAATAAAAAAAGTAAATCGCACTATGTGAAGTGGACACCGTGCAGCAACCGATTTACGATAAACCGCACTTTGGTATTTTTGAAAAACAAAAACAGAAAAGGTTTTTAAGCAAAAACAAATCTATGTATATACTTTTTTCATATAATTTGAGAGGTGTAAAAATTGAAATTGATTTAAAAACTTTCCAAACATTTATAATAGGGTAGCCACGACAAAATAAAAGTGGTCGACTTGTGTGGATGCAATTTTAGTCAAATTTGCCACCTGCAAGCGCTATGCTATGTTCCGCGTGTCACCACAATTAGAAATGACGCAATTAAGGCTTTATTTGGGCCATATAAGAAGGAGGGTAGTGAAACGCTAACCATGATTTGTTGAAAGAAAAGCGTTTTTAGTTAAACAGAAAATCTAAACAAAAATTATGAAAAGTCCCCTAATAAAAGAGAACATCTGCCACTAGGAGGCAGCATAAAACTGCAGACCCCTCAAATTGTTGAATAACACTTAGACGCATGCCACAAGCGCGGCCAAAACACCCACTAAAGGTTGTAGCGCCAATTATACAGACTTTATAATTTCCTTACCCAACAATTTTGACTTCCTCATATCTCGATATATTTGCAAAATTTTCATTCTTACCTCTCTTGTCGAATAAAATAATCGTCAGTTTCATTAGGTTATGGTGGTACTCGGTCTGTACGGCCAACTCACTTAGACCATTCAAGTCCGTGGTGATACCTCTTTACGATACGGCAACCTCATTTATTTTTCTCGAGGAATCATTTTGCGGTTCTTATGGAGCGCAGGATTGGTCACATCCCTAGCCTGACAGTTCCGCAAAAGAATTGAAAAAATATTTTCCTAGAAAAACGGCTCTAATTTTAGCTAAGGCTAAGGAAGTGCTCAACTGTTTCATCCTCTACCTCATTTCTACAATATTCATGGGAGCAAACTCGTAGTCTCAAGGAATGCCTGCCAAACAGCCAATTACCAGTTATACGAGCCACGACTTTAGAGATATCCTCTCTTGAAAGGCTAAGCAGTTCCTTTGTATTTTTCTTATTTATTTGCGGTATTCGTAGCCCAGCTGTTACGCATGTGTCTTCATCTCTCCATGCCCCTTGGTTAATGTTATTGTATCTTAACTATTAATTTGATCATGGCCATAGGTGACCCAATGGTTCTATCACTGAGTAATTGAAGATTAGTACCTTTACTGGCTGCCTCATCGGCATTTCAATTTCCCTCAATATCTCTGTGCCCCAGAACGCAAATAAGGCTGACCTTGTATACGACACTGTGTTTCTGCATTTCTGTGCAGTCTTTGGTCTTAGTGTAGCCCCATTCATAGATTTAATGGCCACCCGGCTATCCAAGAAGATATTTATAGTCGTTTTTGTTACGGCACGCGTAGTTACCATAGCTCCTCCTCCTATTTGTGGTGCGCGTCTTAATGTTGTTTCACAAATGGAGGGACCTACAGTTTCAAGCTGACTCCGAACGGCAGATATTTTTTATGAGGAGCTTTTTCATGGCAGAACTCGGAGGTTTGCCATTGCCTGCCGAGGGGCGACGGCTATTAGAAAAAACGTTTTCTTAATTTTGGTGCTTTACCGAGATTCGAACCAACGTTCTCTCTGGGAATGCCGAATGGTACTCACGCACAAGCCCATTCGGCTATGGCGGCTACTTCTTTTATAGCTAGAACTTCGTCCTGATAGATGCTGCAGTGTCTGGTAGTCGAACGGATATTTCAACTATTAATTCTTTCGAATATATTCAATAGCCAGTCTTATCGCTTAGTTTGGAACCATCTCATTGACGGTATGCTCGTCTTGATGAATCTGCCGAAGATGAGTCTAAGAATAAATAGTACATTTCTCTTTTGCTACTATTCAGAGTGTGCAAAATAGAGGCGTGGTCAAACCACCGCTCTTTCCATAGCGCCATACTTTTAAATCTAAGCGCTGAGACGACGGGCACGTGTTTCTTTACAAGATTTAGTGCAGCCAACTTGATTAGTTTCATTGACTTTTTCTAAAAAACATTTCAACATTTCGAAGAACAGAAAGAGGTGATATCCAATAAAGGCGCCTCGAAAATAGTTTTTGAAAAGATTGAAAAAATTCAAAAAGTGATTTGTTCTTTTCCGTTTGTATTGATTACAAACTTACAAACTTCAACGTTCGTATAAATATTTTATAATTTTACTTTACTGAGACTATTGAGATAAATTTGAACTAAAGCTAGCCAACGGGGCATGCGAGGAGACTAGTTCTATTAAACTTATTTTTAAGAACTTAACTATTTCTGAGTTTGTGGAAAAAAATAAACGCTAAATAATCATGGTTTTGAATTCAGTGCAAACAAAGTTTTCTGCTCGCGTTCACCGCCGTCTAATCTGACATTTTGCGACAAGTTAATGGACAAACATATGTGTATAGATATTGCATATGTAACCAACCAAGCGTGCGTCTATCATACTGATTTAGTATGTCATAGTGACGTCATTAAACTCGCAAAATATTTACTCTGTGCTAAGATAACAAACAAACATTAATTTCTTCTGACTCAGTGACTCATAGTAATATGCACAAATATGTACCTTAAATTGAGTTAATAGTGCCAAGAGCTCTTTAGAATTGTTCTGTTTATTCTGTAATATCACGTTTTAGGGATTCTGGGACCAACGTATACACCTACTTAATGGAAACTGCTATTGTTCATCTTTCAATATTATTTCTACTTTCTCAGTTGATTTTTTAACATTATTTTCCGCTAGCTCTATGCTCTGTTAGTTTCACATAAACGTATAAGAAATGAAATGTCATTAGATATCCTAGGCTGGATTTATGGAAAGGCAAATTCTGATTTCTAACACGTCCGTTTTTCGCCAGAAATTCCACTCTCTTGACGGGGCGATTTTTCGAACTCAAAAGATTGCTCCGAGGGCACGGTTTTGAATCTATTGAAGAGATTCAACAGGAATCGCTGCGAGCAACGGAGGCTACCTGGTATATTTCAAGGAATGAAAAAAACGATACAAGGAACGGATGAAAATATTTTGGATGAAAAAGTAAAGTAAAAGTATGTTCTTAGCCCTGCCATAAGTTCTGTTACAAGTCACCTAGCCTTCAAACGATTAGGCCATTCAACTACTGCAGCACGCACAGTTTCCATGGATGCTAACGTTGCTGCTCGAACCAAAGATTGTTTGAGACTATCCAAATTTCTGTGCAGCCTTCGACAAGCCCTGCTCTCCCATTCTGACCACAAATTGTAGTCCAATGGATTCAGACTAGGACTTCCAGTCAATCTTTGTGGCTTTGAAGCCAGAATATTTTCATGGCCGTTGGCCGCTTGCCACCGAAGAAGCTGCTTGCATTTGTCGAGACCAATTTTCTCCAAACATTTTCTTCTTGACATGGATCTGGTTAATACATTCCTTCCCCGGACATGATTTTCTGCTTCTCCGAACAGTTTCTCGAACGGCTTTTATGGCTGCACTGGTTCAAACCAGGCGAGGATGACCACTTCGTTTTCTGTCTGTCACTTCAGACGTTTGGGAAGAACGATTGCAATGCGATTTTCCTGAGTTTTCCACTCCATTGTTAACAAGCGAAATTTGCCACGAACTGAATTACAATGCATACAAACAAAAGCAAAAATAATGGAACGAATTTGTTCTCGCCGTATGCCGCCGCCGTAGGTGAATTGGTTGGTGCGTGACTACCATTCGGAATTCAGAGAGAACTTAGGTTCAAATCTAGGTGAAAGATCGAAATGAAGAAATTTTTTCTAATAGCGGTCGCCCCTCGGCAGGCAATAGCAAACCTCCGAGAGTATTTCTGTAATGGAAAATTTCCTCATAAAAAATATCTGCCGCTCGGAGTCGGCTTGAAACTGTAGGACCTTCCATTTGTGAAACAACATCCAGACGAACACCTCAAATAAGAGTAGGAGCTCGGCCAACCACCCAAAAAGGGTGTACGCGCCAATTATATATATAAATATATACAATATTTATTTATATTTCCTCAGATAAAAAAAAAATATATATAGGTATATATGCAATGTAAAATTTGGCACAGAATTTATGTCAAGACTATGTACGTACATGTTTCACGTAAAATGTATGGGTGTAGATACATTCGGTAACCCCAGCAAAACATATTCATCAACAATATACGCATACATATAAGCAGCTGCAATGAATCACTTGGCTGGTAGCAGAAAGATGCATCTCGGCGATATTTTATTACGTATGCACTTAAGAGAGTATACAAAACTCCAATACCGATAATCTTATCTAGCTGATAAATTATAAATTCATTATATTTTATTTTATTTTATTTCAAAAAGCTGGGAATCAAGTCAAAGTAATTCAACTAACTAACTGCAGCATCATAAATCCTCGAGCTCATCAAGGCATCCGCATACTCTCGGCTAGATATCGGTCTTATCTCGGGCAATGTTTGCACTAATTCGCCAAAAAGGTTAGCACGCAAGTTTTTCGGTCTTATCTTGACAATTAAGTTGAGTGAAATTTCCTCAGATAAAATTTTTGCATAAAAGGCCAAAGCTTCCGCAGCCACTCATTAGTAACGAAACAACTTACGAACCCAACGATGATTACGACAAAGCTCACCAAATTAGCGCTGCTACTACTAGTAAATATTTCAATTAATCTCAAAAGTAATAACAGTTATTCGTGTGTTGGAAAAATTTATTGAAACAAAGTTGCCATACAGTTTATGTAAAGCCCTAAAAACACAAATTAATTGACAGTTATTTAACGGCAGGAAGTAATGGATTGCATGGATAGCAAATAAGTGTAGTGATCCTCATGGAACCGGGCTTATGCAAATATCATGGGAAAATGTTGTGTTACGAAATTTCAACTCTTAGCGAGCTCGATTTTCGACAAAAAAGTATTTTTATTTAATAGAAAACAGTGAAATAAACAAAAAGGTTCTAGTTTCAATAGAACTCAAAGTTTTCTTTCTCATCTTTACTAAACCCGCAAAAAAAGTTTCGGTTAAATCAGAATGTGTCGGTCAATGCTTGTTTTGCCCAAATCAATACACCCATACACGAAAACTTTATATCAACAAATTTTCCTCTAAACGATTTGCTACACATTTGCAATTACTTTAATAGAGTTTTAATTTTCTTTCGCAGTTCGCGTCTGCAGCAAGGGCGCAACAAGGAAGATTTTCGATTGACAACGGTATTTCAATACAAGGCATCAATTGTTATGGTAAAGCAAACGTGTGTGTTGGTCCCCTAAACTATAAAGGATGTGAAGTAGATGCTCAAGGTAATAGCTTTGCCACAGGCAATGCCATTCAGTGTCCCCCTAACCACCGCTGCGTAAACGATGGAGTAGAGATTTGCATACCTCTTAAGTCGTTCACAGCAGCTCCTCAAATTGTGCCTCTAATAGTCACATCTCAAAGCCCACTTAACTCGATTTCGACGGAGGGACCTTCTCCAATTACTTCTTCAAATTCCGAATCCACGAGTGCTATGTCGGATACTACGACAACCCCAGCACCTCGAACATCCGTGGTAACTCAAGAACAACCGAATATTCCTGTTGACACAACCACTGCCGCCGATGGCCCTATATGGACCACATTTCTAACGGATGGCCCAAATTCGGTTACAGATGCTTCAACAGATCAAGTAACAACAGAAATAATTTATTCCACACTGGAACCAAAATCACCGGTTGATCCTAATAGTCTGAAGGACGCTACTGTATATCAAGAAACAACGACAACTATTCGTGCTGACACAACTGCTCTTCAGAATGAAGGCACTGAAATTACCACCATTTCAGAGGCTTATAATACATTGAATCCAACTGAAACTACCGACATTAGTATTCCAGCCAACCGTAATACTCCTTTGGAGACAGGACCTGTAATAGAAACAACACCTATCCCTGTGGAAATGACAACACTGGATGTCCAGGTTTCTGAAACGACCATATCGGATCTAGATGATACTAACACTACCATTGACCCTAGTAATCCGATCGATTCAGTACCATCTGGCACCACTGTTCCAGTCGACCCATACGCCCCTGTCGATCCCAGTGCTCCAGTCGATTCGAATGTGCCATTGACTCCAAATGAACAACCCGGCTCCAATTCGCCAGAGGATCCCAGCGCGTCAGTAAATCCGAATGCCCCTGTCGTTCCAGGTGCTTCTGTGGACCCTAATACACCGGCCGATCCAAGTGCTCCAGTCAATTCGAACTCACCATTAAATCCAAATGAACAACCTGGTCCCAATTCGCCAGTGGATCCCAATGCAGCAGCCGATCCCAGCGCTCCAGTGAATCCGAATGCTTCCGTCGTTCCAGGTGCTTCAGTGGACCCTAATACACCTGCCGATCCAAGTGCTCCAGTCAATTCGAACTCACCATTGAATCCAATTGAACAACCTGGTCCCAATTCGCCAGTGGATCCCAATGCAGCAGCCGATCCCGGCGCTCCAGTGAATCCGAATGCTTCTGTCGTTCCAGGTGCTTCAGTGGACCCTAATACACCTGCCGATCCAAGTGCTCCAGTCAATTCGAACTCACCATTGAATCCAATTGAACAACCTGGTCCCAATTCGCCAGTGGATCCCAATGCAGCTGCCGATCCCAGCGCTCCAGTGAATCCGAATGCTTCTCTCGTTCCAGGTGCTTCTGTGGACCCTAATACACCGGCCGATCCAAGTGCTCCAGTCAATTCGAACTCACCATTGAATCCAACTGAACAACCTGGTCCCAATTCGCCAGTAGATCCCAATGCAGCAGCCGATCCCAGCGCTCCAGTGGATCCGAATGCTTCTCTCGTTCCAGGTGCTTCTGTGGACCCTAATACACCGGCCGATCCAAGTGCTCCAGTCAATTCGAACTCCCATTCGCCAGTAAATCCCAATGCAGCAGCCGATCCCAGCGCTCCAGTGGATCCGAATGCTTCTCTCGTTCCAGGTGCTTCTGTGGACCCTAATACACCGGCCGATCCAAGTGCTCCAGTCAATTCGAACTCACCATTGAATCCAAATGAACAACCTGGCGCCAATTCGCCAGTGGATCCCAATGCACCTCTCGATCCAAACACCCCAGCCGATCCCAGCGCTTCACTGAAACCGAATGACCCTGTCGTTCCAGGTGCTTCTGTGGACCCTAATGCATCTGCCGATCCCAGTGCTCCAATCGATTCGAACTCACCATTGAATCCAAATGAACAACCTGGTCCCAATTCGCCAGTAGATCCCAATGCAGCTGCCGATCCCAGCGCTCCAGTGAATCCGAATGCTTCTCTCATTCCAGGTGCTTCTGGGGACCTTAATACACCGGCCGAACCAAGTGCTCCAGTGAATTCGAACTCACCATTGAATCCAAATGAACAATCTGGTCCCAATACGACAGTGAATCCCATTGCAGCAGCCGCTTCCAGCGCTCCAGGGAATCCAAATGCTTCTGTCGTTCCAGGTGTTTCAGTGGACCCTAATACACCGGCCGATCCAAGTGCTCCAGTCAATTCGAACTCACCATTAAATCCAAATGAACAACCTGGTCCCAATTCGCCAGTAGATCCCAATGCAGCTGCCGATCCCAGCGCTCCAGTGAATCCGAATGCTTCTCTCATTCCAGGTGCTTCTGGGGACCCTAATACACCTGCCGATCCCAGTGCTCCAGTCAATTCGAACTCACCATTGAATCCAAATGAACAACCTGGCCCCAATTCGCCAGTGGATCCCAATACACCTGTCGATCCAAACACTCCAGCCGATCCCAGCACTCCCCTGAAACCGAATGCTTCTGTCGTTCCAGGTGCTTCTGTGGACCCTAATGCATCTGCCAATCCCAGTGCTCCAGTCGATTCGAACACACCATTCAATCCGAACGAACAACCTGGCTCCAATTCGTCAGTGGATCCCAATGCACCTGTCGCTCCAAACGCTTCAGCCAATTCCAGCGCTCCAGTGAATCCGAATGCTTCTGTCGTTCCAGGTGCTTCTGTGGACCCTAATGCACCTGCCGAACCCAGTGCTCCAGTCGATTCGAACTCACCATTGAATCCAAATGAACAACCTGGCCCCAATTCAGCAGTGGATCCCAATGCACCAGTCGCTCCAAACACTCCAGCCAATCCCAGCGCTCCAGTGAATCCGAATGCTTCTGTTGTTCCAGGTACTTCAGTGGACCCTAATGCATCTGCCAATCCCAGTGCTCCAGTCGATTCGAACACACCATTCAATCCGAACGAACAACCTGACCCCAATTCGGCAGTGGATCCCAATGCACCAGTTGCTCCAAACACTCCAGCCAATCCCAGCGCTCCAGTGAATCCGAATGCTTCTGTCGTTCCAGGTGCTTCTGTGGACCCTAATGCATCTGCCAATCCCAGTGCTCCAGTCGATTCGAACTCACCATTGAATCCAAATGAAGCTGGTCCCAATTCGGCATTGGATCCCAATGCACCAGTTGCTCCAAACACTCCAGCCAATCCCAGCGCTCCAGTGAATCCGAATGCTTCTGTCGTTCCAGGTGCTTCAGTGGACCCAATGCATCTGCCAATCCCAGTACTCCAGTCGATTCGAAGCTCGCTTCATGTGGACCCTAATGCATCTGCCAATCCCAGTGCTCCAGTCGATTCGAACTCACCATTGAATCCAAATGAAGCTGGTCCCAATTCGGCAGTGGACCCCAATGCACCAGTTGCTCCAAACACTCCAGCCAATCCCAGCGCTCCAGTGAATCCGAATGCTTCTGTCGTTCCAGGTGCTTCTGTGGACCCTAATGCATCTGCCAATCCCAGTGCTCCAGTCGATTCGAACTCACCATTGAATCCAAATGAAGCTGGTCCCAATTCGGCATTGGATCCCAATGCACCAGTCGCTCCAAGCACTCCAGCCAATCCCAGCGCTCCAGTGAATCCGAATGCTTCTGTCCTTCCAGGTGCTTCTGTGGACCCTAATGCTTCTCCCAATCCAAGTGCTCCAGTCGATTCGAACGCATCAGTGAATCCAAACGAGCAACCTGGGTCCAATAGTCCTCTGGATCCCAATGCGCCAGCCGTTCCTAGTACTCCAACCGATCCCAGCGTTCCACCGAATCCAAATGCACCTGCCGTTCCGGGTACTTCTGGGAGCGCTAATGCACCTGCCAATCCCAGTGCTCCAGTCGATTCGAGCGCATCATTGAATCCAAATAAACAACCTGGTCCCGATTCGTCAGTGCATCCCAATGCACCTGTCTATCCAAATATTCCAGCCGATCCCAGCGCTCCAGTGAATCCGAATAATCCTGTCGTTCCTGGTACTTCTGTGGGCCTCAATGCCCCTACCGGTTCTAGTGTTTCACCACTAAAACCTAATAAGCCATTAAATCCAATCGCAACTGTATATCCTAGCTCGTCAGGCAATCCGACCATACCAGCCATACCAAATGTTCCAAGGATCCCTGAAACTGCATGGGAACCCAAAGGTACCATCCGCCCCATATGGTCACAACCGCCTCGTCATAATGATGGTAGTATTGCGAATGGTAATGCCGGCAGTAATATGTGGGGACCTGATTTTCCACAACTACCTAGACAACCCAATTTTCCACAATTGGAGGACAAAGGGCATAATGTATGGAGTCTTGGATCTAATTTCCCAGTACATCACGTGAGGCCTAGTCGACCTGAGTGGGCAAGCAAGCCTCATCCTCCAAGCGAGGAAGCAGAAGATAGCGAGTCACTTGAGTTAAGTCCTGGAAAGCATGTCCCCAAAAAGGATGCCACGGTGGAGGAAAAACTCAAACCTGATAATAGAGAATCGAATGATAAAAACGACTCCAGAGAAAAAGGCGGAAATAGCAACCAAGAAATAGTAGAAACAGAGTCGGGCGAAGTTATACGCCCTGTGAAACGTCACAAGCCTTTGTCCAAGGAGACTTCGGAAGACAAATCCAAAAGTAACAGTAAGGAATCAAAAGACAGCAATGACTCTAAGGAGCACACGGATAAGGCTGATAGCAAACAAAGCGATGATGACGACGATAATTCATCCGATGAGCAGAAGAAAAGAATTAAAAAAATCTTAAAGAAACTCAAAGAGAGCAAATGTGATGAAGACGAAATTTACCCAGATCCTAAAGATTGCAAAAAGTATTATCGATGTGTGGAAAAGTCGGATAAGACAAAGTTGGCTCATTTACGTTGCGAAAGCGGAAAGCGATTTGACTCAGATAAACAAAAGTGTGTGGACAAACGGAAAGCTAATTGCTTGTCCAAAGAAGATTTTATTGAAGAGTTCGCCTGATTCCTGATGAAGTTCTCAAATATTGGCTACAAATGAATCAAATTTACAAATCAGTTTTTACAATATATTAGAGAAACAATAGAAACTAATTTTTTTAATTTAGATTATATGTGCATGCATATGATAATTTCAAAATGTAAAAGAAGTACCTTTACTTAGTAATAAATAATTTGTTTGATCCACTATTTATTTTTTACTAAATTTTTGTATTTCTGAGCTGTTAATAGATTTTTTCCTATCCCTTACCAAACCTCGTTTTGGCGTAGAAATTGTGCTTGCTGCAGGGAATTTATAAAAGCTGATTATTGCTAATGGGATGTATTGTAAGATGCATTAGTTTATCCCTTGTTATGGCACTAAAGATTGCATCCAATACTGACTTGAATATCCAAACACCGCTAAGCAGAGCGCCCATCGATAGAATGTGAATGGACTTTTTCTGTGAAAGACTTCTTTTCCGACACTCGCAAGATGCTATTGGGCATAAAACTGATTACACTGAATGCGTTAAAAAAATTAACTAGAAAAGGACTTGGCTTTACTCTCTGTTATCGCGCCAGCGATTAACGTGGCAATTAAAAGTGTGTGAGTGTGAGTTTATGACCTTTCTGAGCGAAAAACTAGCTCAAGCTCTTTTTATAGCCCTCTATTAAATTCCGCTTTACTCGTCACGGTACATAAGGACTTAAGTGTGGAAAATCATTACTACACCCAACTCTCTTTTTCTACGGTATATTTTACAATATTTTGAAACTACACGGTGCACTAATAAATCTTATTGAAATATAATTGAAATATAATTGAAACTTCATCATATCTGCGTTATTTAAACGACTGAATAAATCTTCAAAGGATCAGCGTATAACAAAAAGTTGGCGAACGAAAGCGAGAACTAACGTCATTAATGAGCAGTGTAAAATCAATGGGCGTAGAGTGCTACCTTAGGGAACGCCTGAAGTTGGGAAGAAAGATGCTAATTGGGCATCACCGACTGTGACAATGCACCGCCTTCGTTTCAAGTGGGTTTTAAGTCATTGCAGACAAGTATAGTAGAATGGAAACCAAAGCAAGCGAGTTTGTCGATTAGCACCTTAGGTGAGACTTTATCGAAGGTTCTACAAAAGTCAGTGGAAATGCACCTAGAAAAGAATTTCGAGATGCAATACTCACTTACACCAGGCAGATTGCACAAACCATCTATGTACAAATCCGCGGTAATTCGGATGACTAGTTAATTGAAATATATTTTATTTTTACGAAGCCTAAACGACTATAAAGAAAATATGATTCAAATGCAGTTGGGAGGTTAGTAGCTATACGTCCAGAATTATAATAGCTTTGAGATCAGTTAAGCTTACACCTAGAATAGAAACATAATCTTCACCCATTTTATTAGTGATACAATGTTATCAAAATTATTGGGACGCAACAATGGACAGCTTATTTAAAAGCGGAGCGCCACTCAGAAGCGCAGAGCTAGTCCAGCTGGGGATCTGCGTGGTCCAGTAAAACTAATGATGCACGATACTTGCGTTGAACTGCTACCAACACACCACCCCGACTTGATCGATCTGTTTTAGCTTCATCTCTGTCTTTGCGAAAGACAACGAAGAAACTAGAATCAAAGAACTCTAAATGGAAAAATACTTATTTAACAAAGATCCATAATTACGAAAACGTCATAGCCCAATTGCGAATTGAAGACTTTAATAGCAGACGATTTCAAACTGAGACCACAAGCATTTTCAAAGTATATATACAAAGAGTCTTTCAAAAGTGGTGCCTAGATGTCAGTAGAGAATGGTACCTTCTTTAAGTCATCTTTGTATTTTTATGAATACCTTCTTTCAATCCAAAAATACACTTGGAGACTTACCATTGACTGTCGATTTTTGGTTGCATACTCATTGTGGGGCTCAAGCCCTGGCATATCGAACGGTAGTCATGCACAAAAACTATTCGGCTACAGCAGCCTAATATATTTACAATACTAATATTCGTAGAAAAGAATTTATTTTACTAGAAAATTCATAATTACTGCGCCATTCAATCTATACACCCACTTTTAGGCCTGCAGGACCACCGCCTTTTGACACATGCAGCAGGCAACAAATGCAACAACGAAACTGGCAATCACGCCACCCATCGCTTCGCTTTTCATCTCACGCGGCAGTCAGAATGACGGTGGTGGGGACGACATATTGCCAACGTTCATTGTTTCCTGTTGTTCCGCGAAACTAAATGTTCGCTGTGGGGATTTGCATATGAAATTTATTTCATTTTATTTTATTTATTTTTTGTTTTATCACCGCATGTTGAAGCCTTTTTTGAATCGAGTTCCGGCACAACTACAATTTACACCTCGTAGTAAGTTAAAGAAAAGGTGCAACTGCCGCATGGCGCAGAGCAAAACCTGCTACGCCCCCACATCAGCGGCACACGTCTCTTTATTGTTTGCTGCTAAGTAAATTTGATTTTTAACGCCCTAATAGAGAGCCGTCTCAAAGGAAAGTTCAATTGCAGGGAAAAGGCAATTTAAAATGATAAACGTATGAATGTACATATCCAGGTACTCGTAAATGTGACGAGAGTAACTGGAAACCATTTGCATATTATTGGACTGCTACACACAAGGCTGCATTTTTGTTTCAAGCAGAAAATCTTTAAGTATTGGCTTTTATTTCTGAAAACAGAATACACAAGTCAAGGCATTAAAATCTGCTGTTGCTTTCGCCGTCTTTCAGTATTTTTGCGTAGATCTTCTATATACACCCATAAATTCTACTCCTTTCACGCGTTGTTGCTCCATTTGTAATACTCCAATTCATGCACACCACAAAGCACGTGATGAGTGCGTCAGATATTCGGTTCGCTGCAACCGGCCGCCTGTGCTTGCCTCCTCATCACGTGTCAAAGGTCAAGAGGTAGCGACCGAAAAAAGAGATTTTTAATCAAACCGCAAAAGCCTCGTCAATGGGAATCGTGTTGATGAGTGAACGGCCAAAACTATTTAAAAAGAATTTTTATTTTCCCATTATCATTTGATGTCGACCACAAAGTCACGTGTACACCTCCTCTCGTCATATTTGCCAGCAGCTGCCCTGCGTGAGCTTGTGGGTGTTGGCGCTTGCAACTGCTGTAATTGCCATGCAATGATGTCAGTCTGACGATATGAATTAATGCCTCATTGTCCTTACGATTTTTCGTCACTGTGCTGTTGTCGAGGTCTCGCTGGCAATGAGAGCCAAAGCAGCAAAGGCCGGTGGGAACCCGAAATGTTTGGTAATTTAAATGTTTGGCTTTTTACCTTTTGCGCCAATCACTGTTGTCGTTATCTTTGCTGCGGCTGTGGCTACTGGCTCTCGTTTTTGTTGTTGCAGCTTTGTCTGCGGTTTACCTGTTTCCCCAATACAATGTCCGCTTTTCTGTTTTTGATGCGGCCACTGATTGTGGTTTTTCTACTTTCGAAATAAATCTCTTCATAATAGAAGCAAATTCGCAGCCAGGAGCAAATAACTTAAATAAATTCATCAAAAGAATATTTCACGAACAACGTACTATTTAAGTAATATCTCATATGTATGTGTGTGCAGAAATAAAAATTAATTTTGTAGGTTTGTATGTATTAGTAATTATATTTATTTCTAATTAGATAAGAAGCATGCAGAAAGCTTTTTTTTAAACATATTGGGAAGTGTGATTATACACGCATACACACATACATAATTATACTAAAATGCACATCCGGTGTGAGCCTAGAAGTTTTCCGACAAAGGTTTGTGACATCTCACTCGAATGTTTTCCATTGCCTGCCGGGATGCATACCCATAATGGGCATCGAACTTGAGACCAACGGAATGGTAGTCACGCACAAAACTACGCCACTACATATATATATACGTAAATGTATGTTAAATTATAAACACTTGTCCCACAAAAGCGGCAACTGCAAGACAAGTAGCTGGTTTTCATGCCATCACATTTTTTATTCTGCGTATACATATATTTGGAGATCGGACGGTAGTTGACGCTGGCGATGGAACGATAAGGCCAAAATAATCTGTTGAGTAATTTCCGCCAGAACGGATATTTAAATGTCATTTTATTTTCTATCCGCAGATACTTTTATCACCCGCACACCCACACTGTCTCGCTTACAGTCACTGCCTGGGAAAAGGCATTGCACATGGTTTTGTTGCAGCTTTTGCTTCTGCTACCTCCGCATATTCTTGGGGCTGTGAGTGACACTTTTCTTATCTGGAAAATCCACAGAAAAAGCAGTGGCAGAAAATAATGAACACGGCTTTGAAGCTTGAACTTGAAAGGAATGCTTTTCGTAAGAAATATTTTCGAAATGGAAATAGCGACTACTGCGCTTCAACTACAAAGTTCAGAGGGCAATAGGTAGGTCGGTGTATAAATTTGGTTTAGCTCACTCACAAAGCAAAAACTCAATTCACTGCGCCCGCTTGTTTTACAAACCATTTCATTCAACTTTAAACGAAACAAAAAGAAAATTTAATAAAACATTTCCCTAAAATGTGAAATCATCGCGATTTCGTGTGGCAGCATACGCCAAATTGCATGATAACCACAACTCGCAGAAGTAACAACAACATTCACGATGTATGCCATGCAAGTGTGAAAGAATGAAAATCAGTCACACGATGAACAGAATGTGCACGGGCGATATCCCTGCGCCTTCCTGCTCGCACAACACATTTCCAATACTTTCCATATACACAATGGCACATTTATTATGCCATACCGTTTTTATTTCTACACAGTCGCATTTTTCGTTTTTGGTACCAAAGTTTCACTCTCGCCTTATTCCGTCACGGCGTCCCCCACTCTTTCGCTTTTATTGGGTTCTTACGCAAAATTACAGTATGAAATTTGCATGCACTCAACAGATTTGAAGCTCTCTGCCAATATGAGCGCAATACCAGTCCCCGTTAGTTAGCGAATCTCGCCTTTGAATTGGTATCGAATCGGGTTTTACCATATGCAATATGAATGAAGGCAGAAAATAAATTCCCAAAATAAAAAAACAATCTCAATATATATATATATATATGTATTTAAAATGCAAGTTAAATTGTAAAACATTCTTAAAATAAATAAAATATTTCTACCCTAATATAACATAACTTATTCTACGGGCATGAAACATCAGATGATAAAAAAAGTTTGGCCCCCAGCAATGTAGAAACAAAGAAAAATTTATTTTTTTTATTATTTTTATTTTTAATTCGTATGTACCAATTGTGTTACGTCTATCTAATAATCATATATCTGATATTTTGTGTCGCTACATTCTATATTAAAAATAATTCCTACAACATTGTCAAGGAAAAATTCTTTAAGAGAATTGTGTTAAATTTCCTTCCCAGTAATAGCGACACATTCCACGAGTTCCCCCAGACGCAAGGATCAATAAATTTAATAAAAATAATCATAGGAATTTAACGTTTTGATTTAGAATCATTCATGACATTTATTTTTTAAAATAATCCCTTTCAAATGTTGACCACAAATGCGCCGTAATTCGGCCATGCGTAAACACCAATTTTGAATGACTCGCTGGAGGACTTCGCTGGTAAACTTTAAATACCCCCACAAATAAAACAAAGGTGTGATATCACATGATTTTGGCGACCACTGGTCCGAGTCGAGAAATAAACTGCTCACCTAAACGACGACGGCGTAAATCCATTACTACACGGGCTGTGTGGCAAGTAGAGCCTTGGTAGCGCCTTGTTGGAACCAAATGTTGTGGGCATCACGGTTTCAATTTCCAGCCATCTTCCATTCATCCACCTTTTCCATCTTTTATTATAGAGTCTTTGAAGAAATAAGGCGATGATTCCTCCAGCCCATAAGCCGCACCAAACGGTTGTTTTCAATGGCTGTTCTTGTATGACTTTGGGTTGCTCTTCAGCCCAAATACGTCAATTTTGCTTACTGAACCATAAGTTAGGCTGAGCGCTCAATGAACGTCTTTTACAGATCGTCAATTACGATTTGTAACCGTTGTTGAGACATAAGTCTTTCCATACTGAAATATCAATTAAACTAAATATCAAAAAAACTATGTATGTATTTAGCTTGACAGTGGTCTTACGAGATCTTTCAAAAAAATCCTATTGAGAAAAGCACCTCCAATATTTTATATATGTATATCACCTTGACCAAAAAGTTCGCGGAACAACCGCCAGGTGATGCTCCAAGTAAGTTGATTTGAGTCCTAGATAGAGTCCTTCTAAATAGATTCAATCGTGCAAAAACCTTAGAAATGTTGGGAAATTGTTTCGGTAATAATACTCTAGAGAAAGCGGCCGTTCACGAGTTGAATGAATAATTAAATAATAATAAAAAAGAATACATCTGGTATGGCTCCCTGCGATTATTTTATGTTTATTCGACGAAAATTATACTTATTGCTAGAACTAAATGCCTTTTTTTCCTCGTTCTCTCCTCTCGGGAGCATAGAGCCTCGACAAAACTTGTCTTGCGTTGGTTTCGTTAATTAGCCTGCCGCTATCAGTCCTAAGTAGTGGGAATGCCCACCTGTCGTTGCTAAGGAACAACGCCTTCTTACTGCTTGGAGCGCAATCTGTGTGTCACATTTTTTTACCAGAAGGATCACACAGATGGTTGAGGACTTCGCTAAAGTGCTGCGTCTGCGCTATTACCGCGGCTGCCCGCTTCCTCTTTCTGGCGCCACTGATGCAATATGTAACTGTGTGTTTTTCTTTGTTTTTTTGTTTCAGCAGCCACAATGCAAATAATGAGCTAACTATTGTGCGGGAGAAAGGATGGAAAGGATAAATTTTTGAGGTTTGAGGAATGAGTATTTTTTTTTTTTTTTTTAACAGGGAAAGAAGGTAAATTTGGAAAAGGGCAAGGACCGTGCTTTACGTGAGGTTCGAACCTCTGCCGACCAACTACTGAGGCCGCCTAAATGCCTTAGAATGAGTTAAAAGTTCATTGAGCACCAAAATTGCATTACGTTTGAATTCGTTATTGAATCGTAAGAAATTCGTACTAACTGTTTATTATGAAAGTACCTGTGTTTAGTATCAATATTACGACATCCGAGACAGGTGTTTTGTCCATTTGTAGGAGGAAATCAAAATTTTCACCTCTTTGGAGAATAGGCTCAGTGATATACTTAATCTAAAATGTCGAGCTATCCCTATGAATATGGCTCATATATTTCCGAAAATGTTCCCATACAGCTAATCATTTTCAGCTTCATTTTGTAAAAATTGTACTATATGAGAAGAAATGAGGTCTGAACAATCATGTAGTCCTCTCTGTTTATTAGATTTTTTTACCCAACTTTCGAATATTTTCCCCATGAGGCCAACCAAAGATGCTGAATGATTTCAGCTCATTCCGAACATCAACTTGCCATAATTCGTATGGCATCCTTTTGCCGTGGCGTGTAAATTAATTGAAATATCCCTTTTATTTTCGATTGGCGGTGCGTTATGCGCCTTGCTCAGCTGTCGTAATTTCAATTATATACTTTTTCGCTTAATTTTATTTCTTTTCTCAACAATACGAATTATTGCCCGTAAATGCATTTTCGAGTGCTGCATTATTGGATTGTTGTTGTGATGGTCGTTGTCATTTCTGATGTTTGTTGCCATGGCTGTCCATCCCAAGCGAAAATGCGAATGATGCGCCTGCGCGGCGGGGTTTACGCTGCTGCCTCTGACAATAACCATGACAACCATAACGACTGCAAACGCCACCGCGACCCAAAAGATGATTCCAGAAACACTGAAACGATGCAGATGGTCGAGCACGTTCAGTGCCATGAAAAGCGGATGCAGTTCGCAGTTACTACGCAAATATGGAAAGTAGAGCAGAGGAGTTTTGTATAAGCCGCAGGCGCCGTGCAAATTGAATGCTTATGGTAATAGCTGATGCCACACAAGCCAGCATACCTCGGACACATACGTACTTATAAGGAATTGTATGGGAGTACGAACCTTGAAATTAAACATATAATATTTAAATGTTATGAAACATTTTGTTAATTTATTGCACAGCTCAGGCTGTATTCGTGGTGACACGTGTAGCACCATGACGCCGCACAGGTGACTCATTGGCAGGGATATGGTGTTGGGACCGCTTAAGCAAGGCAAATCATTTCAAAATTTTGTGTTCCATGCTGCAAATGCACTGAATGGAAAAAGGACTAAAATACTTAAATATTTTACATGATACAATAATTTGCAGGATTCACTTCTCCTTGGTTTTTTTGGTCCACCTCCATAGCGTTTTGCAATGCTACCAGTATCATTGTAACGTTTTATAGTGCGATACACAAACATTTTATTCACTTTGAGGTGACTGAGCTCACGATCAATGGCTGATTGTGATTTTCCAGCCAAATATAACGCAATAACACTATTACGTTTGAACTCCATCACAGAAAAAAAAATTCAACAAAACTGAGACGCAAATGCTTTTGATGGCTTATAAACCATATATTGAACTGTCATTAGAACAATTTCGACGTTGATGTCATGAGCTGTTTTACAGATACATGCAATGTGAAGTGGGTAACACTTCATATCGTTCACCCTGTTTTTAGTAAGATGCGCTGCATATTTAGAGTTTGGAAAACTTCAAAAAGCAGCTAGGAAAGATCTGGCTTAAAACTTTTTTGACTCCTGACGGCATCACATATGCGAAAAAAGTGGATATCCGCAATGCTTCCCAAGCTCACAGGAAGCGTAATTGAAAAGAGATACAGTGAGGTGCTGCCAAAGGCTCAATTGTGGCAAACTCTGAAAATGAGCCCGGCAAACACTGTTTTCGCATTTCCAGGACCGAGCACGGTTCCGGCTCTGTTGTATACGTGGAATTCAACGGGACAAAACTACACTTCACTCTTGAAATGTACCCATCTGTGTTTCAAGCGGAGATGTATGCTGTTCAAGAAGCAATGAACTTTGTTGTGGAAAACAGGTGGAGATGCAGATCTGTATTTCTCTGCAGTGACAAAAAACTGCACTCATGGCCTTAGAAAGCCCTTCAACCACTTCAACGGTAGTTGAGTCCTGTAAATCCAGGCTAAACTATGTCGGTAGATATGATATCCTGATGCTAGGATGGATCTCGGGGCACGTGGGTACCGCTAATAACGAAACATCGAACTCTTTCTATGGGCGAAGCACATGGAAAGGGTAGGCATCTCAGACAGTGCACCCTGCCCAGCATGTGAATGGGAGGATGAGACGGCGGACCACTTTCTGTGCGTCTACCCGGCTTTCGGTTGAATCAGGCGTGAGGTTGTTGTTTTTGTTGTAGCAGCATAAACATTTCCCATATTTACACGCGGGGAATGCTGCTGGAGTGACAGTCCTTGGCCGGATATAAATCCGGATCGTTTCGGTAACGTAGAACCGACTGTCGTGGAAACGAGAGGCTTGGGGTATTTGGCACTGATAGGGTTGGATAGGGTTGCCTCTCGCAGAGGGAAGACGAATTAGCCATCAAAATCGTCCGATTTAACACCACTCGACTTTTTCCTTTAGCGTTTCTCAGATCGCAAAGAATAAATCCGAAAGAAATAACTAAATAATACAAAATTTATACGGAAAAAATATTGGTGCAATACCTCATACACATACGAGTACATATCTACATATGTATACTTGGAAGTAAACTATTTTAAGATCCCTTCTGTTCGTTTAATTTAATTGATTTATTTTTCGCTTAAAATGTTCGTAAAGTGAACGCGAAAGTGTCAAATTGGAAGCAGTTAATATGTGCATAGGTATACATAGTATGCATATGTATGTAAATTCCTCATCAAAATGATGGATAGAACAGGGAATGGTTGTACGTTCAACCAGTAGAGAGCCTCGATATTCTCTAATGAAACTTGACACCACAAGAGCACTTCGCACCATTAATGAAACCATGTAAATAATTTGTGAAAATTGAGCAACAAAAGTTGCATCTGACATTAACACAAAACTCATTAACGGTTTGACGGTGGCGACATCTTAACTACTAAACCGCACATGCGAGTTACCAAGCCAACTGAAATTCTTCAAAGAGTTTACTCGACAGTTTAGTAGCTAATGAGAAATTAATTCAAAAGTTCTGCTTAGCTATTGGTATTCTTTGAAAAACTTAATTTTATCAGTTCTTGAAGTTTCAATATATTACTCGATTTTTCTTTATGATATTTACTCTGGGTATAATAATAATTTTCGCATACAGCAAACCAAACCTTGCCATGCATTTTCTTCAGTTGGCTGTTGCTGTCTAATTAGTAAACCTTGTAATGAGTCCTTAAATAAATGTAACAAAATGTCGGTTGTCAACTTGATAGTCTTTCTATCTTCTTCTTTTTATTCGCTATTAAATAAATTCTAGCAAATTTCACGCGCTTTTTATTCATATGAAACTATCCCTTTATTTTCTCGCATACTACAACTGCAAACACTTTTAAACGTTCACAATGGCATTTGTTGTAAAAAATTGTCATCCACAATCGTTTTAAAGTGCCTGGTAAAAATATAATCGACTTCCTGCAAAATAAATTGTTACCTTCTTTAAAGTCTATGTGAAAGAAATTCGAGCAAATAATCTGCACTACGTTCAAAAATATTGGACTCCTGTGACAACGCCCCTGCAATCGAAGAAAACGGTAAGCAAAACTTTTACATTCGACTGAACTTGGCGCGCTTTCTTGGTATTGGCTCATGCGGCAGCTTCCATCGAGATGATTGAGCTTTGGTTTCCACGTCATACCCATAAACCCACGATTCGACACCAGGTATGACCCTCTGGAGCAACGTCGACCGACGACCCGTCTCATGCCCAAATCATTGAAAAAATCGAATGGCACGAGTCAATCGATATGTCTAGGTCCTCAGCAACTTCTCTAACGGTGATCGTCGTTCACATCTTCTCGGCCTTCTGAGAATATTTTGTACCACCGATAAACGTTACTTTGGTCCAAAGTAGCTTCTCCGTATGACACAGTCAACAATCGGAATGCATCCGCGCACTTAATCTCGTTTTTCACACAAAATTTGATACAGGTTCTTTGGTCCATCTTTTTAACATTCAAAATGGCTGAACTCAACTCGTCGGCATGAGTGAGAGACATTCGAATATACGTAACCTGCGAAAATTCAAAATTCGCGATACTTCTTGAACACACCTCCTATATCATTTTTAGTTTGTGAAAATAATAATATCAATATTTTTTACTTAAGAAAATTAATTTTTTTTTTTTCAAAATGTATGATCACTTTTTACTTAAAGGACCAAAATTTAGCCATCTACTAAATTAGCAAATTTTTTTGATTTTCAAACCTTTTTTGAAAAACGGTTGAAAAATATTTAATAGATTTATAACTTTTTAAAGTGTTATTTAAAGAACACGTATGTAAGTATAATGTGTCAACGTACATATCAGCAAAGACAATAGCGTTAAGAATTTCGATAAAATTCACTTATGCGGATCTGTTAAAATGAGTTTCGCCTGGATTTTTAAGAATTCGAGTTCGACCAATGGTCTTACTCAGTACAGTCTCAATCGCCTACCTTACCGTAAATGTGTAAGTTAACAGTTATGTATGAAAATATTTTTATATGGCTATGTAGTCCTACACAACTGTTGCAAATATTTTATTTATTTATGCAAATGTAATTTATTTTAAAATAAATTTCCCACTTCAATAGAGTGAGGATAACCAGCAAAAAGTTGTTCTGTTGTTGTTACACATGCATGCTTACCTGTTATATTGTTTTTTTGTTTTTTTTTTTTGCTTTAGTTTTCTATTGCTAAATGAAAAGCAAAACTTTTTTCCTTTGCACTGTAAATATACTGCTGTTAATCCATAATTATCGCCTACGACCCTTTGTTGTTAATTTCGGTATCATACATTTATTGTGTTGTTGTTGTAATTGCTGTTGGTGGGCACAATAGTTGGTTTATGATTAATCATTCATGATGGAGGGCTTTTTGTACGGCGGCGCGTCACATTGCAGCGGAGGAAGCCACCGACGTCGCAGCGGGCGTCGCTGTTTTCCTGTTGCTTTTGTTGCTTTGCTTGTCATAAATTTTTAATTTGATTAAAATGTATTTAAATCGGCTGGGAATGGAACATGTTGCATAATTACCATTTGCTTATGATATCTCTTTACATGTTATTGTTGTTATCATAGCATGTGCCGTTTGCATTTTGACAGTTGAAGCTACAAACATAAAACAACAAAACAACTAACATATTATGAAAATTTTGTTAATATTAACGGTTTTTTGCTCTTCATATTCGATTATAATTTACGTAATTACTCTTCGATCTCATTTTTACAGATTACGGGACTTTTCACACCTGCTTGCATTCAAAGCGTTTTGTATTCATTTATAATTATTTTAAATAAAAATAAATGTATTTTTTAGCTCACTTTATATGAACAAAAACAAATTTAAGGCTCTCATACATAGATGTATAGTATGCCTGTATGTAGATGCATATATACTCGTACATACTTAAATTTGTTTCTAGTACTTTTTCCGTCTTCAAATTTAATTTAATGTAAAATTTGTGCATAAATAGCTTTTAATTTAATTAATTAGGTGAATAATTATAAAAAATACTAGAAGTTGATATCCCATCTTTATGATGATGGAAAAATAT
Organism: Anastrepha fraterculus; assembly: GCA_037575425.1. NCBI lineage: Eukaryota > Metazoa > Arthropoda > Insecta > Diptera > Tephritidae > Anastrepha > Anastrepha fraterculus. The sequence goes on from JAYXIM010053753.1 coordinate 337,144, forward strand.
CGTAAATAAAAGTAATAAAATGAGTCATTGAAACAAGCGTTAAAGTTTTTGCCCGTTTTCGAAAGCCCGAAGAATTAATGAATATAGAGTATAAAGTGTAGATTTACTCTTTACTTAATATACTCTTAAGATATTATACTCAGCCTTTGTTCAATCCAAATTAGATTATGATGTTTTTATTTGGAGACCTTATCATGCAGTCAATATAAATCGAGTGGAGAGGGTTCAAAAAATTTCTGTGCGGTTCGCACTACATTCACTCAATTTCTTAGACCCGAAATCATATTACGAATCCCGCTGTCGTTTGATTAGTCTCTTTCCATTAAGTGACAGAGGTACTTTTCAGGCAGTATCATTATCTTTGATCTCATTAATTGCAAAATTGAAGGACCGGGCACTTCTAGAAAGAATACAGTTTTACGTTCCTTACAGAAATTATCGCCGTGGCAAGATTGCATTGGCTGTGGTAGGACATTATATAGTGCCAATTCGTCTCTCGTTAGAACGTTGTCTGACCTTAATTATCTTCCCTCCCTTTTAGATTTAGACCTTTCTAGAACCAAAGATGTATTTCAAATGCTTACTTTCTATGTAAGAAATCAACATAATACCTTCTAAATATTTGTTATTTTAGTTTCATAATTATTAATTTCGTTAAAATTCAATTTTAACTTCTATATATTTTTAGCAATTTAATGGTTTCTTTTTTTGATAATCTAATTTTTCTAGACTTTTTAATAATAAATATTGTAAATTTGTATTTAAGTTCTGAATTTATATCTTAAATGTATGTTGAATAAATAATAAATAATTGTGGCAGTGTAAACTGGGTACTGTTTTGACCTCATCATACGATCTTTTTGAACTCATTACTTTTTGGTTGCATTTTTTTTTAATTCTAATAAAACCTCCATCTTATACCTAAAAAGTTGGAACACATTCAACTCTTCAATCTCTGGTTGTTTTATGGTCTTTGTTGTGGTGGTAGAGAGATGTAACGGGTGATCAATTAAGAGGAGTTTTTTTCATTTGCGTTTTTTTTACAGATCGCGCGCGAGTTGTGGCAAACTGTCATCGTGGATTTGTTGAACAGCGTTTGGCATTTCATCATGGAAAGACTCACACCGCAACAACGTCTACAAATTGTTCAACTGTATTATGAAAATCAGCGTTCTGTGACAAATGTTTTTCGTGCGCTTAGACCGCATTATGGTCAACATAATCTGGCTCAATTTCTGGCTCAATGGTTACGTCAATAAGCAAAATTGCCGTATTTGGGATGAAGAGCAACCAGAACAGGTTCAAGAGCTACCTTTACACCCAGAGAAAACAACGGTCTGGTGTGGTTTATGGGCTGGTGGAATCATCGGTCCATATTTTTTCAAAAATGATGATGGCCGCAACGTAACTGTGAATGGTGCTCGCTACCGTACCATGATATCGGACTTTTTGCTACCTGAAATTGAATCTAATGATCTCTGCGACATTTGGTTTCAACAAGACGGAGCCACTTGCCATACAGCTCGTGAAACAATGACTTTATTGAGAAGTCATTTCGGAGAGCAGCTGATTTCACGTTTAGGACCTGTGAGTTGGCCACCAAGATCTTGTGATATCACACCTTTGGACTTTTTTCTTTGGGGATTCGTGAAGTCCAAGGTCTATGCTGATAAACCAGCTACGATTGAAGCTCTGGAAGCCAACATTACGCGTGTTATTCACGACATACCAGTCGAAATGCTCGAACGAGTGATTGAAAATTGGACCTTCAGAATGGACCGCCTTAAGCGTAGTTGCGGCCAACATTTGAATGAAGTCATATTCAAAAAGTAAATATCAAAGAATGTCCTTTCAAATGATAAATAAAGGTTTTGAACATAATTTACATTTTTGTTTTTTTTTAACTATTGAAAAAAGCACCTCATGATTGATCACCCGTTAGCTGCGGATATTGACAGCATAGAATTTTGTATAATAGGTGGAGCTGTGGATGTTGTTGGCACAGTTGGTGCGATGTTGGCTCTTCTTCACAAACTGTCGCAATCTCAACTGCTTTTTGTACTTATCTCAGTTGCTAATAGGCGGTGGTCAAAAGTGATTTATTTCACAGTTTCTGGGAACGATGGAGTTGATTTTTCTATAGATGTTATCTCATTTCTGTTGTCTCCGTATCCTATGAATATTTGAGTACAATACACTCAGTGTCAGAATTACATTACTGTAATTACAAAACACTTAAAAGTTAGACCAAATAAATTTCTTAAATTTGTACGAGTATTATCAGTTCAGGGCTAACAATTTATATTTTTAATATTTAAATTTTTAATGGTATACGTTTTAAAAATATCTAGAAATAAGCACACATTTCACGAAACATGAATTATTAAGAAAAGTAAAATCTTCAGCACGGAAAAAGTGCAGTACCAATGTTATTATATTTAAAAATAAACAAGAATCATTATTGGAGTTAGTTTATAACTCGAAGTTTAGTAATTTGTGTTGAATGATCCTTTGATTATAACTTCTGGAAGTCAATCAGTTTTTGACCATCCGACAATAATCGCTCTTCTAGGGTTTTAACACTACCGAACTGTTTTTCATTTCCTCTCCGAAATGAGCCATTCTATCCTCCTTTTGTTTCCATTTATCATGCCAATGTTCAGTACTTTTCTGCAAATGTCAATCTGGCCTGTTTGTGGCGAGGTTTAGTTACTCTTTTTATATATTCTAGACATGAAGTCGTTTGCAGAATGTGTTGCACACGACAGGTATTACCTCCAAAACTAAACGTGGGATTTATTTCAGAAGGGTTACTTAATTTATTTATTTATTTATAGCTAAACGTGTGATTGGAGGATGGTTCCATGTGTAGAAGTCCACGCAAGTGGGGAAAGTTACTGATCGCCATTCACTTGGGAGTGGCCAGGACGATTCTTCTACATATGGTTCAAGCAGCTCACAACGTCCGGGATTAGCCCACGTATCCTCTGGTTAGCTTCCGAACACCCGTTCGGGAGTGAGCTAAAGTGAGAAGGCGAAGCATCCCAGCATAGCTGGTTGTGCGCTGGGTTTGGGACCCGCCACTTAAAAAGCCCCCCAATGAAAACAGCAACAAAGCCTCGGATGAGAACTTCCAACAGTGATGACGACCCCTGCAAAAGAAATAAGGAATACGATTTGAGGGCATGCACCTGGAATGTCCGGTCCCTTAATGGGGAAGGTGCCTCTGCCCGGCTGGCTGATGTCCTCGTGAGAGTAAAGGCTGACATCACTGCCATCCAAGAGATGCGATGGACGGGGCAAGGTAAGAAAAACATAGGACCTTGCGACGTCTACTACAGCTGCCATGTAAAGGAGCGCAAATTCGGTGTCGGATTTGTTGTGGGAGAGAGACTTCGTCGCCAAGTACTGTCGTTCACTCCGGTGGACGAGCGTCTCGCAATAATCCGTATCAAAGCACGATTTTTTAACATCTCGCTAATTTGCGCCCACGCCCCGACGGAAGAGAAGGACGATGCGACCAAGGATTCTTTCTATGAGCGCTTGGAACGTTCCTATGAGCGCTGCCCCCGCCACGACATAAAAATCGTGCTTGGCGACTTCAACGCCAGGGTGGGCAAGGAGGGAATTTTTGGTCCCACAGTCGGAAAATTCAGCCTACACAACGAAACATCCGGTAACGGACAGAGGCTGATCGACTTCGCCGGGGCCCGAAACATGGTAGTCTGCAGCACCAGATTCCAGCATAAAAAGATACAACAAGCTACCTGGCTGTCTCCTGATCGAAAAACGCGAAACCAGATCGATCATGTTGTGATAGATGGAAGACACGCTTCTAGTGTATTAGATGTACGTACGATCCGAGGACCCAACATCGACTCGGATCATTACCTTGTTGCAGCCAAACTGCGCACACGCCTCTGTGCAGCAAAAAACGTACATTTACCTACGCAAAGAATGTTCGACATCGAAAAACTGCAATCACAACAGACAGCCAGAAGATTCGCCACTCGACTCTCACTCCTGCTCTCGGAGAGCACTGCCCAACACACCGGCATGCGCGAGCAATGGAGCAACATTTCTCGTTCCCTACGTACCGCCGCCGAAGAAGAAATAGGATTCCGGCGAGCCCGAAAAAACAATTGGTACGACGAGGAATGTCATGCTGCCGCCGAAAGAAAAGATGCCGCCTATAGAGCCACGCTGCGATCGGGCGCAACGCGAGCCATGTGGGATCGCTACAGAGAGCTGAAAAAGGAAGAGAGACGTATTATCCGACAGAAGAAACGAGAGGCCGAAATACGTGAGTGCAAGGAGCTTGAGATGCTGGCCAATAGGAACAACGCCCGAAAATTTTACCAGAAAGTTCGGCGGCTTACAGAAGGTTTTAAGACCGGGGCGTTGTCCTGTAAGAACAAAGACGGCGATCTGGTGACTGACGTACAGAGCAATCTTAAATTATGGAGGGAACACTTCTCGAACCTGTTAAACAGTGACAGCTGCGCATGTCATAGAGAATGTGAAGATACCGATACCCCAATCGTTGACGACGGAATTGTCGTTCCGTTACCCGACCATGACGAGGTGAGAATAGCAATATCACGGCTAAAGAACAACAAATCCGCGGGCGCCGACGGACTGCCGGCTGAGCTATTCAAACATGGCGGCGAGGAGCTGGTAAGGTGCATGCATCAGCTCCTATGCAGAATATGGTCGGATGAAAGCATGCCTGCCGATTGGAATTTAAGTGTGCTCTGCCCAATCCACAAGAAGGGCGATCCTGCAATTTGTGCTAATTACCGCGGGATTAGTCTTCTAAATATCGCCTATAAGGTTCTAGCGAGCATATTGTGTGAAAGGCTGAAGCCCACCGTCAACCAACTGATTGGAACTTATCAGTGTGGCTTCAGACCTGGAAAGTCTACCATCGACCAAATATTCTCAATACGCCAAATCTGGGAAAAGACCCATGAAAGGAGAATCGACACACACCATCTTTTCGTCGACTTCAAAGCTGCATTCGACAGTACGGAAAGGAGTTACCTGTATGCCGCTATGTCTGAATTTGGTATCCCCGCAAAACTAATACGGCTATGTAAGATGACGTTGCTCAACACCAGCAGCGCCGTCAGAATTGGGAAGGACCTCTCCGAGCCGTTTGATACCAAACGAGGTTTCAGACAGGGTGACTCACTGTCGCGTGACTTCTTTAACCTGATGTTGGAGAGCATCGTACGAGCCGCAGAACTTAATCGCTCAGGCACAATTTTTTATAAGAGCGTACAATTGCTGGCGTATGCCGATGATATTGACATCATCGGCCTTAACAACCGCGCTGTTAGTTCTGCCTTCTCCAAACTGGATAAAGAGGCAAAGCGAATGGGTCTGGTGGTGAACGAGGACAAAACGAAGTACCTCCTGTCTTCAAACAAACAGTCGGCGCACTCGCGTATCGGCACCCACGTCACTGTTGACAGTTATAATTTTGAGGTTGTAAAAGACTTCGTGTATTTAGGAACCAGCATTAACACCGATAACAATGTCAGCCTCGAAATCCAACGTAGAATCTCTCTTGCCAACAAGTGCTACTTTGGACTAAGTAGGCAATTGAGCAGTAAAGTCCTCTCTCGACGAACAAAACTAACACTCTACAAGGCTCTCATCATGCCCGTCCTAACGTATGGCGCAGAAGCTTGGACGATGATAACATCCGATGAAGCGACGCTTGGAGTGTTTGAGAGAAAGATTCTGCGTAAGATTTTTGGACCTTTGCACGTTGGCAACGGCGAATATCGCAGGCGATGGAACGATGAGCTGTATGAGCTTTACGACGACATAGACATAGCGCAGCGAATAAAGATCCAGCGGCTTCGTTGGCTGGGTCATGTCGTCCGAATGGATACAAACGCTCCGGCTCTGAAAGTATTCGATGCGGTACCAGCTGGTGGTAGCAGAGGAAGAGGAAGGCCTCCTCTGCGTTGGAAAGATCAGGTGGAGAAGGACTTGGCTTCACTTGGTGTGTCCAATTGGCGCCGGTTAGCACGAGAAAGAAACGACTGGCGCGCTTTGTTAATCTCGGCCAAAATCGCGTAAGCGGTTATCGCGCCAATTAAGAAGAAGAAGTGTGATTTACTGAATATCTCTCGAGCTAAGTTTTGGTTTTCTACCACTTCTCTTGGTACATCTGTACTTTTCTTTCAAATGGAAGTAATGTAAAGCCGCAGTTTTGCTTCTTTTTAAATTTGAAGCAACCTCTCGCATTGTGAGGCCTCTCTCTCCATGCTAAAATTTGGTTTTCTTCAAATTCAGACAAAGCTTGCCGTCCTAAACCAAAACAACCACATAAATATGAGAACGAGATAAAGCGATCAAAAGCACTTATAATAATTTTAATGTAATAACTTAAATTGTATACCTTTAAATCAAAAGCAAACGCTTTTGGTCTTATAACTATTTTGTTTGCACAGAACAAGAATTTCCGTGGCTTTAGAATATATCATCATAAACATTTTGCTACTATAATTTTTCCATGCGGTTCTTGTTCGTTCTCATTTTAGCAACTCTTTAAGTTGTGTATCCTTGCCCGAATGTTTTACCAAGGAACTTCTTTTCTCCGTAGATTAATTCAAACAATGAAAGGGGAAACCAAGAATTAAAAAAAAGATTTGCAAATATTCAGAAATTCAAAAAGATATTGGCACACATATATTTTGGTACATTTAGATTTTTTACAAGGAAGAACCAATGAACTAAAAATAGAAATCATATATAATTCTCAATCAGAACATAAAAAACAGTGCGCATTTAATATATTTTCGGAATTAGACTTAACAAATAATAAGAAATCTTTATGAAAAACTAATTAACAAGAGATCCTTAATTAAACAGCAAATATCTGTTGAATGTCATGTTGTGATTACTTTCTTTTTTCAATATGGCATATTTAATTTTTCTTGAGGAGCTCTTTAGTTCAAGCATACAAATCCTTATATGCACTTATGAGTCCCTGCAGGTAAAAAATAGCTGCCAAATTTATTTATAAAAGCACTTTCAGCATTTCTAGGTCAATAAGAGCAAACGTAGAGTTTTGGAAAAGTAAAATTATTACTAGCCTTGTAGAAATAGCACTACAACCAATACCATTACAACCAAGGCAAGATTGGCATTGATCGGCTACTAAACATGAGCAGCGAGGAAGACGTAGAAGGCGCTTGAAATTGGCAAATATGCCAGCAACAGCAGACCACATGCATACTAAGCGCATGAATGAAAGGCAGTAGCCGGAAAAGACAGAAACCGCAATGTCAGCAGCGGATACCGTTTTGGCCACGAAACTCGCTGAAGCAAAACAATTTCGCAACTTTTTTGCTGATACTCCATCAGAACAAAGCAAGTAACAAAAAAGACAGTGCACATAACTGTAAATGTGAAAATATTAAATCCTACACTTCCCAACTTCTTACACACATTGCGAGCTTAGTAATTCTAGTGGATGCTGTGCTAAGCTTATATCGCGTCTTGTCGTATGTGCGGCTAAAGAACCCATTTTTCGGCTACAACTTGGCAAGAATGCGCGTCACCTACAGTGCCACCGTGTCTAAATTGAAGATTTTCATTTAGAGATGAATCGAACGTTGTCTTGAAATGAAAACAAGTAAAGGATATAAATATGTACACAGCCTATTTTTCTCTTATAGTTCAAATTGGCTACTACATATCTTTGTATTTGCGATATTTTTCACTCGCAATTTTCGCTAGCAGCCGAAAAAATTTTATTTATCACTTTATTTTCAAGTATGCAATTAATAATCATTTCATCTTATATAGAATTTTTACACAAATAGAGGAACCTACGGTTTTAAGCCGCCTCCGAACGGCAAATAGTATTTTGTGAAAAGCTTTTTCAAGGCAGAAATAAGACTAGAGGTTCGCCATTACCTGCCGAGGGGCTAACATACGGCCTGAAAAGTCCCGGACGTAACAAAGAAAACACTTTTATTACTGTTCAAAATTAGTTTCATCCATCAACATTATTTTTCATCAAGAACAACGCAATCATTCCAGCGCCGTTCTAACATTTCGTTACCCACTTTTGTAGAACGATTTTTTCTTTTGCCCTAAAATAGGCCTCAGTTTCAGCGATAACCCCTTCATTCGAGCGAAATTTCTTACCGGCGAGCTTTTTTTTAGGTCAGCGGTAATTCGGGTTCAGTTCAGGTAGTTTTGCCATTGCTTTGATTGTCTTGTGACCCGCTGCATTGTCTTCAAAATGAGTAAACGCGGCACCCACTTTGAACAGAGCTTTCTCAGTGTCAAAAGCTCATGCAGTATACCTGTACAACCAGCACGTTCTTTTGATATCTTTACGATGTCAACTAATTCACGCAACTTCACTTTTCGATCATTAAAACGAACTAATGAATAGAATATCATGCAATTTTAACAGCTGTCTTTTTAAGGTTAGTACTAACTGAAAATGAGGTTAATGCAATAGAACTAGTGACATTTATGTGTTAGGCCCGGGACTTTTCAGACCATGTGTTGTTACAAAAACGTTTCTATCTTTGTTTTTTCTATCATTTATTGCTTCATGATCAATGTTTCGATCCTGGCAACTACCGAATGGTAGTTACGCACAAACTCAATCGATTTAGGCGGCCACCCACACGTATACGTAACATAAAGAGACCAAAAAGACGGCGTAAATGAAAACTAATTGAATACACGGAGGAAGATGCGGTATATTGATACCAAAATATATGTAAAGCATACTTCATTGATTACCTACGTCGATGGTTCCACGACTCACTTCTGTCCTACTATATATGTATGTGTGTATGAGTATATGCAACGCATACGAGAATTCGTGTGCGGATGAAGATGAGAATGAAAGTACTTAAAAGCTCCAGTACCATTGTAACATTACAAGGGATGATCACATCGCACTTAATGGGCGTTATTAATTTCTTAAATAACCATTCCAGGTGCATTCGAATTAATGTTGCATGCCACAATCATTGGCAGGCATGTGCTTGCGCTCGACTGGCGTCCATTAACGCAATCATCAATCTGCACAGAGATAGTGATATGAAAGTTCGTCAGGTGGTGCATCTGAAAGGGCCAGCATCAGCGAAAGGTATACTTTCATATTCGATGAAGTCACTGAAAGAGCGGATGATCGTTTGCAAAATGTGTTGAAGAATACATGGAAGATACTTTAATGTATTCACCGGCCATTATTATGATAAATGAGTGCGTAGACAATCAGTAAAATTACTGAAAACCAATTTTTTTTAACATAAATACGGCAATTTTTATTACTCTTAGAGTCACACTTACGAGCATAACAAGAATCTTGAATTGACCCTCTCTGATTATGCTTGTAGAGGATTCTTGCTTTAGAAATATGTACGATACCAAACTTGTAGATTTTTGTGCTACGCCCGCCAAGCCTGGATTCATTCTTAAAATCTGTATTTATTCTTCGAAATCTATTTGATCACCTTCAAAGTGCTCAGAATCTTTCATTTTTAATCCATGATTCTTGATTTGATATTGATAATC